>JAOSBK010000001.1:13393168-13420675 GCA_027568895.1 Erythroxylum shatona | reverse complement strand
GGCTATCACATATCCAAGGACGACTCAAAAATGACGCAAATTGGATTTATTGTGATTTTTACAAGCCTGACCTGTTTCTGCTCTCTTCTGTCACTCTAAGGTTAGTAACATGCTTCCCTTAATCGGCCATATCTAACAAAATACTCATCCAATTAATAATCCCTTTCTACAGAACTTAGAGGACACATTTTGAAACATTTCGTAAGAAGAACTCGTCATCCAATTCTAACCCTAAGGTCTTCAAACAATTAACTTACAGTTCTCGTTTTAATCTCGCTGGTATTCTGAACCAGTACCAATTCGGGGCCTATTACTCTTATTCGGCTCACCCTAAAATCCTGGAACAATTCATGGAGATAGTAGACATCTATATCTACAACTTCTATGTTTTAAGTTTCTCCAGATTCACACGTTAAGCAGCTCAACAAAAATAGACAAGGAGAGTCACGAATCTGTCTCCATGACAGCTCAACCTTCAAAACCCTAGGTTTTGGTTTAACCCCCCAAATCACCATACACACGAAATTTCTTCAAGAATAAGTGTCATTGGACATCAAAGAACATCGATCCATCATCCAAATCATTCAACTCATGCATTCCCTCAAATGGGTTTCACAAAGAAGAGAAAATCAAGCTTTAAACCCATAGATCTAAGCATAGGAGTGGAGGCTTACCTCTTTATGTCACTCAAATGGCTTGAATCACCTTCTTCTTCTTGTTACAAAGCTTGAAAAAGCTTGGAGAGAGCTTCCATGGTGGCTGTCGTGAAAGAGGGAGGAGGAAGAAGACAAGTTTTGTCTTATTCTCCAACTTAGGTCCTTTTATATGCCTCTCAAGTCCACTTAATTACAAAAACGCCATTCTTGATCTGTTTTTTTTTTTAAAACGTCTGTCTGAACCATTTCCTGTGACCACCGAAAAATATCATACATCATTAATTTGATGTCACTAAAAATTATTATTCACTGCTCTGGTTTCAATGACATAAGTCTAAATATCAATTTTATTTCGGTGTACCGGTTAAACTAGATACCGGATATTACACTATGGAAGGAACATAATAAGAGATGTTTTGGGGGAATTGAGAAAAGTGTGGCTTAAATGAAGCTAGAGCTCATCAAGTGGATAAGAGAGTAGCTTACCACTACTAGGATCACTAGAAGCATCAACTACAAATTAGCAAATAATTTTAGACCGTAATTGAGGAACCATGCAATAAAAAGATTAAAAGTAAAACGATATGAAGTGGAAAGCTAAGTAATTATTTCATGCAAAACATAACTATCAACATTCAGAAGCAACATTAAAAAATTTAGATTCAACATAAAAGGGTTAGAGACCACATCATTCAAATTCTCTTATAGGGGTGAGGCAATCACTAGATGGAATATTGAGCATGCATCTATAATGTGAAAGCTATACAAAACAGTTGAAGAAGTCTCTTGGAGACAATAAAAGAACAAATATTGAAAACCTCAATAGAATTAAGTCTTGCAACAAGAAATTTGTGAGAAATTAAAGTGTGTAGAAAGGAGTCCATAAAAAGGAGTCTATCTAAGAAAAAGGAATGTGATATCCTCAATTTACCATCATATAGTTTGGAAAGAGTACATGTGTCCGTAGTTATCTTCAAATATGGCCCTAAAAATCCTATAATTAAATTGTTCACTGTTAATGGTGGCTTTGTAATATTATAATTAGACAATTATGCTATTATAAGCTTGATACTTCTAAAATTTACCTTTTTATTGAATTCATTTAATTTCTAAAAAAATTCTCTAGCTTTTAAAGTAAAGTTAATCTATAATCATCAACTATCCTTAGCACTGTTGTAGTCATATTCTAGTTTCTTTTGACAATTTCAAAGTAAAAGTTTCTCTCATTGGTTCCTTAGATTAACATATCTCTATTTAAATATAGATTTTTCTTGACCTAAAGAACATCTATATTACTGTTGCTTACATTTCTAGCCTATAGTTAGTAAAATTTACTTATAGATTAAGTAGTTCTATGAGGGATGTGGCTTATATGATCTTTGGATACAACTAAGAGACATCAACACTTCTCTTTATCCCACTAAAGCTGAAGGATAAAGGCATAAACACTAGATGTCATAGTACGAATCTAAAGAAGTGTATTGACACTCTTAAACTAATGGATCTAAAATTTGATGGGAATTTCTTTGCTTAGAAAAATAACCAAAGTGTGAAATTTTTTATAAGAAAAATTGGATATGACTTTAGTTAACCAAGCTTAGCAATTTCCTTTAAACAAGGCCATTTTTACCAATTTCCTAAGTTGTAATCATACTCCAATTGAAATAAACAATCTTGTAACAAAATAACCTAAAAAAATTCTCCCTTTAGATTTTATAACCATTAGTGAATGCATTAAGGTTCAAAATGCTATAAAAAAGAATATTTAAACGTGAGATATAAGGATTTGAAGCTTTCAATTATGTATGGAAACTTAATCACTCACCAATGTAGGAACTTTAGCACAACATAAAAGTCTAAAAGACTAGATAAACTCTTGTTTAACTTTAATTATATGTAAATGTTGATCTTACAAATAAATAGTCAATGACTTAGGAGAAATATTCATATAACTCTTACGCATAAGTTTTAAGTAACCACCACTCTCTACTTAAGCAAACTTCAATAATTTAGTAGCTAGAAGAAGGGAATATGAATACCAAGTTTTTTAATAGCACTACCACTTCCTGGATGAATTATAACACGATCTACTCTTGTAAGGATTAAAATAGAGAACTAATTTGGAGGCAAGAGGATCTTCTCATCATATGATTACTTTTAAAGATCGTTAGGTGAAACCACTAGCACTTCTTCTTCTATAGAAATACACATAACATTCATTTCTTAGACAATCATCATAGACCAAAAGGGGGGACTTATAAAACCTTTTAACCTTGAAAATGTTGAAAATTTTGTATTCACTATAAACCCAAACAAAGTACCAAGATTAGATGCTTTCAGTGGCTTGTTCTCCTAAAAGACCTGGATTCTTATGAAGGATCAAATGACTAATTATTTCCTAGAATTCTTTTCTAATAGGAAAAAGGATTTGAATAAAACATTCATCACCTTGGTACCTAAAACTCCAAATTCAAGTGAGCTTAGCAAGTACAAATCTATATGTTATAACTTGATCAACAAAGTTATCTCTAAGTTAATAGCCAATAAGATCAAGTATATTCTAAGCATAATAATCAAATCTTCCTTTCATAAAAAGTAGGAATATAAATGATAATATCCTCTTAAAGTAAGATTTCTTAAGGAATTATCACAAAAAGAATGGTCCTAAAAGATGTGCAATAAAGTTTAACTTTCAAAAAGCTTCCACTTCAATCAATTGGAATTTCATTCATCATACTTTAGAAGCCTTCGAATTGCCCCCAAGTTTAAGAAGTGGATCCAATAATGAGTTGAAATAAACTCATTTATTATCCTTTATAATAGAGAGCCTCTCAAAGGGGCTAAAGTTCTTAGACAAGGAAACCCCCTTTCCTTATATCTCTTTACAATTTTCTTAGAAATCCTTAACAGATTAATTCCTTACAATGTTTAAGGGGAAGAATTGAGGATTTTTAGCTTTTCTTTATAGATGATTTATTACTCCCCTATATATTTGATACCTCCTCATTGATGACTTTTATGAACTCGCTTGAAGTATTTAATCTCCTCTCACAACTTGCCATTAACACCACCGAGAGCAACCTCATTTTATTTGCTAGCTTTATGCATCAGGTTGATTGGTTCAGCTAAATTTAATGACAAAATGTTAAGGATCCTCCTTTAAAGTATTTAAGGATTCTTCTTACCCCAAAATACTCTTATTTATAGTTTGTAGAACCCTCTTTTAGACCATTTATAGAAGCATAGTATTTAAAAGAATAGGTGGATCTTATTTGTAGGAAAATTCCAGTTGAGTCATTGGATGTCTCATTTCCTTCTACCAAAAAACTTGAACAAGGATATATAAAATTTGATGAAGAATTTCTTATATTCAAGGAATGCATATAATCATCATAGAGCGAAACTGAAATGGAAAGAAGTTTGTAAAATGAAAGATCAAAGAGGTTTAGTTATCAAATCAACCAGAACTATCAATAAGGTGCTATTGGCAAAAGGAATGTAGAGGATACTCATTGATAAGAATGTAATTTGGGTAAAATGGATCCATATGCATTTTCTAAAATGAGAAAGTCTCTGGTAGAAGAAACTTACTACTAAGGCTTCTTATGCAAATCCTCGAACTTAAGGATAACTTATGGAGAGTGATTAAGTCAAAAGTAATGAATGGTGAGTTAACTTCTTTTTGGCATGATAATTGGAATGGATTAGGACCTCTTGATCTAGTTACTAAGCTTTGACATATTAGACAATTGGACTAGGGAAGAGCTTTTGTTAAAGATTTCATTCACAATAAGAAATGGGTCAATTGAACATAATGGATATCTTTAATGGTAGATAGTAGACCTAGCCATATGTCAGACCCTGTCTTGGAACAGTTTGAATGTAGCCTCCCTAAAGCTTCCATTGTCTTACATTTAATGATAAAAAGCAAGCTAAAAAAATGTTAATCTAGGAAGCATAATTAGGGGAATAAACTCAATTTGTTGTATTTGTAATTTGGAGAAGGAAAGTATCTAACATTTATTCTTCAAAAGTCAATTTTTTAGATTCCTCTGGACTAAAATACAACAACTTTGCAATATTTCATATTAATTAAAGGACTAGGACCAAATCGTATAATAGGTAACTTTATGCCTTAAAAGGTGTACAATAGATGGCAAGATCTTTAAACTAATGTTTGATTGCTCTATTTATGCAATCTAGAAGTAGAGGAATGAAAGAATTTTCTAAAACACAAATAAAGGAACTCAAAAAATGGTTAGAATGCACACTTATATGGATCAAACAAATTATGCTCACAAAAGCTATAAAAAAATGGAATCAGTATAGAAATGGCTAGTAATTGGAACATTACCTCTATTCTACTATTAATTGGAACCTAAGAAGTTATACCAAGCTCGAGCAAGAGCAACATAGATTTGTTTTTCCAACTAGATAACAAGAAAAATATCAAAATTTTATAACAATAAGTTAAGCCTCAGACAAAATGAACTTGATTACCTTATGATATATGCATATTTGACCTTATTTATACACATAAATTGATGTATTTTGTTTGATATTTTATAGTTTTATTGTATATTTATTACTTAATTCACTCCAAGTGCATTCATAAGTTATAAGTGCCTTCATGGACTAAAAGAAGAAGAATTTGGATGAAAATGCGATATAAAACAAAGATTTGAAGCAAGTAAGGGATATATAGCTATATCTATGGCCATGTAAATCTCTCATCTAGTGTAGAATTACGATTATGGAGATTTTGGGTTATATATGGTTTAGTACATGCCTGTGTATCAGACCGCATATCTTCCAAAAGCCTTAAAAATTACTATAAAAAGACATGAGCATAGGTAGATTAGAGAGCATACTTATAGAGGCAATTATAGATGTAGAGATTATTCAAAAGAGGTGATATTGATCTAAAAATATGGAAAACATGAAAAAAAAATCATTGACATATCCAATAGAAATCAACATCAAACCTTTATCTTGAAAGAACATTCGATAAAAAAGAAGGGAGATTTAGAATTATGAACTCTTTATTTTCTATTAATTTTTCTTCTTGTTTATGTTTGATTTCATTTTGTATCGTGTGTAATTAAACGCCATGTTAGTGTCTAGGTGTGGTGAATCCTATTTTGTGCTACAATATGTTTTAACTATCTTATTTAATTCAATTGTTTTGATTGATCTATTGTGCTTCAATTATGTGTTTGGTATATGTCCTCATAGATCAGAAATATTAGTACACAATCTAATTTCATAACATAGAGATTGAGAAGTATGAATAGATCTACTATAATTGAAAGGACTTGATTGCAAACCTAGAGATAGATCAACATAAATCCTCTAGATTAGCGTTAAATATAATAGCGGAATTCACAAATCAGTAAAGCAATATAAGAAAATTTAACCTGAGTAATTGAGTTGATAAACCTAAGATTAGTTTTTAGTAGTCTCAAGTAAGTTATTAGCATAGTAGGAATTTTTACGGTCCAATATGTTTAATAACCTAATAGGTTATGTATAAAGAATAGTTGATGAGGAAGAAAAAAAGATAAGTTAATCAAGTCAAACTTGATTATAAAGTTTGAAAAACTTTAAAATTAAATATGAAATATTTGATCATATTTGGGAATAATTAATGTTTAATTAGCATTTAAATAGAATTATTATAAGTCTAATTAAAATTTAACTAAAATTTTATTTCAGTTAAAATATTAAAGGTCCAAATTTTATGATAAATAGGCTTAAACTCTAAAGGAACTATCATTTCTTATCAAACCCAATTCTCTCAATTCGATTGGGTGGATATCTTTAAAGGTCATAAATGTGTGCAACTACAATATTTGTGATGAATTAATTTCAAAAATGATTCAAGATAAACGATGCATAAATGATGAAATTATATTATAAAATACAATTTCATTTATACTCATTATATTTATTGATTAATTATTTTTTATAGAATTTAATTGATTTTAGTATTCAAAAAGTTAAGCAAAAAAGGGCTGTTATTTTTCTGCTGCGCAAATGGTCAAATCTCGCTTTGATTTCTTAATACTATGCCATTTCACTTTTGAGAAATTATCAAACAAACAATTACATGATGCGCCATCAAGTCCCCTGTTTCCTTTTGTTGTAAATCTTTGGCAAAAGTGAATGAGATGTAGCATTGAAGAAATGTGTAAAGATTATTTGGAAACTTTAGGGATGATTGGCAACAATAAACAAAAAAGCACACCAAGTTTTATTAGAAGAAAAAGTTATCACCATAGTATTACAATCTAGAGGCCCCTTTTTTGTCATCGACTGTAGCAGAACCCCAAAACTAGGAAGTTGTATTAGTAATCACACGTTGTAAAGATGAAGTGGAAGTCTAGGCTCAGGAACAGCAGCAAGTGGGATTTTTCTAGGTGTAGAGAGACCAAAAATCTCCTCCATGTTCAAGTCCTCCTTCTTCATGTCACCAGGTAACTTCCATGTAAATCCATGCAAAAGGTTTGCCAAGCTGGTTTGAATCACCTTTAATCCAAGACTATAGCCAGGGCACATCCTCCTGCCAGCACCAAATGGCAACAACTCAAAATCGTGCCCCTTCACGTCTATGGCCTTACCAATGAACCTCTCAGGACAAAACTCGTCGGGGTTCTCCCACAAGTTGGGGTCTCTGCCTATTGTCCATACGTTGACAAGGACACGAGTGCCCTTTTGAATGTCGTAGCCTGCAATTTGGATGTCCTCACGAGACATCCTAGGCACTAACATTGGTGCCACAGGGTGTAACCTCATTGTCTCTTTGACAATTGCATCAGTAAAGGGTAGATTAACAATATCTTTCTCGTCTACCCATCTTTCTCTTCCTATTACTCTGTCAAGTTCTTCTGTTGCCTTTTCAAATATCTCAGGTTTCTTCAGTAGCTCTGAGATTGCCCATTCTACTGTCACTGCAGAGCTTTCAGTGCCTCCAGCAATCAAATCCTAAGGATTTACAGTAAAACATAGCGTAAGAGTTTTGACTGATAGATACAAGAAAGCAATTGCCTGTCACCGATTAGTTTCAAGTTCTCAAGCAACCATATCGATTTAATATCTATCATGACTTCATCATCAATTGAAATAGGCAAATTAAATAGGAAAAAGGTCTGAATTTCAGAAGATAACCCAACGAGGTGGGTGACGAATTCTTCTGATTTCTATCTTCTATGCCTCAACAGGCACCTCAAAAATGTATCTGCCTTAAATTTACACATATAGGTGGACCACTATTATTTTGAATAGATATGCACAGGATTAAAGTAAAACCAAATTTTGGCTTAATAGTTACTGTCCACGCGTGTGACTGCATAAGTGCTTCATTTCCCATATGTGGTTTAGAGCTCAAATAGTAGATTCAATAATGTGAAGTATCGCTAAAAAAGGATCCTTTGGTAATGACTACTTGGCTTATAAGGATGCATAATTTTGTACTGGTGTTCCTAAGAAGTTGCAGAGAAATTCAGCAACCTTTTAGTATGTTATTGCTGCCAGGCTATCAATCTGTGGCTCATCACAAGACTTGCATGCCCTGCTAATCTTCTTTGTTACATAAACAGAAATAAGAAGACTTTTCCTAAGACACTTGCAGAGGAAGTGGATTAGGTTCTGATTTACTTAATTACAACAGTTAATACGTACCTGAGTAAATCCCTTCACTCCATGTCTTTCAAGCTTAACCTCAAGATTAGGATCATCAGCCAGCTGCAAGAGCACATCCACCATGTCCTTAGCTACATAATCCTTAACCCCTTTTCTTCTCTCATCATGTTCATCCAACACATGCTCCAAAAACCTGTCAAACTTCTTGCTCAAAACCTTCATTCTCTTAATATACCCTTGCAAATCCAAGAAAGCAAGCCACGGAATCGAGTCCCCTATGTCCAAAACCCCATTAAGCAAAAACAACTCATCAAGCATTTCCTTGAACTCCTCAGGCGTGACGATTTCTTTCACACCCTCTCTCTTCACGGTATACTTTTTCCCTAACACCATACGACAGATCACATTCAAGCTAACGTCTGAAAGATGATCTTTAAGATTGACAGTCTCACCACCTGACTTGAACAAGTTTTTAAGAAGAGATTTCAACTCCTCTTTGCGTATATACTCGAATGATTCGAGACGTTTAGCGCTAAAAAGTTCCATCAGACACATTTTACGAGCTTGACGCCAATAGGGTCCATATGGTGACCATGTAATATCGGAGTAGTTGTAGGTTGTGTACTTGCCTGCAGCTGTTTTGGGACGACCAACAAAGGTGACGTCGTGTGTTTTGAGGATGGTTTTGGCCATTTCGACAGAGGAGCCAACGATAACAGGGAAGGATCCGAACTTTAGGTGCATGAGTGGACCATATTTTTGAGACAGTGAATGAAGTGATCTGTGTGGAAGTGAACCAATGAGGTTAAGGTTTCCAATTATAGGAAAGGGCTTTGGTCCCGGTGGCAGGTTGAGTTTCCGGCGTCGGATATAGCCAGAGAGGAGGATGAGAGCTATGGTGGCCAACCAAACAGCAGCGTAGATGAACCATGTAGGAGTTTCCATTTGGTTAAAGGATTTGGAGGTTCAGTGAAGGAGTTGGGATGTGAAGTTGAGAGACAGATGCGGTTTTTATAGAGGAAAGATAAAGGTGTTTCGTGATGTTGTGTTGAGTCGAAGACTTCTTAGCTCCTTATTGGCGCCTCTGTTGAGATGCGTGCCGTAACATTAACCAGAGTTGAATTGCCATAAGATTATACTACATTAAGTATTATTGTACAACTATAAAGGGATGGATATGCACTTTCTTGGAAGCTATGTGTCATTTAGTGAAGTAATTTGTGGGGCAAATTGGTAGAACACATGCTCATTGCTTCTACGAAATTTCGCTCAAATTCTCTTTTAATTTCTAAATTTTTTGGGTTCCAATTTGGAATAAGGCCAATTTGAAAGGTTGTTAGTAGCTTGTATTTCTTGTCTAATCAAGAAAGTGAAATAGAAAGCAACAAGAAAGTGTTGGGTTAGTGTGGAAATGGTGACCATCTAACAAATTCATAGGCTCAGTTTTTGCGACTCAAACAGGAATGGGAATACCTTGACCATTGACTTTCATTCACTGTGAATTTCAAAGATTCCACTTCCACGAGGGAACGCAAAATCAGTGTATTTTCTGAAGTTGACTTGAGTCAGCGGAGCCGCTGGGGGTCCATGCTTGCCTGGTGGTTGTAAGACACAAGTGGGAATAAGCAGTCTCCTAATAAGTTAGCGATTAAAGTCAAGACCCGTTCCTGGTTTTCACTAAAAAGCAAGCATGAACCCACTTTTGCTGTAGGTTGTGATGTAGAGCCGTTCCTCTCGGGTGTATTTCCCTCCTCATCGAGGACCGCTCTGAGATTAGTTTTCTTAGACTATTTTTGTAATTTTGCTATGCTTTCCAATTAATAAAAAAAAAAAAGCAAGCATGAACCACATTCAAGTCTTTTAAGTGTAATGGTTGGTGAGTTTTGTTACATGTGAGTGAACGTATTAAAGATACATGTTACCGTGTGGACATCTTTAATATAACCTGAAAACACGTGGAAGTTTACGAGGGATTAAGTCTACTATATATTAATATCTTGACATTATACACACGGTCTTTGTTTAAAATTTTAAATCATTCAAGAGGGTATAGTGTCTTCCCGTAAGATTACGAGATTTTCATTAAAAAATTAGATTAATGGATTTGACTGTTGCTTCATACAAAATCATATTACCCAACATATAATCAAACTTAAAACGATTAATTTAGAATCTATAGCAAAAGCAAATATTAATTTAGATAGAGATGAATTTCTTCCAAACTTTAATTAGTAAAAAATCAACGCAAAGTTAACTTTTTTTAATTAAGAAAAGTTTGTGTCTACTGTCTTCATCTTTTCAATTGTTATCTGTTGATCATGCATGAAACTAAGGGATATGATTAATTATCTCTAGGCAGACTATAATATATATGTATGCTTTTCTTCGTGAAAGAGTAATATATATATAAATAAACTGCACAAAAGCAGTTAAGTTCTGCTCAACATCCTAATCCAGGCTCGTCGTTGAATATTAAAACAAGACCTGCAGGGGTATTTACGTAAATACGGTCTTTTTGAACGACGTACATTCCTGTAAGTTGCTAATATAATTAGAATAAGAATTTCTAGATTTTTTGGGATGGAGAAAGTACAGGATCAAGCTCTCATGGCAAAGTCTTTACATGATGTATGTATAGTTCCAGTGGGTCAACGCCATGAAATCCAATAGTGAACACATATGCTGTCTTTATTATATTCTTTTAATTTCATTATTCCAACATAAGTTTCTCACTTCTAATAGATTAGAAAATTAAAAATGATTCACTATTTTCTAGAGTAGGTAAAATAAGATGAATAATTTTGTTCAAGAATTAGGTCCCATATTAATATATGTACATATATATAAGCTTTTCTATTATGATTATTCAAAGTGACTGTCTCTTTTAAATTGATTTACTGAGCCAATTTCTTTTATTATCTTTAATCAATCACTCTAGCTTATTATTATCAGCTTTTGACTTTCATTCAAGATTGGCCATCAACTCTTTGAAAAGCAATATTAATTGGATGATGCAGTTTTTAACTATTGATCGTGTGAGATCTTAACTCCTTTTTTTTTATAACATAATCCATTTTCATTAATGAATTTGTTTTAGTAATATTAGCACTTCTATTATATTGAATTAAATAATAGGTCGATGATGAAGTTCTTACTAAAAGAGTCAATTAAACAAATTAAACAATTAATAGTTGAGAAAAAGAACAAAGTGGAGAATATATACAATTCAAATTAACTAAGAACAAGGATGAATTAAAATATCCAAATTCAATCAAATCATTGTAATTGTTCTTGTAACCTTATCTTAGTCATTTCAACGAATTAGGGGCTCAATCCTTGCATGATCATTTGTATATAGGACATAATGCATAAATTCTTTCATAATTAAGAGGAAATTTATTTTGATTTTTAAAGAAAACCTCCTCTTTAATTTTTTTTGAATTTTTTTAAATGATTTTGTATCAAAATTTTTTCAGAAAAATATAGTTTAATTTTTTTAGAAGAATTTGAAAAATTACGGAAAACATGTTTTCAGACACGTTAGTCGATCAATGTATATGTACAGTAGAATAATGTGTTGTTTCTAAAGACATTAGTCGACTAATATCTAGGTTTAGTTGATCAACACATCAAAAGATGTGAACAATTATGTTCTTTGAGTTTGCATGTCATATTGGATGATACATTGGTCAACTAATATGCCAATGTAATTGTTATTTGCCATTATAACAATTAGTTTTTGTTTTTTAACAAAAATTTCAGTTATTTTTAGTATAAATAGACCTCATATTAGTTATGCAAAGTTGGTGGAAATATTAAAGAGTTGCTAAGAATTTTAAGAGACTAGAGAATGCATATGTGCATTAAATATATTGAGTCACTATGTATTGGTGTGACCAAGAGAAGGAGCTTTTGAGTTGTAATCTTATTGTGATTGGGAAAAAATTTGTGAGGGTTGCTCTTTACCTTGAATAAGATTTCTGACGTGTATTCTTCACCTATGGAAAATAAAGATGATTGTAAGGGTTCTTCTTTATCTATGACAAAGATGTTGTATGGATGATTAATCTTCATTCATTGAAGGAAGATGATAGTTCATTCTTAAGTAGAGTTTAGGAAGTGGATGTAGGCCAAAAGATGTTTGGCCGAACCACTAAAAATTGATTTTATCTCTCTTTCTTTACTATCTTTTATCTATTATAGTAATTGTTTTGTGATTATCATTTGTGAATTTACTCCGACCATTTTTTAGAATAGGCAATTCATTCACTAGTTTAGAAATAGGCAAAAAGTAAACATATAATTCACCTATTCTCGTATGTCATTGGAGACCAATAATAGATATCAGAATGAGTATCTTTTATTGTATATAAAAGAACATATTGACCGTATTCTTTGATGGAGATACTTACCTTTATTAACAGACTAAAATGAAACATTTCTTTTCAGTTAAAGTGGTTGATTTTTGGGATGTCGAAGATAAAGGACCTTTTGTGCCAATGAAATACTTATTGAGAGAAAAGGTCGAGACTAAAGTACCAAAGGACAGAAGTGAGTGGGATGATAAGAAGAGGCCATACATTTTTTATTTTATGCATTAAGTAAGAATAAATTCAATATAGTATCCATATTTGTCATAGCTTCAAAGATATGAATTATTTCATATTGAACATAACTAATTAATTCCTAACATGTAGGCTCATTTCATTTATATCAATAGTGCTCTCAAAGATCTTGGTAAGACTTATATTAATATTAAATCATTGAAAATTTTGCTTAGATATTTACTAAAGGATTGGAAGGTAAATGTGAAGACCCTACAAAAAGTCAAAATTTTGAGCATTTTACTATTTAAAAAACTAGTTAGATCACTCTTTGCCTACAATATGTGAATGAATCAATTGCTTAAAAAAGAACTCATTATAAAAAAAGAAGAGGTATTGTACTTAAATTATATAAAGACAAGAAAATTATTAATAATAAGACCTCTACAAGTGAGAGAAAAGAGGATAATATAAAGCTCACCGTAAAAATACTTGATAAATTTTTAAAGAATAAGAGGTATAAATAATTGAAGAAGAGAAAGAAGAACAATCACTTAAGGCTACATATGATGATACTATTAGTTTGGAGAGTGAGGAATAAAAAAATTTGGTGACAAGTATATGCTTTATTGATGATAATGATAATGTACCCTCTTCCTCAAATTCTTATAATAATGTTAATGATTATGATATTGATCTTTTATATGATGAGTTAGTTGAATGTTTAGAGGTCATAAGGTTAAAAACAAAGAAATTCTCTTCTAAGTATATAAAGAGATTTTAAAGCTTTTAGTTGTATGTATAAATGAGAATGAGAAATTGAAATGTAAAATGTATAACTAATAGAATTTAAGAGTGTGGTTATTACCAATAAAAATAAGCATAATTTTTTACATGAGAATAAGGCATTGAAGAAGGAGATTAATATCCTTAAAGAATCACTGCCAAGATTTATTATAAGTAGTGAAAACAATTATATAGTATACTTGGAGTCCAAAAGAGCTTAAATTATAGGCATAGAATTAGGGTACACATATAGAAGGACACTATATAATGCCAAGATGTTATCTTAAATATAATCATATTTATAATGATAAGTTATTGGCTAATTTATTACATGACCATAAAGCATTTAATTTTCTACATGAAAATTGATAGATAATTGTTTGCCTATATTTATAAACCTATATTTAAAGTTTTTTGTTATTTAATAGTTCTATAGTTTTTTGGTATTTAATTTGCTTTAAGTGTGTTTTTAGGTAATAATTCCTTCGTAGACTAAGAGGAGATGTTTCAGGTGAAATTGTGGCATTGAATGGAAGAATTAGAGCGCTTTTGAACTTACATAGTCGTGTAAGTCTTTGTAAACGTGTAGACCTTCAAAGATATAATTCCTACCTACGTGGAGCTACTTGTTGTTGTATGTTAATATAAACGACCATGTATGTTGCCCGTATAAGTCTCTATAACCGTGTAAAGTTGCCAATTAAGGTATTTTTATAGGTACACAGGTACCTACACGATTGTGTAAATGACTATGTAGATCCTAAAAATCTTAGTTCATTGATATATAAGAATAATAAGAAGGCTACATCAAGGGGCATATTAAAAGCATCTTAATTTAAAGAGAGGCAACGAGAGTCATCAAAGATACTTGAAAAAGAAGAGAAAAATGTAGAAATATTTTACACATCATAAAGAAGCTAAATTAGTGGATACATCAAGTCAACCCAACCTTCCAGAATATCTAGATCAAGGCTTTCAAGCTTATTCATTAGTTTCTTATTCTTTTCCTTGCCTTGCATGTCAATTGTTAATCTCTTTTAAGATTATGTCCTTTTCAAAGAATTCACGAATGGCTTCTATAACTATATCTTTTATCTTAGGCTAAGTATTTTCATAAAAACAATCCATTAGGCCATCTAGTCAGGGTAGCTTTGGTCATACCCAGCTTAAACCCAACTCCTTTTCTAAGTTGTAAAAGGGATGTTAAGGATCTCCAATTCCTCCTTGAATTGGTTATTGAAAAAAGAACTCGATTCCTAAGTTAAAGACTACATTTGAACTTAATAAATTTTATAAATAGTTGAATGCTTCCTCTTTAGAATCTTCATGCTTTGTGATCACTACCCATCCTAAGTAGTTAATGAACTAATTTTATTGTGGTTCTTTCTAGCTAGTATTGAGTTATGAAAGAATTTGGTATTCCTATCCCCTTTTTTTCATCCAATGTAATATAGATCTTTATTTGATAAGTGAGCGATGATTCCATATTGCATTTATATAATCATTTATAATATATTTCTATTCCTTCATTAATCTTATATTTCTAGGTAGTTGGCTCAAAGTAACCTAGATTGAGTTAAGCTTCATTTTAGTTTAAAGTACTAGCTTTCTAGTATTAACTGGTTTCTTGACATTAAGATTTTTAAGTTTCTATTTTATATATTTCAATTTTTCAAAACAAATGAAGGATTTATGCCCTTTAACGTCTTTAAATAGACCTCTTAAAATGGTCTCAACAAATCCTTTGTCTTGATATAAGAAATTGTTAAACCTAAAGGGAGTTCTCCTTTCATATCTATCAAATATGTTTTAAATTCAGATTGGTGAGCGATCATAGCATAAGGGATTCCCACAAAACTATTTTACTTTATAGGAATTTGCATAACTAGTCATCATTTATTAATGTCTTATTAAGTTTTTTTGGAAATAATCCATTTAGAGTTTTACTTATTACTCTAAAAGAAGAAGCAACTTTTAAACTTTAGATCAGTAACTTCGAGTTTTTCAGTACATTCCCTAAAATTATTGAAGGAAATTCTTTAGGTAATTTTCTTCATCTTCAGACCTAAATATAAGTAGGATCCATGAACCATGAATTGTAGGTTGAATGCTTGATAATTTATTCTAAAGGTTTCTTCTTTGGAAGGATATATTGGAGCCATATATAAAATTCATAAAGATTCCATTGTTTTCTTATAAAAGCTAAATTGACAAGTTAATTAATTAATCAGTAGAAGTAAGCTTATCCATCTTTATTCTCCTTGTGTCAAAAGCTAGGACTATTCTACCATAGTAGTGGACCTATGCCTATCTAGGGGGATAAATTTAGCAAAAATATTTAGATTGAGCTTAGTTTCTAGAAATCTTAGTAGGGTAGTTTTACTATCTTTAACAAAATCTCTTAAAATTTGTTGCTTTTTGTGATAATTAATTCCCTTAATGTTATAGGAAACAATAGACATGCTTAGGAGTTTTTGGACGTATAAACATAATTTTTTGTACTCTCTAATCTCCTTTATCTAGAACTTCTGAATTCTTCCCAAGGCCATATTAGAGGGTATACTGGAAGAGCATATCCCTTTTAGTTATAGAGAACGATTTTGTTATTCATTTTCCTCTTGTTTCCCCTTATTCTTTTTGTCCATATTAACCCTATCAACAACAACCCTGTCAAAGGTTATATCTCCTTGAACCATTTGTTTTTTCTAAGGTGTCATCCTACGTCAAAAATATCATTATTTATAACCCCTTTATCATTAACGTCATTGTTGAGTCTAATATGGAATTTACAATTGGAATCTTGCTCATTTTGTCATTTCCTAAGCTATTTCCTTCCTTAGTATTCCTTTCCTTATTTACCTTGGGTCAAGCTTCCTTTGTTATAGTTCAAGCCTCATCAGTTCATTGTAGTATCCTCTTGAGAAGATTCCAATGGTAACCTTCAACATCATGCCTTTTAAAATTGGTTTCCATTGATAAGAAACCACGATGCAGTTCTCATATAATGTTTGAATCTCACCCAATATTATTTGAGAATAGTATTAGGAAACTCCTTCAATTCCTATGCTAATGCACAACCTAAAATATCCAATTAGCTTCTTGGTTTCATCTATATAAATTGGTTTATAGCTAGGTAACATACTTTATCATTTAGTAAGCCAATATTCCAATGGTACAATATACATGATTACCTATATAGGAACATTTTCTTGCTTGATTATGTCAAGGTTAATACCTGGTTTCCAAACATGGATAAAGATTGGGAGGTTACCAAGTAATGTACTGTGGCTCTTTTTTAATTATACGTTGAGCTTCTAACTTTGAGATGAGCCTGAAAAGAAGGTTTTCTCTTTTGATAGTAACACTTCATTTAGACCTCATCCCTTCCATTGCCTAAAGGCCCATATATGTATTATAGGAAAAGGTGGTCGTTTTCCCAAAAAGAAGCCCTCCATCGTGGTGCTCTAACTTTTGGATCTAACATTTATCACTTCAACATCTAGGTTGATTATGGTTTTACCTCCCTCTTGGATTGGAGGGAAGTATTTTATAGATTCACTAGGGCTTTATCTAACAACTTATTTCTAAGTCACATATTGGAAATGAGTCTATGAAATAAGCGTAACCATCATTTGTCTCTTTAAGCTTTTAGCAACATCAACAAGGTAGACATGAGGTTTGCTAGTTTTGTAAAGGCTTTGAGATGTGTCCGAAAGGGAGGGGGTAAAAGAAACAGCGAAACCAGTTGGATTTTATTGGAGATGACATTTATAGATAAAATGGGGAAATTAAAAGAAGTAAGTTCAAATAATTTTTAAAAATATTTACTATTAACGGAAATGTAGTAGAGGCAGGAGAAGGTAAAAAAGATTAAAAGATAGAAAGGACCTTAAAGATAACTAGTAGGAAATGAAACATGGAACCAATTAAGGAGGGGGCTAAATAGGCAGGTTGTATGAGTATAGGAAGGGATGGAAGTTAAGGGAAGGAGTAACCATACGAGGGGAAGGGGATGAGTGTAGTTAAGGAAGTAAGAAGCAAAGGTTGCGCCGAGAAAATTTAGAGAGGTTAAAAAAACATGGCTCCTCTTAGTTATGCATTAGGTGAGGGGTGCAACACCATAATAGAGAGTTACTATAAACCTTAAGAAGCTAGAGAGTACATATGTGCAGTTTATAACATATATTGAGCCATTATCTATTTGTACCTGCAAGAAGGGGAGTTTTTAAGTTGTATATTTGTTGTAATTGAAAAAATTGAATGGGGTATACTTTGTGAGGGTTACTCTTTACCTTGAACAAGATTTATAAAGAGTTATTATTCACCCGTAACAAAGCAAGATAATTGCAAAGGTTCCTCTTCACCCATGATAAAGAAGATATTATTTGAAAGTTTTTTTTTTTGCTTATTGAAGGAATAAAATAGTGAATTTTCAAATGGAATTTGAAGGCTAGATGTAAGACAAAAGTTATTGGACTAAATCACTATAAATCAAATTTATTTATATTCTTTACTATCTTTTATTTATTATTGTGATTGTTTTATAAGTATTATATGTGAGATTATCACAATCATTTATTAAAATATACAATGTATGTATAACCTATGCAAAAAGTAAAGACAAAATTCATTCTCTCAACGGGTGCGTTATTCAAGAACCAATACTAATATTCTTCATTGCATCATTTTCTTTTTAACATATTTATTTTCTTTAAGAAATTTGGTGATATCAAACTAATGATTACATTTACTACATTGTGGGTTAGATTTTTTTTTTCTAAAATTCCATAGTCTCAAAGCTATGAAATTTGAAGTTATTAGGAACAAGTTGAGCTTTCAAAATTTTCCAAATTTTTTCTAAACAAAGAAATCAAAGAATTAGACACGTTTTCCTTTTGGCCCGGCTAAAGCAACGTAACCGTGCATAAAAACTTCAAATAGAAAATTAAGTCCTTCCCAAGCTCACAACCAGTTGGATGAAAATAAAAAATATATTTTTTACTCCGATTACCAATTTTTTTTTCCCATCATCAGGGCCGCGCATTCAAAGTCCTGACGCACGACACAGTGGGAATCAGGGATTTTATCCCGTTGTACTAATGTCTCGGCTGAAAGAAGGAATTCTGACACTTAAGAATGATTGAAATCAACCAGGAATTCCGACACTTAGAATGATTGAAATCAACCGGAAACCTTCTTGATCGCTGATGACCAAGCAATGAAGGGTCTAATCGAAAATAGTAACCACGAATCAATAAAACATGCTGCAGAATAATGTTGATATAAAATGAATGTCCACTACGATAGCAATAATAGAGCCTTATATGACAAACTGGCAAGCCCCTCAACCAAAAGAGGCCCAATAATTCCATTGTTCTGATGTTCAATGTCACAATTATTATATGAGAAACTGGCAAGTCCTTCAACCAAAAGAGGCCCAATAATTCCATTGTTCTGATGCTCAATGTCACAATTATTGATAGTACCAGAGATTCCCCTGTATTCTCTTCAGAAAACCATGTGTTTGGAACAGATAATAATTGGCAAGCAGTGTCAGTTGTATAATGATTAGCAAGCAGTGTCAGTTAAATTAGTTTTTTTTATTACGTTGCTAATCCTGAGCTCCTAAGACTTTACTCTAATAGTCCCAGAAGATGTAAACCTGAAATCCTAAGATTCTTCAGATTCCTATATATCTTGTACACTTCTACGCATAAGGAGTCTTAATATACTTGATTGTTCAATTGATGATTGATCACTAGCCTTACTCAGTATCAGGTTCCCATCAACCTCCAGGTTTTCTAGTAGCTCCAACTTTCACACTGCCGCTTGAAGTGAGACATCCGTAATTGATTCGATCAAGGAACCTTGCCCAGGAGGCTAGAGAATCTTCAACAGAAACATTTCCTATTTCTCTTCCTTTGGCATGACTAGAATTCAAGATTTCCTGGAAAGAATAGCCTTAAGTGAGGAGCTGAAACCATTTAGGTCACTCCTACTTGTCTTAAATTAGCTTTTCTTAATAATACAAGTTGCATTAATTCGTCAAATCTCTTAATCTTGTTCTTCAATAATTTTTAACCAACTTATCATATAATAATTAACAAGCAGTGTCAATTGGATTAGATTATTTGTGATAATACAAGTTGCATTAATTCATCAGATCTGCTACTTATGTTTGCCGATATTTGATTTTAACCAATTTTTAGTTAAACTATTTCAATAGTTTACATAGTCATATAATATTAGTCTAAATATTAATTAAATTTCACTTAATATTTAATCGTATTTGAATAATTTCAATTTTTGTTTTTACGTAGTTGCATTAGATTATATTTAATTTGAATCTTTATAACTATTTAAGAGTAGCCCCAATCACATTCAATTTATTTATTTGAATTTAATCCCGATTTTACCATATTATTTTTGTCATAATTTTTTTCAATTTATATATTGTATTTTATCATGTCCAGTTTATAACAAAATTTTGTTATGCTAAGCTTACTTACATTTATTCATTTCCAATTTCTTTTAATTAGTCTTAATTGTAATAAATATTGTATTTATTGAAAATTTCATCAATTTAGGTTTGATTGCATTTTATCATTTCCAATTTGTACCAATTATTTTTATGTTAGACTAAATTATAATTGTTCATTTCTAATTCCTTTTAATTAATTATTAGAGATAATTATTTATAATTATAATTAGTTAACTTTAATTAAGTGTTTTAGTCATTAATTTTTTTAATTTTATATTAAATAATTTCTTTATTAATTTTGGTTTTCAAAAGAAAAACCACAAAAGATTAAAATATGGAAAAGAACAAAAAAAAAAATGAAAAGGGGTATAAGAGCGACGAGACAGATCCCCATGAAAAAGATGAAACAAAAAATAAATAAATAAAAGACCCCAATTAGAAACAAAAAAATGGCACAACAAAGAGGGAGATGAACATGAAAAAGACTAAAAAATTTGAGTTTTTGTTTTTTTTGAAAAATTAAAATAACTTGAGCTTTTGTTGGTATAACAACCATCGGTAATGTTTTTGAAAATTAATTGAGAAATGGGTTTAGATAAAAAAAACAACCTTATCTAAAGTCTAAACATAAAATCAATTTTAATAATAAAATTTTCTTTCTTTCTCTTTTTCTTTCATCATTCTTAATATGTCAAATTTATAATGCATGACCTAAATAGAGGAAAGAGAAGAGTAAGATGAAATTCTAGTTTCTTTTATTTTTTAGAAACATTAGTTTTATGTTATAGTATTCAAAGCATATTAACTTATTAATATCACCAAGGATAAAAATATAAATAGTAACATATTGTTATCATCAAAACTAAAAGTTACACCCTCACTTAATCTAAAATTTAAAGTAAAGATCTCATAATAATTGACAATCTATAATTGAATACCTGAAGATCTATTATAAGTACTTTTTTCTTTTGATATTTTGATAACTTCCCATATTATAGGTTCTTTTATTAGATACATTCAATAAGTTTCATTTTCCTCAATAGTATCTACTCAATTTATTTACGTTGGGATTGGATGAATTTATTCCTCATAAAACATTCCTTAAGCAACAAAACCTATGTTGATTTCTATTTTAGATAAATGATTAGCCTTATGATTTTGTTATTAAGGTATCAATTTGAAATTTGCATGTATCTTTTATTTTGTATACTTGAATTTCTCCTTATATTTTTCCAACTTGCCTTCCTTTAGTATAAAATGGGAGTCTAACCATATGGTTATATACTTGATATATACTTTACATTCTGGTGCTCTGCCTTGTTGTTAGATGTTTTAAATTTCTACTAAACTACATATTGTATTATTATTCAATTGGCCCTTCTAAATAAATTCATATGCCACTATCTTTGTCTCAAATGGCTTCATTTATGTACATTATCCATGTCACCTATTCATCCTTTGTTGGTTTCCTTATTTTCTTTATGAGTGTCAATATTTCAAGAACAAATTTTCTATGATTGTGTCATTGAAGAATTTCTTACTATGTATCTTATGTTGAGCTCTCCAAGATCAACTAACCATTCCCAATTCTCCTTTACACATCTAGTTTATAAAATATTTGTCTTAATGGGATATCTAGCCACACATTAATTATGTGCACCTAAAATTAAAGCTTTAAATTTCTCTTGCCAAATAGTGTGAAAGCTTAATTTTTCAATCATAAGTAATTTAGTTTTCGTCATTGTAATAGTTTTGTTTATTAAACTTTGGTTGTTCTCTTCATCCTTACTTAGAAAGAAGATAAGGGATAAATATGAAATTGTCTATATGGATGTGAAATGAATATCCTAATAGTATTGGACTTCTTAAGTAATCCTTAAATTCTCTAAAAGTTTTTGACATTATTTAGTCCATTCAAATTCTTTGAGTTTTTATATCATCTTGAAAAGGGTTAGGAAACGATCAACCAATCTTAATAGGAACCCTGACAATCTGATTATTCTACCTATTTGTCTTTGTACTTCTTTAAAATTTTTAGGTGATTCCATGCATAAGTAACATTAATTTTCTTTGGATTAAATCATATTCCTTATAGATAATTATGAATCTAAGGAAATTATAAATCTCCACTTTGTATATGCATTTTAAAAATTAAGTCTCATGCTATACTTACTTAAGGTTTTAGAGCATTCTTTAAGATTGAAAACATGTAATATCCCATTATCGATGGGAAGGGAAAAATAGTAATTTTGAATGGGTTAGGAGTGTTTAATAGTGTTTTGCTAGGTTCATGCATAATATGGCCTCCATATATACATGAATAGGAATTTTTGCACATGCACGTGACACATGACTGTACATACATTCACGACATTTCCCGGCATATGTGTCTATAAATGTGATTTTTGTGCTTGAAAATTGAATTGGAGTGGATTTTTGTGTGTTTTACATTTTTGGAAAATTTTAGAAATTTTTCGGGATCCCTTTTCGGACCGGAAAAATTGCCAAGTGACGGACTGATTGGATTTTTGGTATTGAAAATGACTGTCCGATGGCACTGGGAAATTAGATACATGATTTTAGGAATTTTTGATATGAGCCATTGGAATTTGGAATAGAAATTGAATTGTAATTAGAAAGGAAAGAATTGAGTGCTTAAAAACAGGACAAGTGGCAAGTGACACTTGTCACTTGCCTGCTTAGTCTTATTGTTAATTGTTATATAATTAACCTAATGTTGGAAGAGTTTTTACGACACTTCTCTTTGAAAGTGAGAAAGGTGATTTTTGAGTGCTTTTTTCCTTCTCATCCGAAAGTCTACTTCTTCCTCCTCCTTTCTGTGTTTCCTCCTTCTTTTAAATTGCTACTCTTCTCTTCTACCTTAAGTGCTTCCTTATCATGTATTCAAGCTTAAGCCTTCTACCTCCCTTAACATAGTGATTGTCGTTTATGTGAAGTGAAGTAGAGGATTTGGTGAGTTGGTGAAGAATTGAAGCTTTGAAGCTTGTTTAGGTGAGGGTTATGTTTTGTGTTCTTAAATTGGTAGTTAAAGGCATTTATTGTGATGACTTGTATATTAATTGCTTGAACTTGTGTTTGGTGTAAATGGGTAGGTTATTTTCTTGGTTGATTTATGATTGATTGAGGATGAATGATGTTGAATATGGTATTGGTAAATTAAGTGTTTTGGATTGGTTTTTATGATGTTAGATGAGTGGTAATTAAAGTAAGAAAATTGTGTGTGTGTGCTGCCATTTTTGTGGCTACTTATTCAAGTGAAAGTCTTGATGAAATTTTGGCTGATTTCTTGACTAAATTGGATGCTAATTGGTGTAGAAATGGTATTGAAATGATAGGAGTAGAGTTAGGTGTGAAAGCTGGAAAATGGAATGTGAGTATGTTTCAATGTTTGGGTCATAAGTTTTGATATGGTTATGATATTGAGATGGGATTTGGCTTAAATTAAACTTGAGAAGTTTGGCTAAAATTGTTATGAAGGAAGTTCTGACTAATTGTGGCTTGAAAGGATTTTAATTTTGCTTTGAAAGTGAGATATATATGCAGGGTGAATAGTGGTGATTCTAACATTGAAGATTTGTGACCAGAAACTTTTGGGAATTTTTCTAGGCTAAAGTAGACAGATTTTGGGAAATTGGTCTTCATGAAAGTTAAAGATTTTCTTGTTAGCTTTCTATCGCCACTAAGTATGATATTTTTAGATTTTTAGGTTGAAAGTTATGACTTGTTAAATTTCAGATGGTAATTTATGTATTAATGTGTTTTGGTGTGTGAAATGTCTCTAAGTATGGATTTTGTGGTTACTATGTTCTGAAGCCAATTTTGGACTGTAATGATTTAAATTAGCTCAAGTGATCTTATGGAAAGTTATATAGGAATGTTTTAGCTTTGTAATGAGGTATAACATGCTAATTTTGGATGAAGGGATTGTAAGTTATGGATTTTTAAAGTATGGTTAAGGTTTAAGTGATATGTAAATGTAACACTCTTAAACAGGGCAGCCACAATAATGGGCGAATTTACCCTAGTTAGAGATGGAATTTGCTTTTAAATCCTTCATGAGAATTGTAGCATGTTGTCTGATCTTTTCAGTGTTATAGAGAATGTAATTTTTGGAGAATGAGATAGGAAGTTATGATTTTTGGAAGATAGTGTTACTGTTAGGATGACACTTATATGGGCAGAAACTTGGATTGTGAAATTACCCATTTAGAGGTTGAATTTGCTTCCAAGTTGTTCATGAAAGTTGTAGAATATGTTTTGATATTTCTTTTGGTCTAAAGCTTGGAATTTTTGGCAAAGGGAATGGAAAGATATAATTTTGGGAAAAATGTTGTACTGTTTTGAATGTCTATGTGAAGGCAGTAACTTTGCTTGCATTTTTGACACCCTTAGAGGTAAAATTGGTTTGCGAGTCCTTCATGGAACTTGTAGAATTTTCTGTGCTCTTTCCAATGAGATCTTATTTGTAATTTTTGGATACTTGTGTTAAAAGATAGGGTTTGGGAAAGGAAAGAAGGTATTAAGAAGAAAATGAAAAAAAAACGGATTAAAGGCGGAAGCTCGCTCCTTGCGAGGGCGACGCCTTGCGAGGGTGAGCGGAAAGCTCGCCCTCTCAAAACCAACGCCTCGCCCTCGCGAGGTCGCAAGGGTGAGCAGCCCTCGCACTCAGCGCATTTTTTAATTATTTTCTTATTTTATTAATTTGTTATTTAGTTTGGCTAATTTCATTCTTTCGTCAATAACTTTTTCATCCGACATCCGATTGACCTGATTCTCGAGGCATCGGATTCGTGAAATATTTAATTTCATTTCTATGTAAAATTGGAAATTTTTAGAAATGAAATTGACGTGAATTGATTAGGCCAAAGTGAGGGGATCGGATAAATATTTTTCTGTTCTGTGTTTTATTAATAATTGGACCTATAAAGGTCCGAATTGAGTGATTTTGGTGTCAACGAGTTTCTAAAATTTAAAGAAAAATTTTGTGACAAGAATTTTTTTTGGAATAGTATCAGAAATGTCACGAACATGCATTGTACATATTTTAATTGTTACATGTGCATTATTAAATATTTCTGATTGTACATTTGGTAATGTTTGAATAATTTTGACTGTTATAGAGGCGTGTTTTGAACGTCATCCCACAGAAGTTGCCGAGACTTCCAGGCATTAGCTTCGGAAGCTATTGGTGAGTGACTTAGACGGTTCCTCAATTATTATTTGCTTATAATTCTGTGGTGAATAATGGTGGGATTGTGTTCTGATTGCGGATTCTGGACAGAAGGTCCGATGCATTGGGAAGCTATGACATAGAAGTGCTATTTATATGTGAATTGTGAACTACTTGCTTAATATGTGATACTTTGTGATATATGTGTTGATTGTGACATATATACTGCTTCATTGTGACATGTGCATTCCATGCATAAATGCATAATCAGATAATGACAGTTGTGACCGGAGCAGCCACCGAGTGCTAAAAGCTCAATGTATTTGGGCCTCGAGCCCACAGTGATTCAAAGCCTCAGGCTCAACGATTAATGCACCCATATTGGGATAGTTTAGGCGTTCGGTCACAACACCAAAATAAATTAGAAAAGTGTCACATACGTATGCCATATGCACTTGATTTAATCTCTTTGATTGAGTGAAAGGCAAAATGCCTTACGCTTCTGTGGTAACAATCATGTGGTACTTCTGAATGTGAATTATGAAACAACTGTGTTATGCTTGAGTGTTGCATGAATTCATTTGGTTATGTATGTCTAATCGAATGAAATGTATAAATTGTCTATGCTCAAGTGAAATTGTGAAATGTGATCAAATATGCAACAATGTGAGTATATGTTATGTGAAATGATGTGTTGCATGAATTGAGTGAACCATTGATGATGGTTACCTCACTGAGTTTGCAAACTCACCCAAACTTGTAACATATTTTTCAGGATCGAGTATAATACCCCGTTAAGCCACGGGCGTATAGCAACCGCATGTGAGTGAGAGAAGAGGTCGGGATCAGTTCGCGTCTGCATTAATGTCTGATAAAATTGTATTGTTCTGAATTTTTGTACAATTTTTTGTAAAGTCAACGAACTGAATTAATTTGTATTTATAAAAAGGGGCCTCCGTGGTCATTGTATTTACCGATGAACATGTATGTTAATTGATTTCCGCATAGTGTATGTTTATGTTCAAAAAAAATTTATATTGTGTTTTGACTGAGTGATGTAGCACGTCACCCTCGCAGGGCACGAACTTGGATATCACCATCGATGTCGGGTGTGGGTCATGCAGGAGTGGGGTGTTACATGTCCAATAGCATAGTCTTGTTCAGCTGGATATACGATGTAATTAGATGAGATAGCAAGTCTTCTCACTCTAACAGATCTTCTTAATTGAAATGGTTCAGTATGATCTTGTACATTAGGAACCCCAATTCGTACAGATATGGGTTCATGTCCATGTACTAGTATGGTACTAAGACTTTGATTTACCAAATCTGACCATATGAGAGATGGATATAAAATAATTGTTCTATCATTTGAATGGAGAGAACTACCACCCTCATCATGATGAGATGGATTATCCTCACAATAACATATAATGCCTCCTTTAATATGTTAAACGCAGATAAACAAATGTCATCAAATATGAAAGGAAAATCTTTAAACAAAAGATTTGTTAGAGGATTAGCAATTAAGGAGAAGTTCTTAATGAGGTGATAGTAAAATCTAGCATGTCCTAACAATGCCCAAACACCTTTAATATAGATTGGTGGTGGAATCTTCTCAATGAACTCCATCTTAGCTCTATCCACTTTTATTCCTTGGTACGATATCTTATGTCCCAATACTACTCCCTCGTGTACCATAAAGTGACATTTCTCCTAGTTTGGAACTAAGTGGGACTCTTCACATCTACAAAAATAGTCATCATACACCTTTAAAAAGTTATTAGAGCATTGTATAACCCAAAAGACATCTGTCTATAGGCAAAAGTTCCATAAGGACATTTAAAAGTAGTCATTCCTTGTTCTTCTGGATAGATAAAGATCGTATTATAATATGAATATTCATCAAGGAAATAGTAGAATGCATGGCTAGCAACCCTTTTGATCATTTGATTCATAAATGGAAGAGGAAAATAATCCATTTTATTCACCTTGTTAAGCTTCCATTAATCAATGCATACTCTCTAACCTGTGACTATTTGAGTAGAATTTATTTCATCACTTTCACTCTCCACTATAGGCATATCTCCTTTCTTAGATACATATTACATGTAACATCCCATCACCGATAGGAAGGGTAAAATGGTAATTCGGGACGGGTTATGAGTGAGTAAACTAGTCTCGGTATGTTAATGCATAATATGGCCT
>JAOSBK010000001.1:13368020-13386709 GCA_027568895.1 Erythroxylum shatona | reverse complement strand
TTATTTGAGAAAGATGGATTAAATCAAAGTGAGTTGGATATTTTTCTGAACATGCTTCAGTATTTTGGTGATATCTCGATCTGTGGAGATCCAATTGGATTGATTCTTGTTGCAAAATAAACTAGAGACATGAACTTACTACATTCACTACCCAATTACTCATTTAATTCCATTTAATAATTTCTAATTTCTAAAAAATTTCGGGGTCCAACAAATTCTTTTAGTTCTAACTCCTCACTATCTATGTACATTGTTTCCATATTATTGAAGCTAAACACCATGTACCCATTTCTTAACATATTTAATTTTTCAAAAAACTTAATTTTTGTTTGTAAACTTAAAGAAAGTGGGTAGACTTTTAAGTTTTTTTAGGGTTGTTTCAGCTTATTTAAACATAATTTCAGTATTGTTTTTGGAACTCTTATGAATGATTTATATAAATTAAAACTTGATATTACTTTTTCTAAATCCCTATTTTTTGTTAATTATATGATTGGAACTATACATTGAATGATAATTCTACTTATTTATTTAGGTCATACATCTAAAGAAATATATAAAAGAATGGTAAAGAATGAAATTTTTTTGAATTTAGATTTTTTTATCTTAGGAAATTTGTGGACTGAATTAAGAGAAAGCAAACTGAACATAGTAAGGAAAGAGCCGCAAGAAGTACTCAAGTCCTGACACTGATATATATGAACCTTTTGACACTCCATCCTTTAATGGAGAAAAGTATTTTATTACTTCATCTTTCAGTGAGTGTTGGGTTTAAAAGTAAATAAGGCGCTAAAATATTATGGATAGGTTCTTGCAACATAGGGACACTTACAGGGAAGTTTTTAGGATTAGTGGAGATTTTGTTTAAGATTCACATAGCAAGCATCCAAGAAATAAAGTGGATAGGGGTGAAAGAGAAAGAGATTAATGGAACTTTGGTACTCAAAGTGTTCGAGACAGTAGAATGCTGTAGGTATCTTGGTCGTTAAGGAATTTATAAATTGTGTTGTGGGGGTAAAAAGGACAAGTGATAGGATTATGTCCATAAAGATTGTGGTGAAAGGTGTTGTTCTTAATTTAATGTGTGTGTATACATCTCAAGTAGGTTTTAACTAACAACTTAAATGCAAATTTTGGGAAAGGCTAGATAAGGTGATTCAGCAAATCCCCCTTGATAAGAAAATTATTGTAAGAGGAGACTTTAATGGGCACATAGGGGCAACCTCAAACGAGTATCCGTAGACTCATAAAGGTTTTGGATATAAGGATAGGAATGATAGTGGGATTGTTTTGTTAGATCTTGTGATAGCATTTAAGTTAATGATAGCCAATTCTTTTTTCATTTAAAAAATGAGGAGCTCCTGGTGACTTCTAAGAATAGAAACACAAAAACTCAAATTAACTATCTCCTAGTAAGGCAGAGCAATTGACCTACGTGCAAAGATTGTAAGGTAATATTGAACACTTCCTTGTCAACTCAACATAGACTGTTAATTTTGAATCTTATAATTAAGAGATGGAAGAAGAAAAGAAGTCCTAGGAGGTGTACTAGAGTCAGATGGTGCAATCTAAAAGGGGACACAATGAAAGTACTTAAGGATAGAGTAATATTTAGAGATGAATGGAAAATGGTAGGAGATGCTAGCTAGATGTGAGAAAGAGTAGCAACTCTGTTAAGGAATACAACAAAAGAGGTCTTGGAGGTGCCTAAAGGATCTAGAGATAGTAAGATGAAGTCTTGGTGGTAGAATGAAGATGTACAAGAAAATGATAAGATTAAGAAGGATGTATATAAAACGCTATTAGATAACACCATGAAGGTAAAGAGAATAACCAATATAGTAACGTATAAACTAGCTAAGAAAAAGGCAAAGAAGATAATCTCAATAGCTAAAAGCAAAGTGTACAAGAATTTGTACCAAATATTGGATACTAAAGATAGAGAAAATAATATTTTTAAGTTGGTGAGAGCTAGGAAAAGGAAAACAATAGACTTGGATCAAGTTCGTTGTATAAAAGATAAAGCAGGACGGGTGCCCATGACTGAAAATGACATCAAAAGAAGATGGCAGAGGTACTTCTATTGCCTTTTTAATGAAGACATAGAGGACAATATATCTTTAAGTGATCTTAGCAAGTCTAAGAGGTTTCGTAACTTGACTCGTTGTAGACAAATTACAAAGGAAGAAATTAAAAGAGCTTTAAGGGAGATGAAGAGCAGAAGGGTAGTAAGGCTTGATGACATACCCATTGAGGTGTGGAAGAGCCTAGGCGAAGAGGGTTTTACTTTGCTAGACAAGCTCTTTAATATGATCTTTAAGACCACCAAAATGTTAGATAAGTGGAGATTGAGGACTTTAATTCCTCTATACAAGGACAAAGGGGACATTCAAAATTATAACAACTATAAAGGAATCAAACTACTTAGTTATCCTATGAAGTTATGGGATAAGGTAATTAAGAAGAGAGTGAGAAAGGAGGCTCCTATCTCAGGAAACCAGTTTGGCTTCATGCCAAGAAGGTGCACAACAGAAGCGTTATATCTATCAAGAAGATTAATATAATTTTAAAGGAAAGACAAAGTAATCTATACTTGGTTTTTATTGATTTAGAGAAGGAATATGATAGGGTATCTAGGCAAATCTTGTGAAGGTGCTTAAAGGTTAAAGGAGTTCCTTTATCTTATATACAGGTTATTAGGGATATGTATGAAGGGGTAAAGACTAGAGTAAGGACGATAGGAGGAGATGCAGAGAACTTTCTATTGATATTAGGCTACACCAAGGCTCCTCATTAAGCCTTTTTTTTCTATTTACAATAGTAATGAATGAGCTCACTAAGAACATCCAAGGGGATGTGCCTTGGTATATATTGTTTGTTGACAATATTGTCTCTTAATGGATAAGACAAAAGAGGGTGTCAATGTCAATCTAGAACGTTAGAGTTATAGTGTAACACCCCAATCCCACCCGATATATGTACATGCATCCTACGGTCACACGTGCGCATGCCCGATAGAAGTGGCGTGTTAACTATCTCAATCATGGCATCATAAGCAAAATCATAATAGCACATGATCTAAAATCCAAAAGTTTCCTTATTTCATTTCATAAAACATAATTTACAATGTAGCATTAGATACCACCATTCATATTTATACATTATCAAGCTATCAACGCTCACTATTCAGTCTACAAAGTATGTTACATATATGAGGAAATAACCAAAACCAAAAAAACTAGTCCTTCAGTCCCAGCCGACCGACTTTTGTGCCATAACTTGTATCCAAAAGTGGTACAAAATCTCTATCTAGCTACTAAATCGTTGCTTTCTCACACCTGAAATTGTCATCGTGCAATTTTAGTGAGTTTTACAAACTCAATTGAGTAACCATCCTCGATGGTTCACACTTGTCATACAACACAACAATTCATGTTATCATAAAACTCACATCAACTTGATTATCATTAACTAATATCACGAAACACTTTGTTCATAGATGTCACATTTCAAACACAAATCCATTCAATTCATCATTTCGCTACAATTTTGCAGAACACAATTATCAAGAAATTATCACATATTCATACAAGAAAAGTCCTCAAAACAATACAATCATTCAATTTATTCATATCATATGTGAATGCAATATTTATGAGACTCAAATTCATTGATTACGTTGTTATGACCGTATGCCTTTTTCACTGTCCCGTATCCGTTATGGATACTGGGTTTTTTCATACTCTCCTTATCCGTTGGGGATACAGGACTCATCACACACATTGAGCCTTAGGCTCTTTCTACAAATGTCTAAGCTTTAAGCTCTTTTTTACTTGTGATATCAGTCACAACTACCTTCATATTTTATGCATTGAAATAAAATGCATTCCACAAATTCAATCATTATGCTCATTTAGTCACATTCACATTCTTTCTCATTCACATTTTCATCAAACTTTTAGTCCGGCATTCAACATTTAAGTTGAGAAATAAGTAGTCAATCACATTCACATTTAAGTAGCACTTCCAATGTTTTATTCATACGCCAAACTCCTCAGACATTTCATGTCCGGACATACATCATATATCAATTCAATTCAATACCAAATAGAACAAATCAAGGTGAGACCATCTTAGGTTACTCACAATTGCTCCCTTTAACTTAATGGCTTGAAATCCCAGCAATGTATAGAAGTTGTCACTCAACGTGCTCTTCTATATGCAATCACATACATTTTCATATTACTACATTACTCATTTAACTGAATAAATACATTTATAATTGTATCATGTATGATGCATGTTTAATGACAAATTCTCGGGTATATTTCTTTAATAAACTGATATAAATATCAATTTTACTTAAAAGTTTCCAGAATTCAAACACTTATTAACCATTCCAGTTTTGTTCTCAAACCAGACTTTTGGGTCTACTTTGCATAATCATTATGACAAGGAAAATGGATTATTTATGTAACACTTTCTTTTAAAATTGTTCATTAATGTCTTAAGTTTCTAATGACACCAAGATCATACAATTTGGTTCGTTATTCTATGAGTTATGCTTAAATTACTACATACTGAGAACATTTGAAATTTTGGCTAGTGCATGATCATGCACTCAAAGTTGTACAACTCATATCTCTCAATTCTATTATTCAAAAATTACAAACTTTATACCAATTGAAAGGAAAGAGAATAAGCTACAACATTTGTGGAGATAACTTTGTCTGATTCAACCTACATCAATATAATTTATTTGATAACAATAAGATATGTTTTCTCTCACGGGTAGTGCTACAACGTAGGCTAAGACTCAATTTCAAGATAAATTTCAAGACCCTTAAAGACAAAATTCAAATTCATTTTCTTCTTAAAAATTGTATCCAAATGTCTCTAATTCAATTTAAATCTAGAATCATCTCATTTGGAGATCTACTGATCAAGATATAATCAAAAGTCCGAAGCATGTTTTGTGAAAGTTCTCCTGTTCATAACATTTAGCACATTTCCTCATTTTCGTCCTAAATCCATTAATCAAATATTTCCCCAGTGAATTAAGATCGCCATAAATTTTCATGGAGAGGAAGAACAATTTATTAGGAATCTATTGGTTTAAGTTTCAAGTCATTTGGAGGTCGGATGAAAAATTTATAGCTAAAAGACTCCAAGTTATTCAGTTTTAAGAAACCTTCCGGTATACAATTGTGCACTCCATTATTTTCCAGATTATGCAGCTCTTCTTCTCTTCTTCTTCCTCTCTTCTACTACTTAATCCATGATCTCTCTACTCCATTTCTAACTTACATCCTCTACATTTCTACTCCCATTCAAAGTCAACTTACCCTAAAAACAACTTAAAATTCAAAATTCAATATAAACATCAAAACCAAAACTCACATACGGACTACTCACCATTTTCTGCACTTGTTTCATTTCCCACACTTTTCATTTTTTTCCCTTCTATATTTTTTCATATTCTTCAAATTCAACAACACTTCCATTTCCTCATAAACTTTTCATATTAGTGTTTTTCCTATAACTCTAAACTCATTTAATTCATTTCTAAACACTTAAACACATTCATGCATAGCCACAGTAAAAAGAAGACAGAGTACTGTGTAAACAATTACTTTTTTCTGCAATTCTCTATTTCACAACTTCTCCATTTAACTCAAATTTGTACAATTCTAGATACATTTTCGACTATTTTCCTAAATTCACAAATTCTTCAAATTCATGCATCACATTCATTCACCGAAACTACACTTCTTAAACCTCTCATGCATGTATTCATTTACACAGTAAAACATCATTAAAAATCACTTACTTGATTCAACTATGCTTCCTAGTAGTAAGAGTGAATCAATGACACATAATAAGAATGACAATTCAATATTCGGTGATGGACAAGGAAAAACAGTTTTGGTATAGAGTTCTTTCGGTGAAGCAATGAGAGAAAGAGTTGCAGAAATTTGTTGCTCAACACCCAACTACGTGGGTTAATATCACATTGACACAAGTCATCCATGCATGTGGGCTATTTTTCAAACATTTAAAGCTGCCACATGTCACAATATAATTGGTCCATTATTTCAATATTTTTCCTAGTATAGAATATCCCAAAATTTAAAAAAATTCCTAAATTTTACCAAAAATTTGGAAATAATAATTGCTATCACCAAATAAATTTTCAACACAAATAATTTATGATTCTCATTTTAATCACATTTATAAATCAATTATACCAAGAAAATGTCAATGAATGCATGTACAATTATTTCAATGTGTCAAAAATAATTATTCATGTGTATGTGTATATTCAATTATGCATGAGCATGAAATGATTTCTAAAGTCTCTGTATATTCTCATATACACTATTATGGGGTTCAAGACCCTAACATGGGATAATGGGATGTTACAGATAGGTTAGAGTCGAGGGGTTTTTAATTGAGTAGAACTAAGACTGAGTACTTATAGTGTATCTTTTTGGGTCATAGGGTAGATTCCGATGTGAACTTAAAGATCAATTTAGAAGTTATACCACGGAAAGAGTATTTTAAGTACATTGGATCTATCATTCAAAGCAATAGAGAGATCAACGAAGATATAGTCCACCACATCAAATCAGCATAGCTGAAATAGAGAAATACATCAAGAGTTTTATGGTACAAGAAGATACCACTCAAGCTTAAAGGTAAATTCAATCGTTTTGTGATTACACCAACTATGCTTTATGGGGCAGAGTGTTGGAACTATAAGCTAATGGTGGCGGAGATGAGGATGCTCCTTTAGATATGTAACTTTACTGGAAGAGATAAGGTTAAGAATGTATTAGTAAGAGAAAAATTAAAGGTGCCTAATGTTAATGATAAATTAAAAGAAATGAGACTTAGGTGGTTCAAACATATTAAAAGGAGACATCTTGATGCTCCAGTGAGAAGATGCGAGAAAATAGTACTTAGAGACTATAAGAGGGAAAAGGGGAAGCCTAAGAAGAACTGGGGTGAAATGGTCAAGAATTATATGGCTTTACTAGAACTTACTAAGGATATGGCCCGTAATAGAAAACTTTGACATATTAGGATATGGATAAAAGATCTCATATAGAGAGGTCTTTCTTATTCTCTTAAGTCCTCTAAACTTTGTCCTTTGAGTCATTCCTTTTATAGATAGCTTTAATATTTTGATTAAGTATTACTTCTCTCCTATTTTTTTAGCTTAAGTAATTTCTTACTTAGTCTATTTATTTTATTGTAATGGTTGGTGTGATTTATTCACATGCATGTCTCTTTTTATCTTAGTTTGTGTATTTATTTATGTATTTTATCTTTGCACTATTAATCTTTACCATGTTCTATATATATTGTGTTACATAATTTTATATGTTTAATAATACGTGTTTATTGATATTTTGCATTATTATTAATTTTCACTATATGTGAGTTTATCAAAAATAGTCTCTTAACTATGTAGGGGTAAGGTTGCATATTATTGGACCTCCCTAGACCCTGCATTTTAATGGGACTCTCACTAGGTATTGTTGCTTAATACAAAATCACAAGCTATAAATACCCTTAAGGTATTTGTAAATGAGAGTAAAAATCAATTAGACAAAAAAGTGAAAATTGTAAGATTTGATAAAGGTGGTGAATACAATGAAAAATATGATAAATCAGGATAATATTTAGGTCCATTTGCAAAGTTTCTTAAGAAACATACATATGAAATGTTAATACAATTAGTTAGAAGTATGATGAATAATTTATCTTATTACCCAAAACCTTGTGGATGTATGCACTTAAAATTGTTGTGTATTTACTTAATAGGATTCCTAGTGAAGTATTCCCTAAAACTCCTTTTGAGTTATAAACTAAAAGAAAATATAGTATGAAGCACCTACATGTTTGGGATTATCTAGCAAAAACATGAGTTTATAATTTACATGAAAAGAAATTAGTATTGGAAGAACAAAACGATCATGGGCAATATTTGGATGAAACAACACCTCTTGAAGAAACTAACTTACTGCCAACATACATAAATGAACTTATGGAATAACTTTACACGAAATTATAAAAACAAGAAGATCAACTATTCCTAATGACTGTGTGATTTATTTATAAGAGTTAGAATTTCATTTTAGCATTAATAAGGATCCTCTTTTATTTTCATAAGTCATAGAAAATGATAAGTCTAATAAATGGATAGATTATGTAAAAGATGAGTTAAATTCAATGTCATAAAATAATGTTTGGGATCTCCTTAATTTTCTAGAAGGTTTTAAGTAATTGGATACAAATGGGTCTTATAAGATTAAAAACGATTGAAATGGCAATATTGAAAGATATAAAGTTAGACTTATGGCCAAAGATTATACTCAAAAGGATGGCATTGATTAGAAAGAGAGTTTTTCACTTGTCTAAAAAAATACTTATTGAGAATAATTATGCATTAATGCCTCAATTTGATTTAGAGAAAATTGTCTTTCTAAATGGAGATCTCGAGGAAGAAGTTTATATAGATAAACCTAAAGCTTTTCCATAAAAGGATCATATGGTATGCAAACTTAAGAAATCAATATATGGAGTTAAACAAGCTTTTTGATAATAATATATTAAGTCTAATCATACCACGACATCTTTTTGGCTTTTAAGAAAACACTATTGATCGATGTTTTTACTAAAAGTTCAGTGAGAATATGTTTATATTTTTAGTTTTATATATTGATGATATTTTACTTGTTGTTAATGATTTGGATATATTGTATAAGACTAAAAATTTTCTCTTTAAGAATTTTTAAATTAAAAATATCATAGAGGCGTCCTATATGATAGAAATTTCAATATTCCTAAATAAGCCATAAGAATTAGTATGATTGTTTAGAAAGAATATATCGAAAGAATTCTTGAAATATTTATTATGAACAAATATTTAGCAGGAGCTGTCTCAAAACGAAGTTTAGTCTCATGTAATATCTAAATAATAATTTGGAGGAAAAACATGGAACATATTTCTAAATTCCTAGTAGACAGGGATTTAATGAAGATTCTAAAGATAACGGACCATAATATGGTTTAGGGGGCAATATTATAGTCGTAAATTGTAATCCTATTATTCTCCCACTACAAATGAGATTATAAGTTGATATAAAAGATGTTAGAGCAGTTGTTCAAGAATTGAAAGGGCCTAGTTTGAGACAGCTTGACCTTTTAGAATTTCATGAGCCTTATCTAAAATAGATTAATCATGAGAATCCTTTTCCTCATGGTTATAGAATTTATAAATTCAACTTGTTTTCTAGTAAAAATAGTTAATCCAACATTGAGTGTATCGCTAAATTCACCATACAATATGGAGAATCAGTCAATTACGAAAACTTTAACTACTTTAAACTCAGGTTGTTCCCGAATTCATTAACAAGAACCACCTTCTCTTGACATTTTTTCCCAAGAATTCTCTTATTCCTTGGGCTAAAATAGAAAGAATATTTCATAATAAGTTTTTTAGGACTAAGTTTGAAGCTAGCATAACTGAGTTGTTAAGGGTTACTCAAGCGAGTGGTTACAATGTTGACTTGTTCATCACTCATTTAAAGAAAATGAGAAATCAATATCAGATCGTGCTTTAAAATTTTGAAAATGTGAAATGAGCTCAAAAAAGGCTAGTCATTAAATTGGGAAGAAATTCTATGAGTTTTGGGCATAGAATTTCATGATTTCTAGGAACTATCAGCAAAAGTCTCTAAATACAAAAAAAATTATAGAAGAATGTGAAGGTTAAAAAAAATTCAATAGGCACTTATACTACCAAAATGAATTATTATGATTTAGTAACAACTGAAGTCAACATCTTTGGAACTTTTGTTTGCCCCTTTTTGGAGTGCAAATCCTTGGAAGTCAAAAAGGAAATATTGGTTATATCTACTCAACTTTAGTACACCTTTAACACCTTCAAAACTGAAGAGATCTTTGATTATTTGTTATAAGAAAAATTCATCAACTTACTGCAAGATCATAAAATTCCTACAAAAGAAGAAATCAAAGGTAGAGAATATTGCAAATATCACAATACCTAGAGTGACCTGACAAATTCATGTTAGAGATTTAAGAATGTGGTCCAAGACCAAATTAATAAGAGAATTATGTTGGCTAATCAAACTATGCTAATAGATGAAAATTTGTTCTTGCTAATGGAAACCATTAATGGCATTGACTTCAACTTACACTTATTGTTAGATATTAAAAAGAAGTTGAAAATTATGGAAAATCATTTAGCATTATCATCATCAAATCAGGAACAAGTGTTTTTATTCCTAATACCAACTTTCGGAATGGATGTGCAGAATTTTCAAAATCTAATAGAAGGTAGAAATTTCAAGAAAAAAATCAGCAAGTAGAATTCACCCAAGTTTATAGCGCAAAGATATAAACCTCAAATTATGAGTTTTCAGTGCAGACAACCTAGATTTGTAATACCATCACAGGTGCCACCATCTCCACATTAACAGCAAGTAAACACCTCGAGAATATGATACCCTTAACTCAAACTCAAAAAAGACAACTGCAAGGATAGAGGACCGCTGTTAAGATCGAAGAGATAAATTAATATTATTATGGAAGCCAACTTTAAGACAGTCATATAATGTGAAACCCATTTTCTCTAAAAAAAAGTATGACAAATCCTAATAATAAAGAGGGAAGAGTAAAAGTCATTAGTGAAAATTGAGAAGAAAAAAAAAGAGAATATAAGATTTTATAGAAAGTTAGCTCGCTCTTTGATCCAGGATGAGGATTCCAATGAATTCATTACAATTGGTAAAATTCCTTTTAAGTTTCTATGTACTATTTCTTCCATAAAACTCCTGGCTTCATTTCCCAAATCTTGTACAAAAATGGAAAAAATCCCTCCTAATAAAGGAGAATGTAGGGCATTATTATTGGCAATAAGACAGGGAATTCCAAAAAAGATGGTAGCAAAAAAGATAACTAATGTTGTAACACAACATATAAGACCTCTATATATTAAAGCTCATATTAACGGAAGACCAACTTCAAGAGTTTTGGTTAATAATAGGTTGAAAATAATTATTATATTGGCTAAAATGATGATAGCTTTAGGCAAAAAAGATGCATACTTAATCCCAACTGAAGTATATGTTGCTACATTCAACGGTGAATCTACCGAGCATGAAAAATTGTCCCTATAAATATTATAGTGGGAGGACAGATTTCGTTAATTGTTTACTTCACTGTTGACATCCACGCCAACTACCAAGTCTCATTGGGGGTGAGATTGGATCCACTCTAATTATTGCATCCCATCACCTCTCCATCATCTTTTACTTTTATGGAAAGCAGATAAAGTAAAAATCGTTTGGGCCAATTCGCAGCAATTTCGTACTAAAGTTGATGCGATGGTGGAAAAATTCTATAGGGATCATGTAAAGCTAATACTAATTTAGAAGTCTTCTTTTAGTAAAGAAGCCAAAGAAAAGATGAAATCAAAGTTAGAAAGATTTAGAAAAACAACTACCATTGTTTCTGCTCTTAAGCTGATGAAGGTTACTATAATAAACAAACCTAATGAATGAATTCTCACAAAAAGAAAAAGTTGTAGTTGTAGCCGCAAAGATTAAATATCAAATGTGGCAATTCTCCAATAGCTGTAATAACATATAATTAGCTTTTAAAGAAGAAGAAGAACTACGAATACATGACGATGGTGTCCAAAAGTTGAATTTCACTCTTGAGAAACTTGGTAAATGTGGGAACCAAAACCAAAAATCATTAGAAGAAGTGAACCTCGTCAATTTAGGATAATTTTGTGAGTCTTTATTAGCAAATGATTAGATTCAAAGTTAAAGCTAGAACTAGTGGAATTCTTAAAAGAATTCAAAGATTATTTCACTTGGAACTATATTGTAATGTTAGGATTGAATAAAAAATTGGTAAAAACACAAACTTTTGATAAAACTATAATTCTACCCTTACCATTAACCTCCTAAGCGGTGATCTAAAGAAGTTTAGCTAAATATTAAAGAAGAAGTTGAAAAATTATGTGACACTAATTTTATTAGACTAGCTAGATATAATGATTGGTTAGCTATTGTTGTGCATGTATTTAAGAAGCCTTTTTCATATCCAGGATTTTTTAGAAGCCTTTTTCAAAATGAGAAGGCACAAATTGAAGTTGAATTTTCTAAAGTGTGTTTTCAAATTGAAAGCAGGGAACTTCCTGGGATTTTTAGTTCACAATTTAGGAATTGAATTAGATAAAAATAAAGCAAAAGTCATTCTTGAAGTGAAACTACCTCAGAATAAGAATGAGCTTCAGAGGTTTCTAAGCTAGATGAACTATATGAGAAGATTTATTGCTAATCAAACATGAAAAATAAAAGAATTGTTAAACTTATTAAGGTCAAAGAATTTTGAAGAATTCCATTAGGAGGAAAGGCATCAAGCGGCATTTAATAGTATCAAGGAATACCAAATCAAACCTCTAGTAATGATGCCCCCTAGAAAAGGAATTCCATTCAAGTTGTATATTTCTACTACATAAGAATCCTTTGAATGTCTATTGGCTCCGAGTAATGAGCCAGCCATGAGCAAGCCACTTACTTGTTCAAATTAAGGCATTATTGTTGCAAAATAAAGTTTTTGTGATCTAACATACTGATTAATGAAATGTATGTTGAATAAACTAGTCCTCTTAAGAAATACTGGAAATAGCTTATGACTCTTATGAACCTCAACTTGACATGTTACCCTCATAAATTTGTAAAAGGTCAAGCACTAGCTGACTTCTTAGCAAGCCATCCCTAATTAAGGTAGAAGAGGATGCCAAACATTCAGTTCTCAACTGTGAGAAGAAGCCATGGAATTGAAATTTGATAAGTTTAGTTTAGAGAAGTTAGCTAGTGTTGGAGTAGTCATAATCGCACCAAAAATGGGACCAAAAATCTTCTCTCCCTTAAAATTGACATCCCATGTACTAATAATCAAGCAGAATGTGAAGGTTTGGTAATTAGAGTAGAAATTCTAGTTGATCTTAAAGCTAAAGAATTTCTAATCAAAGGATATTCACAACTAGTATTATGCCAAGTGATATGGCAATATAAACGTATGAGTTTAAATTTATCACCCTATTATATTATTGATGTCTAATTGCTAGAATTCTTTGATGATATAGAACTTTAACATATTCAGTAAAGTGAAATTGGAAGGCAAATGAGCTTTTCATAGATACCATATGGGTTGAAATTTTTTTAAGATTTCGTCAATAAGTTTATTGTAGAACAACAAATGTCCCACTCATCCATTTATAAGAGAGGAATTTCTTTAGAATTTGCTAACATATATAAAGAAGTCACCCAAGACTGAAGGGTGGGCATCAAATATTTTAAAAAAATCCTAGCAAAAGAGTGACTTTCAAACTTAAACAACTAGCACTCAATTTTATGTTAATTAAAGGAATTGTATTTATTCAAGGCAATGATAGACTTTTTTTAAGATGTTTTGGGATGTCTAAGGCATTAACAATAATGAGATAAGTTTAAAAAGGGGTATGTGGAGCACATCAATATGGAATAAAGATAGAGACGATTTATACGCTGCCATGGATACTATTGGCCTACCATCTTAAAAGATTGTATATCATATGCTAGAGGCTATAAATGGTGTAAAAAAATATGAAAGAATTTAGCAAATTCCTACTTTTGAGTTACATTATATAGTTAAACTGGGGCTATTTGGAGGTTAGCCCATTGATCACACTAAGAAGAAATATCTACCATCTTTAGAAGGCCATAGTTTCATTTTGTTAGCTACAGATTATTTTATTAAATAGGTGGAAGCTCAACCTTTGAAGAAGGTTGATTAAATTGATGTAGTTAAATTTATCAACGAACAAATTATTCATCAATTTGGAATCCTTTAATCGATAACAAGCGATCAAGGAACGATATTTACAGGGCAAGAAGTTAGAGATTTTGTTGAATATTATAAGATAAAATTATTAATTCTGACTTTATATTATGCTCAAGTTAATGGTCAAGACAAAGCAAAACAAAATAATTATTAAGATTTTAGAAAAATGTTAGAGGCGAATCCTAAAGAATGGAATATCATTATGTCTAAAACCTTATAGGCTTATTGTACTTTATGCATATTGCTACAATAATTAACTCATTTTCCTTAATATGTGGACATAATGTTGTTCTTTATATGGGAGTAGTGGTTCAATCCTTGAGAGTAGCTAAGCAAAACACTCTGGAAACTTCCTAGTTTTCCAAAATGATGCTAAAGGAATTAAAGGACTTAGAAGAAGTACGACTTTAGGCTTTGAATGATAGGATTATCTAAAAGGAAAAGGTGGCAAAATTTTATGATAAAAGGATTCACAGATGAAAATTCCATGAAGAGGATCTAGTGTAGAAGTTGATCCTACCACCTTAGATACAATATAAAGAATGGGCCAAGTGGTCTCTAAATTAGGAAAGGCCATTTAGAATTTATAGAGTTTTAAGAGTTAATGCATATTGGTTATTTAGAAGGTAAACCTCATAGGTGTTTTATCAATAGGAAGTATTTAAAATCTTATGTACCTATTTTTTTTAAATGATGGGTATAAAGCAATGAGAGTGAAATAACATTAGTTTAAGATTAACATTTAGAATTAAGAGTCCAAAGAACCACTTGAAACTAGCTCAAAGTTGACAAAATAGGGAAGTTTAAAGCTGGTCTAAGTCTAAGGACCAAATTTTGCCCTATTAGTTAGTACATGACACTCAGTCCCCTTTGGCTTATTGGACCTGTTGCTTCCAAAGGGTAACTTTTTCTTTTTACAACACCAATGACTTCCTTAACTCCACAGTTATCCGCTTAACTTCATGAAACTCTTGATTGAGTTGTTGTCCATCCTATTAAAAAACTACTTGCTTTTCTCTAATTAGCTCCATCGATGCTCAATATTCTCATTTTTTAAATAAACATATTCATTCTTTAGCTCTTGAATTTATATTAGGAGATTTTTTTCCTTTAGTCTCCTTTACATTATAGTCCATTTGATGTTGATATAAGAGGCTCAATTTTTTGGAGTTTATAACTTGATCAAGATAAGTTTTTTCAAAGGAAGCAAAGACTTTTTTTTAATTTGTTAAGAAGTCCCCTAACAACAGACGACTGAGTTGTAGAACCAATATATGATAGAATACTTTGTAAAGAACTATGTTGAATTTCAACCAAGAACCGCAACTCTTGTTGTATAGTAAGTTTCAAAGATTCTTAACTATTGACGGTTTTTCATAATTGATTATTGGCGTAAGACTAGAGGGAAAGTCAGGAGAGAGGTCAAAGAAACTTAAGACAAAGACTTCTTCTGAAGTTACTATTGTTGTCCAAACATCTTTTGCTTGCAAAACAGAAAAGAATTTAATAGAAAGTAGTGAATTAGCAAATAGAAAGAAGGAAATCTTTTTTTATCTCTAACAAAGTAACTTTAATAATTTTCAACTTAAAAGAAGTCTTGGTTTTTTTTGAATCCAGTTCTAGAGAAAAAAAAAGAACAAAGAGGTTTGATATTGTGTCATCTATAAGAAAGAGATAAAATAATGGAATTTTACAATAAAAAGAAAACTAAAAGTAATAAAAGGGAGTTTTATACCAATACTAATTTCCTCAATAACTTTTTCAGATGTTGAGGAAGTCCCTTCGAAAGGAAGAGTATCTTTAGTTGCAGGCTTGGTGATCACAGTTTCTTTGAGCAATTTAGAGGAAGAACAAGTGGATTTCTTAGCGAAACCTTTTGGAACTAAAGTTTTAGGTTCCTTAGAACTAGAAGTTGTTGAGGACTTCTCTTTAAGTTTTCTTTCAAGGAGAGGATTGTGAGTCACTTCTTTCTAAGAGGAGAGTTGGCTTTCTTCTCTACTCTCAGCATCCAAGATGTTAAAATCTATAATAATACAAGTTAGGAAATAAAATGGAATACCTTTAAGAAGGATAGAATTAAGATAAGGTACTAAACTCTTAAAGCTTTTTAATCACTAAAAGTAGTAAGTTTCTGTGTCAATGACACTAGCAACAACAATCTTACACTTGAGAATATGATAATGATAAAAAATTTCTTGAAGGAATTATCGCTGATAATGTTTGCCTTGGAAGGAACTCTTATTGGGTAGTCCAAAAATATACAGTAGTAGGAATTTCTAAAGAGAGGCTGAGTTGCCTACTCCAAAGGTAAGGGAGATACATTTCAAAACCTAAGGTCGTAATGGAAAGGTCAAATTTTAGGACTTTATCACCACCAACAATGAAAACTTTAGGATTAGTAGGTGAGAAAATTTTTCTAAAAAGCAACCAAACAAGATGATTTAGAAGTCCTAAAAATTCTTAGCCAATAAAGTCTTTCTAAGAAGTCTTCAAAAGGATTCAATTAATCTATAAACCTAAACTTCAAAGACAATGCAGTATTGAGGATTTCCTTAGAGATTTACTACAAAAACTAGTAGATAGACAAAGACCAAGAAAATCAAGAAATCTAGGATTAGAAAAAGACAGGTCTTCTCTTTCCTTAAGTTCAAGGAAATAAGCAAAAGTCCAAATTTGGACAAACCATACACACAGGTTAAGTTATTGTAAAAGGAGATTAGAGATGTATCTCGTTAAGTTCTTATAAAGACACTCCAATAAAATAGAGCCTAAAGCAAAGAATTTACTAGAAGCCCACACTTTATAAAAAGGAAGGAATTCCAAACTTGGTTTGTTATTAACAGAACAACAGATAAATCAGTTTAGCATAACGCAAAAAATTTAACGTGTTATTCTTTGGAGTCAGGATTTCTTGAAGAAGATTAAATAGCAAACAAAATCTTCCCCAATAATAAACAGATCAGTTAAAAAAACATCTTTCAATAAAATGGAAGTTTGACTAAAAGAAAATATAAAGGAGTTGCATGAAGGACTCTAAAATATCATAATAGCATATATAAGGTTAGACTAATATTCTATAGAATTCCTGTAAAGGGTTATTAGCTACAGAAGGCTCTATCTCTTCCAAGCTAAATGATACAACCTATCTACCTATTTAGCCCATTGATTTACATTTTTAGGCCAAGATATTAGGGATTTGGAGGCCTTAAACAAAGTGAATTTTAGAAAATTTTGACTTATTTCACCTAAACCAGGGAGTGATGGTGGAGAAGAATCAATAAGTAGCGGAGTCCTAATAGTAAGAGGTAGACTGTATTTGTGAAAATAAGAAAAGCCTACTATAGTGTTGAAAATAGGAATTTAAATATCAAAATAAGTGTTTTAACAAGAGAAATAGAGTTTGAGATTTTTTTTAACCTAATCATTATTAAAGGGTGAAAAAGATTTAGATATAATATAAACCACTTCAAGCTTAACAACCTATAAAAAGAATTGAAATTAAAATAAATAAAAGGGATTTTTTAGGAAAGTATCATAATTAGAAATATATATGAGTGGCATTCAGTTCAACAAAGTCTGTTGAAGAAGAGAAAGAAGCATGGCAGGAAGAAGCCATGGTCACAAAAGTCGCAAGAAGAAAAATATTAAAGTCAAAAAAGAGGATAGAGATCGTTTACAAGCTAAGGTGGAAAGTGAAGAAGTAAAGAGGAGATTTTATGATTAAAAACAGTCAAATTTTAAGGGAATAGCAAGAGTTTGAAATTTAAAGAGATTTTTTTATCTTTTATAATGTATAGAAAACTAGGGATTTCAAATTTAAAAGATCTTATGTAATCTTTAGATTTGATGTTTTTTATATTCAATAAATTGTTTAGTATTTAGGAGAATACTCATAGGTAATGTTTCTTAACCTAACTTAGGAATTCGGTTTGGAATTTGTAAAACCATTTGGCTAAAATTCAAAGTCTAGCTTATAGAAAACTAAAGGAATTTCTACACCATATATTTGGTTTGTTCAACTAAAAATATATATGAGGCAATTGTTGATAGTCTAAAATAAATTAGCCCATTTGGCCCAAAAAGTCATTCAGTCAAATAAGGTTAGCCTAGAAATGGAAGCCCAATAAATATTTAGTTAAAGAATTCATAGACAATGAAAAATTACGGATGTGGGGAGAAATGTGTTGAATTTGTGGATGTCCATGGTAGGGAAGTTAAAAACATGGTGGGGGTAGTTAATAAAAACATGGCTAATTGTATGGAAGTTAAGAGGTTATTTGAGACTGAAGTCTAGGATATGGAAGTTAAGAAGACTCTATGCTTTTGTTGCCAGTTACCAGAATGAGGATCACACCTGGAAGTGACACCTTCTCCAACAATATCTCCCCACCTCCGTGTGTCTGGACATTGAAGAGCTCCTCACCCCTCCGGATAGTTCGGATGAGGATAGCATCCAATGGGGCCAAACTACCCATGGACAGTTCACTGTGATATCCACCTACGGCCTACTCGAGGAAAGGAGCCCCATCAACACAACACGACTTTGGGATTTAATTTGGAAGTGGGCAGGACCCCAATGGATCAGGGCTTTTCTATGGCTGATTGTTGGATCCCGATTTCTGAGTGAAATTTAGAAATATAAAAATTATGAAATAAGTAAGGTTGTATATAAATTTTGCAATGGGTGTGGTTATGTTTTAAGGAAATTGATAAGAAAAGAATGGATTTGATTTTGATACCTTTGGGTTTTGAGGATTTTG
>JAOSBK010000001.1:13310134-13335232 GCA_027568895.1 Erythroxylum shatona | reverse complement strand
GTATGATGCATAATAAAGTGTTATGCTTGATAGAAGATTTCATGATATGCTTTATGTGATAAATTTTGGTTAATTATGAATGGTGTGATGAATTTGCGAATGAATGGAATTGCTTGATACATGTGTATTCATGCTTGTTTGTGTGGCTCATTACCGATGGCTATAAACTTATTAGCCACTGAGCCGTGTTGCTCACCCCACTTTCCCTCCTCAGGTGCAAAACAAGACGAGCGTGAACCTTGCAAGGCATCGGAAACTCCAAGGCATTAGATACTTTTGTACTAAGTTAGTAACTAGACTTTTGGATAGCTTTATAAGCATATCAAACATTGAGCATCTCATGTATTTTGTATCTTGTGCTAAGTTAATGATGGACATGTTGATATGTAATTAAAGCTATGTATGAACATTCATTTTGATTTGAAATGAGAATGAGAATTCAAGGATTTTCCTTTTGGGTATGATTGTGTTACTTTATAGGTTGTGTATGAAAATTGTGGAAGAGGAATATGTGTATGTGCATATTCTTCCTTGTTGTATTTGTGAATGGTTATTTGTTTAGAATGGCATGTGAGAGCTTGGAAAGGTGTATGGGATGAATTGCTGGAAATGAGGCTCAAAATAACCAAAAAGGTACTTGGTAGTGGATGAATATGGAGGGATATTATGTTTAGCAAGCCTTCTTAGGTGTAGGGATGATGGGTAGAAATTCAATGGAAAAACTGTATCGATGTAGAGAGAATTAGCCAAAGTTGTCTTCACAAAAGTTGTATCTTATCTTTTTATCTTTCCAATGGAATATAGTATGTAATTTTTGGACATTGGAGTTGGAAGTTATGATCATTAGAAGTTGTGATGCTGTTTAGGATGGAACTTTCGGAACAGTCACATTGATGTGGAATTTTGACCCTTGTAGAAGTAGAATTTACTTTTGAGTTCTTCATAAAATTTGTAGATATTTATTTTATATTTCCATTGATACTAAATTTGTAAAATTTGGAGTTCTAGATCAAAAGTTATAGAGTTTAGAAGTTAGGTAGTTGGAGGAAGAAGGACCAGGAGGCCGCAGCGCGTCGCGAGGGCGACCTGACCTCTCTCCACTCTTTTGGCCATGACTTTTTCATCTGATCTCTAATTGACCTTATTTTTAAAGAGTTAGATTTATAAGACATTTCTCTACCTTTCCATTAAAATTTATAGCTTTTTATATTAATTTGAAAAATATTGATTGAATCAAAGTGAGAGGATCGGTTAAAAGAGTATGAGTTGGATATTTTTCTGAACGTGCTTTAGTATTTTGGTGATATCTTGATCTGTAGATATCTAATTAAGTTGATTATTATTTCAAAGTAAACTAGAGACATGGATCTACAAATGTTCTTAAGGAATCAATTTTCAATTTAGATCCCAAGACTTTCAATTTCTGGAGTGAAGTTAGGTGTAGTGTTTAGTCTTGGTTTAGTATTAGCCAGAAAGTGTTTTGACCATAACTTCTTTATTTCTGAACCAAATTGATGTTTTTGGTGTCTTTAGAAACTTAATACAATGGGGAACAAATATTATGAAAAAAGTGGACTGAAATTCCAATTAGAAGTTCGCCAAATATGCTCTGTAATTTTTTAGAAATGATCCCTCCATGTTGTTTTTAACTTCCAAATGTTGGGCTTCGGGAACGGAGCCCAACATTGTTTGGTATCAGAGCTTAGGATTTCTCCTAGGCTTAGAATGCATAGTAGGGTGAATTGTTTTTCCATGTGATTAATTGTTGTATTGTGAATTGATTGTTTGCATTAAATGACATGCATATCATGCATACATATAGGAACTAATATTAAAATGAAATGTAAGCTAATCATTAGTGTTTTCATTGAAGGAGTAAGATGCCGCCTCGTAGAAGGACATGAGAAGTCTTGCAAGGATCAATTGCACCTGACTCTCCACCAAGAGAGGAGAGTACCGATGAGTCAGTAGCCCCAGGAAATGCTGAGGCTACCTTAGGGCAAAGTAGTGATCCCATCCGATCTCAGACGCAAGAGACGCCTGTTTTGTCAGAGCAAGTGTCTACTCTGGATCTGAAATTGTTCCAGGAATTTACTCAAGCCTTTGTCCAGGCTATGGGTCAGATGTTGTAGGCTTCTGCGTCGGCCCCGATTAAGAAGGGGAAACAGTTTGACAAGCTGAGGAAGTATGGAGCAGTGGACTTTTATGGGACCACTGATCCTGAAGAAGCCAAGATCTGGTTAAGGAAGATAGAGAGGGTATTGGAGCAGATGGATTGTGAAGATCATGAGAAGGTTGTTTATGCTACAAGTCTGCTTCAAGGGATGCTTTGCATTGGTGGGAGTGTGTACTGGGAAGCCAGTTGAAAACGACAAGGTTGGCATGGAAGGACTTCCTCGCTGCTTATAAGAAAAAATATCTGTCTAAGGTGTACATTCAGCAGAAGCAGAGAGAATTCCTGAGTCTCACCCAGAGGGAGATGGCAGTTAGTGAGTATGAGCGCCGGTTCACACATTTATCAAGATATGCTGCTGAGATGATGCTGAGTGAGACTGCTAAGTGCCGCCGGTTTGAGTTAGGACTGCACCTAGCCATCAGAGAGAAAGTGGTAATGCAGAACTTCTGTGAGTTTCAATAGCTAGTTGAAGCAACGTTGAGGGTCAAAAACATCGAGAACATCAAGAGTGCTGTCAGTAAGAAAAGAAAGGGAAGAGAGCTGTCCAACAGGGGAGGTGGTACTTCTATGCCTGAAAGGAGTGCCATAACTTTCTCTGTGCAGTCTGAGGAGAGGAGCAGTGGTGCAAGCAAATCTAGGCCTATAAAGACTTCTACTGTTTCTCATCAAGCCTCAATGGTGGGAGCCAGTAGAAAGGGAGATGGGGATAGGCCACCCATTCCCAAATGTGAGTATTGTGGAAGGTTCCATAAAAGGAAATGTTACCGATTAACGGGAGCATGCTTTAATTGTGAAGAGAAAGGACACGTGGCCAGAGAGTGTCCAAAGCCGGCCAGAAGAGAGGGATCACAGATGCAAGCTTCTAAGAGAACCGAAACAGTGGGGCACAAGACCGCAACTGAAGTGGGTAGCTCTGAGGCAGCTAAGAGAGTAAATCCTCTAGGAAGATCAAGGGGCAAACACCGGCTAGAGTGTTTGCAATGACACGAGAGGATGCAGAGATCGCTTCAGAAGTAGTGACGAATATGGTTAAATTATTTGATGATGATGCAATTGTTTTGATTGATCTGGGCTCTACCCATTCATTTTTGTCATCGAGTAGAACTATACATAGGAGAAATTTGAGCCCATTGGATATTCCTTTGATGGTAAGTACCCCAATCGGCCAGTGTATTATTATTAGTCAAGTCTATAGAGACTGTGACATACACATTGGAGGAGAACAATTAGCGGTGGATTTGATGCTCTTGAAGATGGGGGGATTGGATGTGATATTAGGTATGGATACATTAGAAAAGTATTGTGCCAACTTAGATTGCAAGCAGAAGACAGTAGAATTCAAGTTAGAGGATGGCAGAAAAGTGGTGTTTATAGGAGATAGAAAAGTCAGTCCACCTCAGATTATTTCGGTTATGACAGCAGAGAGAATGATAAGGAAGGGATGTGAAGCATATTTGCCCTATGTGGTAGACGCAAAGGCAGATAGAGGGAGGTTAGAAGATATACCAGTGGTCATGGAATTCCCGGACGTCTTTCTCGAGGAATTACCAGGATTGCCGCCACCTAGGAAAATTGAATTTCCCATTGAGCTTCTTCCGGGCACAACACCAATATCGATTCCGCCTTATAAAATGGCTCCGGCAGAATTGAAGGAACTTAAGGAGCAATTGGAAGATTTGTTAGAGAAGGATTACATTAGGCCGAGCTCTTCGCCTTGGGGAGCTTCGGTCCTCTTTGTGAAGAAGAAAGATGGGTCATTGCGAATGTGTGTGGATTATAAGAAGCTCAATCATGTCACTATTAAGAACATATATCCGCTCCCACGCATAGATGATTTGTTTGACCAATTGCAAGGGACAAGAGTCTTTTCCAAGATAGATTTGAGATCGGGTTACCACCAGTTGAGGATAAAGGAGACCGATGTGTCAAAGACTACTTTTAGAACACGGTATGGCCACTTTGAATTCTTGGTTATGCCTTTCGGGTTAACGAATGCACCTACAGTTTTTATGGATTTAATGAATAGAGTCTTCAAGCCTTTCTTAGACCAATTTGTCATAGTCTTTATTAATGACATATTGGTTTATTGCAAGAGTGACAAGGAGCATGAAGGACTCTTAAGGCTTGCTTTGGGGACATTGAGGAAAGAAGAGTTATATGCCAAATTCGATAAATGTGAATTTTGGCTAAGGGAAGTGGTGTTCCTTGGACATGTAATTTCAGAAAAGGAGGTGCATGTGGATCCGAGGATGATAGAAGCGGTTGTGAAATTGGAAGCACCTAAGAATGTAGTTGAAGTGAGAAGTTTCTTAGGATTAGCCCGGTATTACAGGAGGTTTGTGGAGGGCTTTTCTATGATAGTTGCTCCACTTTCCAAGTTAACAAGAAAGAATCAGAAATTTGTGTGGATTGAGGAGTGCCAGAGCCATTTTGAGGAATTGAAGAATAGGTTCACAACTGCACTGATTTTGATATTGCCTTCTGGTGATGATGGATACTTATGAATGGTGTGATGAATTTGCGAATGAACTGCATTGCTTGATACATGTGTATTAGCCACTGAGCCATGTTGCTCACCCCACTTTCCCTCCTCAGGTGCAAAACAAGACGAGCGTTGAACCTTACAAGGCATCAGACATTAGATACATTTGTATTAAGTTAGTGTCTAGACTTTTGGATAGCTTTACAAGCATATCAAACATTGAGCATCTCATGTATTTTGTATCTTGTGCTAAGTTAATGATGGACATGTTGATATGTAATTAAAGCTATGTATGAACATTCATTTTGGTTAGAAATGAGAATGAGAATTCAAAGATTTTCCTTTTGGGTATGATTATGTTACTTTATAGGTTGTGTATGATAATTATGGAAGAGGAATATGTGTATGTGCATATTCTTCCCTATTGTAATTGTGAATGGTTGTTTGTTTTAGAATGGCATGTTAGAGCTTGGAATGGTGTGTGGGATGAATTACTGTAAGTGAGGCTCAAAAGTAACCAAAAGGTACTTGGTAGTGGGTGAATATGGAGAGATATTGTGTTTAGCAAGCCTTCCTAGGTGTAGGGATGATGTGCAGAAAATTTAAAGGAAAAACCGTATTGATCTAGATAGAACTAGCCAAAGTTGTCTTCTTAAAAGTTGTAGCTTATCTTTTTTGCTTTCTAATGGTATATAGTATGAAATTTTTGGACATTAGAGTTGAAAGTTATGATTTTTATAAGTTTGAGATGCTGTTTAGGATGAAATATTTAGACAGCCACATTGATGTAGAATTTTGACCCTTATAAAGATAGAAATTGATTGTAAGTTTTTCATGAAAGATGTAGATCTTTCTTTTATCTTTCCATTGATACCAAGTTTGCAAAATTTGGAGTTCTGGATCAAAAGTTATAAAATTTAGAAGTTGGGATATCGAAAAAAAAAAGAACAGGAGGAGGAGCGCGAAAAATCACGATCGTGCTCACTTTCGCGGCTGCACTCCATGTCGCGATCGTGCGCGACCCACAGGGTCCCCCCCAGCTGAACATGTTTCACTCTTTTGCTTATAACTTTTTCGTCCGACCTCCGATTGACCTGATTTTTAAAGCATTGGATTTCTAAGATATTCCTCTAACTCTTCATAAAAATTTGTAGGTTTTTATATTAATTTGAAAAGGATGGATTGAATCAAAATGAGAGGATCGGTTAAAAGAGTATGAGTTGGATATTCTTCTGAACATGCTTCAGTATTTTGGCGATATCTCAATCTATAGAGATCCAATTGAGTTGATTCTTATTTCAAAATAAACTAGAGACAAGATCTATAAATGTTCTGAAGGAATTGAATTTCAATTCAGCCCCTAAGATTTTCAATTTCTGAAGGGAATTTGGGTATAGTGTTCAGTCTTGGATTAGTAAGAGTCGAAAGTGTTTTGACCATAACTTCTTTATTTCTGAACCAAATTGAGTGTTTTTGGTGTCTTTAGAAACTTAAGACAATGGGGAACAAATGTTATGAAGAAGCTGGACTGAAATTCCAATTGAAAGGTTCCCAAATATGCTCTGTAATTTATGAGAAATGAGTCCTCCATGCTGTTTATGACTTTCGAATGTTGGGCTTCGAAAACGGGGCCCAACAATACTTATATATTTATATATACTTCACGACAATCTAGAATAATACATTTAAGTTGTATGATAATAAGGACTTAGAACTCTTAATAACATATTATGATCCTATTTATCCCTAAAACAACTTTTTTTATGCATCCTCTTTATCACTATATTCCTAATATGCTCCAACATGCTAAAAATAGGCTTTAACTACGCCTCCAGTATAATATCTAACTATTGAAGCTATTATTACCCATATAAGTATATTTACTATTGATATTGAAATATGCCTTGCATTATGTCTCTTTGGGATATTTCAACAAATATTTAACACAACCTAGCCTCAATTCATTTAGAACATGCAACTAATCATCGAAATCATGAATAAAATTGGCTTTGCCTATCCTATAAAATTGAGACTTTATATCATCTCCATTCCATCTTTGTCTCTAACTAGCATAAATGTGCCTTACATATATTCTACACTCATCATTGGGTACTAGGTTTTTAATTGCATTAAGAAAATCTTAGAGAAATGTCTTTTAAAAATCACATAACTCTTTGACAAAGAATGATGAAATTCCACTCCACTCTATCAAAAGCCTTACAAATATTAACCTTAAGAGCATAATTCTTGCATGAACCTTTCAGCTCATAATTCTTGAATAAGTATTGAACTATTAGGACATTATCATGCACTTGCTCTCAATCAAAGTAGCCTAAGCTTGGTTTACAATGAATGGTACCACCTACTTAAGCCTAATAGATAGGACTTTTAAGATGCTCTTATATAATATGTTACAATGGTAGATAGGTCAATCTTAACAAATCAACTCCATCTTCACAAAAGACATTTTTTCTCATAAGAGGCATTTTGTCAAACACCTAATATGCATGAACAAATCATCCCAACATCATATAAAAATTTCAGAACTTAACCTTCTAACACTAACATTTCACAGCCAAATGTTTTTATCCATTCACAAAATACCAAAACATACCAAATAAATGAAAGACACAAATAAATGGACATAACACAAAAATACAACCGTGAAATCTTACCTCTACGAAAATGCAACAATGCAAGGATAAGGCGACGAGCTTCAGACTCTACAAGAAATGAAGACAAGACTGATGGCAGACCAGAAATCGTTACAGGAGGAAGCAACGTGAAGGAGAGCCGACGCGAGGACCTTTCAGGTGTATTTTAACACTTAAGGAAACGATGTCGTTTCCTGTTAAACCAAACGACGTTGTTTCTTTTAAGTTAATAGTGTTCAACCGCTAACAGACGATAACATATATATATGTTGCAAGTTTACCGACAGAATTTTTCATTGCTAATATTCCGTCAAAAAATTTATAACTTAAAAAATCCGCCAATAATTCGCGCCTTGTTTGTCGACGGTAATTGTTATGTCACAAAATTATATTGAGATGTCAAATTTTCCGACGAAAACTAAATATCATTGGTAATTTGCAACGATTTGTTTTCTGTCGTTAATTTTCCGTCGCCAATCTCTTATTTTCTTGTTATGTTGATTTATAGATTTTAAATTTTAATAATCAAAATGACTTATTTTGAATAATTATATCAGAACAATACATCTTTTTGATGTGGTCCGACTAGGGCTTGGGTCGTTGGCAAATACCTGTTTGTCATCCCTAATAACTAAAGTGGCTATTAAGGATGGAAGATGCAAAAGTGCTAGGACAGCATGTAATCAGATCTTTGAACATCTTTTGTTTCCAAAGGCTGTCTCCAACTTGTGAAAAACATAAACTTTTCAATGCTTTTGCACCAATCACCAGAGTTGGATTTGTATCAAACTCTCACCGAGTACAGTGAACTTCAGTTATAGTATGGATCTTTCAGCTACACATTCACCTTTGAACCCACAAAACTATAGCTATTGTGCATTATTCTCCAAGAACACAAAACGCTCCACTTGAGTGCTTTGGGAAGAAGCTTAACTCAGTCTTCAATGTTGGGCTGTACTGTCAATTGTTCAAACAGGCCAGGTCTGTGTAGTTGTTAAGTGATAAGTACTAAGATTATAAATTAAATGTGACTATTAGAAGAAAGGATTAATTATAATAAGCTCCTCCTATTATTTGACATATTTTATTTTTAATTCCTATATGAAAATTTACATTTTAAGTAATTTCTTATGACAATATTTAATTGTCGTACAAATCTCTTCAAATTAATCTTATATCTATTCATAATTCTAAAATTAATGTCATATTAGAATTTAAAATTTTCAATACTACTTATTTTAATTAATAACTAAAGAATTAACAGAATGTGGTCGTAAAAATTGTGCAATAATTTCTATATTACAAGAACTAAAATAGAAAAAGTTTAAACATTAATGAATACGTACTTAGTTGATTGCATACAATGTACTGTAGTTTTGTGTCATTCAAATGAGTTGACAAGACAAGAGAGAGGTTTGCTTGTAATGCGATGTTGGCATAGACACATGAGATCTTGACCTGACCTGACCTTTCAGCTCTCGTACTAAACCCTATCCCTAGCTACATCATGCAAGTTAACAACCAGAGAGGGAGGGTCTTCACTGTTCAGATACTACCAGTAAAATGTACATGTAATTTACTGGCTTAAGAGCCAGACGCCGTAGTGCTATTACTGGCGGAAACGGTCCCGTACTGGACGTCTGAGACGGTATTTGTTAGGCATGACAAGTGTAAAACCCACGTTACTCACTCTCCTTTCTAATCTCTATGTGGTTCTGGTGCTGACTTACACGTGCAAAACTAAAGACCAGCCGACATGAATCTTACTTATATATCTAACTCCTCCTTTTTCCTGTTTCTATCTAGGGTTTAGCTCTGTGTACCGGGTCTAATTTATACTGACTTGTTGAAGCTTTATACTATAGTGGCTAAGCTATCAGAGTAAGGAGAGACAAAGAGATAGATGGACAGGTAAGGTCACGTGTCTCTTCCTCACGTCTCTCTCATTCCCTTTGCCTTTTTTGCTGCTCTTCACTGGTTTGTCATTGATCGATCTTCTCTTCTCTGGGGCTTTAACTTATGTTTTCCTGAGTAAAGTCTACACTGTTAACTTTGGTCTGTGACCATTGGTATTGTACTACATGGCAGTTTTGGACCAAGTCATTTTTTGCCCCCCACCCCCTCTTGGTATCTTTTGCTTTTACCCAAGTTGAGAAAATCCCAATCCCATCAAGTTTTGAATAGATTATACCACTAGGGTTCTGCACAGAAATATGAAGGTTCTATCATTAAGGACTTGACATGACAATATGTATATAAGCATAATTGCTTGAATATATGAACGTACATTGAACATTATATATGAATCAAGATTAGGTTTCATAAGGCTAGAGCTCAAATTTTTTTAAAATAAATTTGAGTTCGACTTGAATTACTATTGAGTTCGGATTAAAATTTGGTTTAAATAAATTCAATTAGAGATTTGAATGAACTCGTATCTAATTAATTGGGTAAGATTCTCTAGCTCAAAATTAAAAAATAATTTCTTAAATATAAATTCAATAAATTAAGATATTACTATTAATTTTTAGTCAAATTTTCAGTTGTAATTAGATCTTATCACTTGCTAAACTTTTTAGGATTTGTGTTACAATGATGTCCTGTGCTTTTCTAATGCCTGAAAATAGGAAGTTTTATGATATGTCCTTTCAATGCTAAAGAAGAAACAAAGACAAAAAAAAAAGGATTACAAAATTAGCCAAGTGGGAAAGATGATCTGCACACATGTGCTCTCTTTTGCCTAATCTATCATCATATAAAGAAGTGATACAAATATGCATATAAATCCACTTGACTAGGAACCAAAATGAAGAAAAGAAAAGAAAAAAAATCCAAAACTATCTTTAGAGTGACATAAAAAGACTTATCCACTATTGCATATTAGTGTTTTTTAGGCTTTCCACGTTACCACCATATCATAATTTTATTTCATTTGCTCATTATATACCCTTATCTCTTTTATTACATTTCAAGCTCCTTATACATTATGTGTTTGGTCATGACTATATCGGATTAACAAATATTTTAGGTTTTGAATTCGTTCTAAATTCAATCAATTTAAACTTAATTCGTTATTCTTAAATTAAATTAAATTTTGTTATTTGAGTGATCATGGTTTTAACTTATATCAACCAACCTTTTAGATCTTAAATTTAATTCTAAATTTAATCATTTCAAACTTAATTCGTTGTATTTAAATTAAATTAAATTAAATCTATTCTTCTCTTTTATACTTGAATCTTAAGTTATGTCTAATTTAACTTTTTTACATCATCAAGTGAATATTTATGGCTTCGAAGTCAGATTGACCTCGTTTTGAATTTTCAAATTCGATTCTTAAAATAATTTTACTTCAAAATATTAATTTTGAATAAGATTAAATCTAATCTTATCTCTTTTTCATACACAAATTTTAATTTATATCTAATTTAACTCCTTCAAATTAATCGGTTGATCTCGAATTTTAATTTAACGAAAACCGGATATTTTTGTCATCTCGTATTTATGTACTGCCGGGAAGGGGACATATTAAGCAATTGTTGTTGCAGTGAAGCGAGCGGCAAAGCAGTAAACCTGCCAAAAACAAATAACGGGACCCCACAAGCGTGCAGTTGTCTTTTAGTGAACGTTTGTTTTTTCTCTTACCACACCATACACTAACTGGACTGTAGTAACAGGGGTGAGTTACAAACCTTGTCTATGAGTCTATCTCTTAGTTTTTAATTTGATTTATTTTAATAATTTTTATTATTAAAAATTTAATAAAAATTTATTAGTTTATCAACTAACCAATCCATTTTATAAATTAAGCAATTTTATATAAATAAACTTTAAATTAAATATAGTCTTCTTCAATCATATTTTAAATTCTTCAATTTTATTAAATCTTTAACCGATTTTATGACAGATTGATACTAGTTGGACTTCTCAAATTTTAAACATTTTATCTTACCGGTCAAAATTTTAAAACATTAATGTTTACCATATTTTGATAGAAAGGTGCTTTAAAAAATATTTTAGTTTACCTTTCAATAAACAAACTTATTAACTCTAATCAACATTTTGTTAATTAGAGTTGAGCCCATCGATTAGTAATTGGACTTAATTATAAACATTAAAAAGAGAAATTTTTTTAATCCGAACTTTAAATGCTTACAATAAAAACATTCTCTTTTAAAAAAATAACCAATTTTATCTATTTGAGAGTCATTAAAGTTGATTTTACGAAAAGAAAATGTTACATGATCACCTCTCAAACAACAATTTTATAAGTAAATTGTATTCTCTGTGACCTTGGAGTGAATGCGAATGGCTTTTGTTCAAACTCAACCTAAGTGCAATTGTCGGGAATGGGGAATGGCATATTATGCGAAATGATTTGAGCCCGGCCCGAACCAAAGCCGATGTGCACAAAAAAAGTGAAAGAACACAAAATATTTGTAGTCTATTGGGCTCCAAACATCAGAAAACACTAGTGATCCAAGCCCATGGAAGGGAATGAAACTCGCTCTCCCATGATCACTACTTCCTCTATACAAATAAACAAAGAAGCAACCAAAGTTGCAGATTTTCCTTGGAGTGAATGGCTTTTGTTCAAACTCAACCTAAATGCAATTGTCGAGAATGGGGAATGGCATATTATGCGAAATGATTTGAGCTCGGCCCGAACCAAAGCCGATGTGCATAAAAAAAAAAAGAAAGAACACAAAATATTTGTAGTGTATTGGGCTCCAAACATCAGAAAACACTAGTGATCGAAGCCCATGGAAGGAAATGAAACTCGCTCTCCCATGATCACTACTTCCTCTATACAAATAAACAAAGAAGCAACCAAAGTTGCAGATTTTCTGTTTCATCTCCAATTTCATTTTATTGAACCAAACAAAAATTGTAGATAAATCAAGTTCCCAAAGAAACCATCAAGGTGCATTATGTAAAATCTCTGATACATGCAAAAAGGCTGAGTCTGTCAGACAGCCGATCGACCATCTCAGCAACTGAAGATGCCAAGAACGATCCTCTACAGTTCAGAGAGACTTGGAAAGCCTAACACAACCGTTAATCACGCTCTGATCGAACGGCCATATTTCATCCACCAGACTTGGTTTCCTGTCTCCTTTGTGTTAAAGGACACAGTTGTACGAACCTATAGAACAGATCCTGTTCAAGTAAGGTCGTGGCATCAACCGTCCAGATAGATGTTTAAAAAATTAGATTCTAGATTGCGCGCTTTCGATATGGGTTACGATAGTGAGACGCCAGCAACTTTAGAAAGCTGAAAACTAGAAGCAGACAGGTCCAATAGATTACTGGCTGTGTCAACATGATCCATATGCTTCCTCTTTCCATCGAATCACTTTCTTACGACTGTTGAGATTATATCTAATATTTTAAAAATTAAATTAAAAGTTACATCAGTTAAATAAAAATTTAAGGTTTAAAATTTTTAACTGGTATCAGACCGTTATAAAATCAGTTAAAGATTGAATAAAATTAAAAATTTGAAATATGATTAAAAGAAATTGTCCTTACTCATTAAAAATTTTAAAATTTAATTAAAAATATTAAATAAAAATTAATTAATTAATTTTAATTTATAAAAATTTATTAATTAATCAGGTTAAATTTACTGATAAAGATTGAGAAGTCATAAGATCAAATATAATTATTTTATAAATAAATATCAACATTAAATATTATGTTTTATTTAAATCTAATTGTTGTTTAATTAATATTAGCTATAAATTTATAATTGAAACTATAATTATAATTCAATTAAATTATTTTAAAAAATTCGCATCCTATAATTATAGCATAAATTCTACGATAGTTAGCACTCTTAGTTCACTTTCTCTAAACTATTTATAAAATTATCTCAATATATTAGTGTGAGTATTAGTAGGGGTCAACCATTTGTATGATTATAAGAATTTGCCATCAACATTTTAAAAAATTAGTTTCACAAGTGAATCTAAAAAACACAATTAATAATAAAGTATGATTTATAATTTATAATTACATTATATTTTCAAATTAATTATAATATATTAGATTATAAACAGTTTCTTTACTCATACAAGTATGTACATGGGGGTATACGTAGTTTACTATGGGGTTATACCTATTCGTGAGTTGTAGTTTAGAGCAACACCACTCAATCTTTATAACTATCTCTCAATCTCACTGCTAATGAAAATTTTTTACATCCGATAACACGATCAACTCGTGTTAACCTCGTCAGAGGATTTCTTTAACTACTGTCATTCAAAACAATAATAAATAAAAATAGTTCAAATATTTAATCAACTAAAAATTAAATAACAAAATACTTAAGACAAAGGAAGACTTCCTTATGGATTTATCTCCCCAAAATAACCCAACTAAAAACCTTCTCCATAGTTGATTCTTTCTTCACAAGAATATGTGACGATGTTGCTTCAAGTAGTAACCAATACCCACATCACTGAAGATGTTATTTGCCTTACTGACAAAACAACTTCACCGTAGCTCATACAACAAAACACGTTAATCAGTTGTGTTAATTAACATATGCAGCAAACAGAATTTTCTCCATAGACATATAAAGCCAGCAACTTCAATAGACACACGCACACTTCTTTTTACGTATATCAATCGTGAGACAATGTGTAGCCCCAAATCATGCGCAGCCAGCCAATGTGTTTTAATCCACAACCAATGTTCTTTTTTTAATCCTTACGTGACCTCCACTTCATCAAAGATCCATGCACCTGCTTAACCCTTATATCAAACGTGAGACATAATATTCAACTCCTAAAAACATCAAGTGCACAGCCAACCAATCTTTGTTTCATGGACACGTGACCCACATTGCTTCAACAAGTACACAATTCATTTGTTGCTGCAAACTCACCTCTAGGTTTTCTTCAATTGCGTGTAGTATTAGACTTCTATATTAAATCCAATATGTGGGCAACATATGCATGACCTGAACTCAACCAAAGGATGTCCATCTTATCCACACAAATTTGCAATATTCCAATAACTAAAATGCAACAGCCCATTGATGATTTGGACTTCTATTAAAACAGAATCTCCACCCATCTTCATCTATCCATAAAATAATTTTAATTGTCATATATGTCCAATTTAAAATATCAAAACTAAATAAGGTATATATAAAATATATCCTAACAATCTCCCCTTTTTGGCATTTTTGTCTCAACCTTAGAACTACACATAAATAATCATAATTGGACATATAGAATAAAAATTATTGATGCTCTCCCTTAATGCAATATTCAATTACATGTTCCATAAGCATATCCAAGTCCGGTCAACAAAAGACAAAGAGAAGAAAAAAATATATCTTATCTGTGTTCTCCCCTTTTAAGACAAGAGATGTCAAAAAGCTAAAATCAAGAAGCTCCCGAAAAATGAATAACTCGTTGCTTCAAATTATGAAGTGCCTCAACAGCGACTTGAAGAATACCTTTAATCCTCTCAATCTCAGAAAATAAAGCAGTATGAGGATTAACATTTGATGTCCCCGTGACATCCGAAGGACCCGAAGCAACATACGATAAGTCCACCACTTGTGGTTGTCGAAAAATCCGAGGCTAGATATTCATCAATGCTACTGACTCAAGCAAGCTTGATTTAATCCTAGGAACTTCATTTGCATACAAAAATTGTGAGATTAAATATAGAAAATATAAAAGAGAGTGAGGTTTACTCTCAATAGCCAGCATCGCCTCGATAATGAGATAACTAAGATTGAATTTGACCTCTGTACCAATCGCATAGAGTAGCTTGGCCTGTGCTAGATAAACGGTCACGACATGGGTACTGGGCATTCAATTGATGACAATCAACTTAGAAAGAACAAAATATTTCTGATTCAGCATTGACGACCAAAGAACAGAACTGGATGACCATGCAATCAGTTGCTACCAGTTAAAACTGTGGCAATCAAATCTGTTGATACAGCCCACTCGTCATCATATAAAAGATCACAATCACGTTAGCAAATCCCAAAAACATATTTAATCGAGTAGCATCAAAATTAACTATTTGACCTCGCATATAAACAACTCCATAAGAAACAACATCTACATTCAAGATATTACAAGTTAGATTGGAGTAAAATTCTTTCACTAGTATGGAGTCGTAGTGCCTTGTGAGAAGTGAAGCTTATAGCAAGGTACGCATCGAGAGTAAGGTATGCAGGCCATGACTGAAATTCATCCAAGTTTATTGGCCAATCAAGAACAAACCTGATATCTGAAAGTGTACCCCATTTCTGTTTGGCGGCTGGAGTATAAAACTTGAATGAAATTGCATTGTCGATTCTCAATCTACCTGAGGAATGACGATGAGGCGGGTGTACGGTCTTTTGGCATTTCATCTTTGTACGTTTTCTTGGAGTCGGAGGAGGTACTAGCGGTGGAATAGACTTAGCAAGAGGTGCCTTGGAATCTGAAGTTGATTCTTCAACCATGGATTCTTTAAATATTTTTATAAGAATTTAGATATAGCAAAAAAAGTTAACACCATCATTTTCTCCAATATCTTTTATCAAGTTTTAAGAATACTGAAAGCTTTCTTGATACAACTTTTCAATGATGAATGAACTCAATTTAAAACTTCTCGAGATTCTCTTAGATTTGCACCACGACGGGTCAATTGAAGAACTTGATAAATCACTAAAATGTCATTAAAAATAAGCTTGAGAATGAGTTCAGTCGGATCACACCAAGAGTTTTTCCTCAAATGTAGCACCGACAAGCTTAATATGAAATTAGGTCTATAAAAATATATCAATTTAATTTTTAATTTGAGGAAATATATTTTTTGTTATTTTAATTCTAAAATTTGAAACTATATTTTAATATATTAAATTAAAATAAAATTATTTTGAAATTTTTGTTTATATTAATCTCTTAAAATTTAAACTTAGATAAAATAATTAATTTAAATTTGACTTATTAATTTTAGATTAAATTAAACTAAACTAAACACAATATACAAGTGATACTAATATTATATATTAAATATTAATATAAAAGGGAATTAAATATCGGGCCTTTACAAAAGTAAATAATGTAATATAATTAGAGATAACAAATTTAAAATGTTTAATTTTTAAAATTTTAATTTAATATTAAATATTTTAAAATTTTAATTTAATGACTAATTTTTTAAATTTTGAAAAAATTAAGTTAAATTTATATTTCTATCTCTATCTTTAATTTTGTATTTCTATCTTTATCTTTATCTTTTGTAGTAATTTGTAACAACGTTTGGATATAATAATTTTTAGTTTCTTAATTTCTCAGCTACTAGAGGAAAATGTTCCTTATAATAAGGATTTAAAAATCTGGGTTTAATTTGTCAATCTAATCAATTAATTATTAAACATAATTATTTAAAATGGCTGATAATCCATTTACTGAACAAGGCCAAAATCCAGTTCTTAAATAACCAAGCCTTTTAACACGCACAAACACATATATAGGACAACAGCAGCGGGGAGGGGAGACACGGATAAGATATTCCTGAAGCACATGAAAGTGAGCCCTCTCTTTAAACTAATTTGCTCAGGACGAAAAGCATAGAATGAACTTTTCTGCTCTCACCAGGTAATTTTATCAGCTTTTAATCTTAACGTCTCTTTCCTTCTGTCTATTAATGTGTGTGATAGTTGGGAGTGGTTGCAGTACGTGCAGCTGTTTGTCATGGAAGAGCATTTCCCTTTTCTCTGTACAACAAATGGGGTTTCTCTTGAACGACTCGTATAGAGGAAAACTCTCTACTCATCGGAGATGCCATGTCTCTTGCTGCTCTTCTTCTTCCGGTATGACTTATATTCTTCTTTTCTGGATAGTATGTGGAATAATGGAAAAGCCTGAACTTTGGTTGTGAGGAACGTTTTCAGTGAATACAATGAAAAAGCGATGTGCGTCAGTATTGGGAGAATGCTATACCCTTTTTTCTTTTTTCCTTCTTGAACCTGCTTTCTACCTTAACGACAACTTTGGAACTAAGTGGATGAATGCTTGGAGTTGAGTAACTCTTGAAAGAAGTTTTGAACTCCTTGATTTCCTTTATGGTGAAGGTGAAACCGTATGGTTATTGTTTGAGAAATGAACGGGGATAAATATAGTGCTTTAGGTTTGATGTAGGCTACGTGATGTCTTAGTTATCTAATGATAGCAAGATCCAACAATGCCAGAAACGTCTCATAATCAGGCATTGTTTTCCTCAAAATGCCGAATTTTATTTACTAATGAGTTGAAATTGCATTTTTTAACTCATTATTTTATAATATGGAACTTTATTTAGATCCACTCTTGGTTAAGGCTGCTAGAGGAGAGCCAGTAATTAGGCCTCCGGCATGGATGATGCGTCAGGCAGGAAGGTACATGGCTGTTTACCGAAAACTTGCAGAGAAGTATACATCCTTCAGGGAGAGGTCAGAGACAACTGATCTCATTGTAGAAATTTCTTTGCAGCCATGGGAAGCCTTTCATCCTGATGGTGTTATTATATTCTCGGACATACTTACACCTTTACCAGCATTCGGAGTCCCATTTGACATTGAAGAAGTGAGGGGGCCTGTTATTCAGTCACCAATTCGCAATGAAGAAGACTTGAAAACTTTGCATCCCATTGAATTGGAAAAACTTCATTTTGTGGGGGACTCGCTTAAAACATTGCGACAAGAGGTAATATTAAGTTAGGAGTTAGGTCAAATATGCAGTGCTACCTTTAACTTGTGTTACTAACTAGAACTTGGTGACTTTCTTTTAACACTCTTTTGATGCCTTATGAAGGTAGAGGGGCGTGCTGCAGTTCTTGGTTTTGTTGGAGCACCTTGGACAATTGCTACATATATAGTGGAAGGGGGCACATCTCGCACATATACAACAATAAAGGACATGTGTCATGCAGCCCCGCATGTACTGAGAGCCCTTCTTTCTCATTTGACACAGGCAATAGCTGATTACCTTATTTTTCAAGTTGAATCTGGGGCTCACTGCATACAAATATTTGATTCATGGGGGGGACAACTAACACCTCACATGTGGGACACCTGGTCAAAGCCTTATATTGAAAAGGTAAGTGGTATATATTTTTACTTGTTTTAGTTAAGCACACTACAAAAGAGTGGGAATTTCAATCTTTGAATTTGGTACTGAGGTGCCATATTCACCTTCTTTGTTGTGGAACAGTTTCTGGATGATGTAAAAGTATGACGGCTACTTTGCTTGCTTTTCTTTTCTAATGTGACTGAAATGCCATTTTTGTTATATTGCTGTGTTTTTATCCTTATAGCTCATAAAATTTGTTATCTTTATCTTTATTTATTTTTATCTGTTAATTCATCTTTATCATTGCAGATAGTCAATATTGTAAAGGTTAAATGCCCCACTACCCCGCTAGTTCTGTATATCAATGGGAATGGTGGCCTTCTTGAGCGCATGAAAGGAATTGGAGTTGATGTCATTGGGCTTGATTGGACAGTGGATATGGTAGATGGAAGAAAGCGCTTGGGTAGTGGGGTCAGTGTACAAGGAAATGTGGATCCTGCTTATCTTTTTTCTCCTCTACCTGCATTGACTGATGAAATCCATAGGTTTGTGAATAAATTTGCATTTAATTGATTACTGTCATGTTAACTGGATGGTAATTCAAGGAATAGTCTTTCTTTTTGTTCTCCCCAAGTTATGGTTAACAGTGATTTTCTGTAGTAGGAACAGTAATGGAAGTGATCAGGAATAGAATCTAATTCTGTTTCTTGGTTGAAGATTTATCATTCCTTGTCGTAATGAAATGCTTGAATAAGTTTCAATCTTGAAGTTTCAATCCTGAAATAATACATATAAAGAAACGAGGAGAAAGTGAAAAGTGTTTGGCTAATTAATTCAAGCAGCATCTTGTGTGTCTTTGAATGGTTTTTGTGATATATGGGAATATATGTAATGTTAGGATCAAACTACTAAAATGGATTTTTGTGTAAATCTGCTCAGCACTGGGCCTCACAGAATTTATCTATTGATTCATTTGTTTGTTTCTCATTTTCCAGAGTTGTGAGGTCAGCTGGGTCAAGGGGACACATTCTTAATCTTGGACATGGTGTCCTCGTTGGAACACCTGAAGAAGCTGTTAGTCATTTCTTTGAAGTTGCAAGAAGCTTGAACTATACTTCACCTCTTCGAGGTCATGGAGTAGAAGAAAAAAGCTTAGTTGGTTGATAGTTAACAACAAGAATTTTGTTTATAAACTGTTGGTTGATGGCTGTTTCAGCCCTTAATGCTTCATTGTGATTTCTGAATCTCACTTTATTCGGCACATCTTTGAGGGCTGATTAGAGTTGTGAAGTTTTGTAAACAAATAGTCTTGAGCTAATTATTTCTTTTTATTGCTTTCTGCAAATTAAAATATTTGATATGATTGAACTTATTTATTCATAAACTCATTGAATTTCCTTATGCCTTGACAATTACCGTGCAAGAGGATGAATTTCATAGTTATGAACTTGACATATCCATTTTCACATGGTTTTTCTTTTTTTCAGCGTGAAACATATGGTTCAATGTTCTGATAAAAACTCTTTCTTTTATTATTGTCAAGCCAAGCAATTAGCGTACCAGTATTGTATTTGGTCTAAATCAATTAACAGAACCCCAGATTTTGAAAAAACAATTGAAAAAAGAAAGGATGATCTAAGGAAAATGAGAGCTAATCTTTTACCTACTGAATAAAGTTTATTTAAGGATGGGAAGTTGTAATTATTTATTCCTGGGAGGATCAATTTTTAGCTGCAACTGATGCATCTATTCATTATTATATTGTTACCAACTGTTCGGCTACTTGTTTTTGAGTAATATGGGTTCTTTTTTCTCTGAGTTTTGAAGACGCTCAGTAAGTATGTTGCAAATTATTGATCCGTATTGCAGATTCTTATTTTTCTATTGCAAATTATGATTATCCTGCTTGTTCTTCTAATTGAGATCTGCACCAGGTAATAATTCTCACTATGATGAATCTTCAAGTCATCAAGATTCTCAAATTAATTGTTTCTGTTGCTATTTTATTTTTTCTTTCTTCAAAATCCTTAATTTGCATTTTCCATTTTGGTATCCGTATCATCTAATTTTGTTCATGTTGAATTTGTTGGAACATATCAGGCAGTGGATTCAACTCTGAATGATTTTGACAGTACCACTGCCGGCAACTAGTAAAAGGTTAACTGGAGAAGGTAAATGTGAGCTCAACTGCTGTATATTTCTTCAAATGATTCTAGTCCATCTCTGTTTGTTAGGTTAGTGAACCTTCCCATGCTGTTACATTTCCTTTGATTAATGATGTTTATCTATCAGCTTCTATTCTTGTAGTAAGGCAATGCGACATTCTTTCCTAAATTTGTCCACTTGAAAATGCATGCCTAGGCTAATCCACTATTGGACAATGAATTTCTTCTGGTAAACTGTAGACTTTTTAAAGACCAATGAGGTTTGTCAGTTTAATTATGCGAATGGTTCCAAGTTAAGTTCCTTTGGTTTGTTCCCTGAACTCCTGGAGATAAAACAGGGAAGGCTATTTTTATCGAACGAAGTTACATGTTTGACCAGAAAGAATGTTATGAACTGAAGAAATAAAGCGCTACACTCATGTTAAAATGGAAATATTTTGCAGATGATGGCATAGGAACTGCATTTTAGCTTGCTTTTACAAGGTATGTGATAGAACTCTCAATAGTTGAGAGATTTTTCACTGAATATGATTCAAGTATAAAGTCAATTTCTGTCAAATAACAAGTAGTATGCAGCCAACTTCGAGAGGACTGCTCTCTCCAGCCTATGGCTCTCCGAATATTCTTAATAATTGCCTACCCCACCCCCAATCATTACAGCCTTTATACTAACTAACTTCTTACGTCAGCTAACATAACACACACTGCTGCCCCTCCCCCATGCACGAAACATTCCCCTGCCCTTATTATAACAGAAAGTGGTAAATTTACTCAGTTACCCTTTCCTTCCCCCTTCTAGCATACACCTTAATGATAGGAGGTCTAACAGTATGTCTATATAGATATGTCACCATTAACATTGATATCAGTTTTTTTTACTTTTGATGCAAACATTGATATCAGTTAATCAATCGGGTAGTTGAAACTTTTGCTGGCTGCCTGTTGGCTATACTCGATCAAAGTTCACAATATTGGAAAATATGACAAGTAAATGTTTGGAACCTTCTACACTCTTTGAATAAAGTAAATGTCTTTCGTAGTTTAATTTAGGTATATTACACAAAAATAAGATTCCTTATTAAAACAGATTCTATAGTTGTCTCCTTAATGGATAGAATTAGGGTTTCCAAACTTATATATATATGTCTGTGTGTGTTTTATATGTGTGTGTGCGTGCGTGTGTGTGTGTGTGTTTTCAACGTTCAAGGAATAAGAAGAATAGAGCAATATTCAAGTGTGAAAGTTTTCTCTCTGGGTATGAAACTTAAAAGTGATTTTAGACAGCTATTATTGTAATTCTAGTTAGTAGTTTGTTTTCCCCCCAATTCCTAGGCATGATTCCTAGTTTTTGATCCAAACCCTAGAAGTGATTCTTAGACACTTTTTTTAAAAAACTAAAATTCCACCAATTCCAACATATATTTCCTGCAACCAAACACCTGAAATGTTTAGCAACATATAACTGAAATTCTGAACATGAAACTTATTCCAACATAGCATATTCCAGCTGACCAGATTTCCAATTTTCTGGATTTGTTTATTTAACTGACATATCTTATATTTGTTCTTCATCACTTATAGTTTGGGATACTTGATTGTGTTATTTCTTTCAATTTTCTTAGTATTAAGATGGCCATTCATCTCTTATCTAGCTTATTTAGTCACATTGATATTCATAAAACCAACTTCCGGTTTATCTTAAGTTTGAACTCCAAACAATGAAAAAAAATCAAAACTCAGCTAGCATAATGCCATGTCTCGAACAGTCTTTTGATCCACACTGTCTTGTATTTCTACATGTAGATATCTCTGTAGTGCTTGGTTTCTTTCTGAATTTAGTAGATTTCATGTTCTTCAGTGTGTCATTTACATTTCTTGAATTTTCCTCTGCTTTATGGGTGGTAACACTGGTAGGGGCGGGTGAGAAGTGTTGTTGGAGCTGTACTATGTTTCCTCTGACAATTATACCATGTTCATGTTAGACAATGACTGTAAGAGTTCCACCATCATTTTCGTCAGTTCATTGTTCTCATAGTTTGATTTCAGCAAGGCTTGAGAAGAGGCGTTTGACCAATGCTTTAGCTGAGATGACTTATGCTATCTCCACAAGGAGCTTCATTATATTTTGCAAGTGTGTGTGTGTGTCGACATTAAGGAATCTTAGTATTTTGTCAGCTGTGTACTACTACAGCGTTAATATTAGAGAAAAGAAATGCTAAATAAGAATCCACCTTGCGAAACATATAGCCCTGTATCTATGCTGTGGCTAATACTTCTGAGCTGTTATTCAATCACGGTTGTTTATGAACCATAAGTGTAAAAGAAAAGCTCATTCATCAATGTGCTTTTTGCCTATCTGGACATCTAAGGAAAAAGTTTGTGTAATGAGCCAACTTGTATCACTTTAAACTTCAGTGTTTGCTTTTTAATACTTATTACCCTTTTGTTTTCATTCTTATAAATTTGAGATAGTCTTAGGATTTCAGAAACTGAGCAAGGCTCAGAGTCGTTTTTCTAAAGGATTTGTGTAGGGTGTTATGGTACCTGAGTTTTGTGGAAGCTTTCAATCACGATTAGCACTTCACAGTTGAAAAGTCTTTCTACATATTGTGTTGAAGTTAGCATCTATCATCCAGTGGTATCTGATTAACGATGTTGTGATATAATCACTGCATCTGTATCTAGTTTCAAGTGCTACATCCAAATTTAAGTAGGAAGCCTGTTTTTATTCCTTTTTCAGAATTTTTGACATTGCTGTGATTATCATATTACTATTTTGTTCCCCTGAATAGGAAGTATGAAGGTGCAAGGGTTATGAAAGTGTCCTGCTCATTTTGATACCGATTTCTCCCTAAACAATGCTGAAAAAGGAAAAGATGTCAGAAATTAAATAGCTTAGAAAGAACTGCTAGTTTCCTCTGTGATTTACTTTCTGAACCTTTATGAAATTATGAACTTAGGCATTTGTGCTTCATTATTGATGACCCTACTTGGAGTCTTTAAGATCTTACCCCAACTGACTGGGTTTGCTTACATATTTACTTTTACCTTTGGTCTTTTGTGGTCTTGCTGTCATCCTTGATCATGGCTCATGAGTTCTGAATGATCCCAATGGGAACAATGGATAAGCAGTAAGTACACCTTAATTTTTGTTAAAGTGCTTAATAGAGATTAGATTTCAAGACAAATATGTTTTTCTGGGTGCCCCTTTTCCTTTCCCCATTTCCTCTTATGGGAAGTCTAGGTTTTGGTGGAAGTAAAATCAATATTGACTTTCCCTCCAGTAGGTGCAGGCATTTTTGGCATGGTTCCTTCATACTTAGGTTTTGAAGCCTTGTCCTCCTTTATATGTAAAAGTTTGCTCCAAGGTGAAGAGCCTACACTAGACATCCTTGAAGTATTAGCAGGCCTCCTTTTGAGCTGTCTCTCAACCATCATAGTCATATACACCACATTCTCCAATTCCATATAGTGATGTAGCCTTATGACATTGGCAATTTAGGGGTTTAGCCCACAAATAAATTGATCTATTTTGCCTCATTATCTATCGTAATATTTCCCTAGCTATGATAACCTTTAGATACTTGTAATGCCCTTCCACACTATTGGGAGCATTGATAGAGCTCCCTATAATAGAAACTTAGTATTAATCATTTCCTTATCACCGTCTTCATCTCCTCTCAAGTTCTAATAAGTAATTCATGATTCCTCCTCTTATTTAGAATGTATTAATTACATGGAAATATTAAATTATGATATAACACCCATGTATCCCTTGAGAGGATATATAGATTCCACATAAAACAAAATTAAAATAGTCCAAAACATACTAAGCATTTCTTACATGTATTTTCAGAAACTTGAGTAACATTCATTACCTTTCATTAAAAGTTGTTTTTAAACAAAACATATTAAACATATTGTACTTATCCAAATACATGTCATTATTTCAAAAGCCAACCTGTATAAAGGTTATTACAAATCACTTATATGATATTACAAACCTTATTCACAAATATACAAAATGTCTCATTACATTGAAATACAACTCAAAACTTAAACAAAAACAAAGACTCAAATAAAAAGAACTTCCAAAATAGAACACATTCTTCTTGGCCACTGTGATTGTCTTTGTCCTAGTCTTAAATTTTCTTATCAGAACTTACACGGAGGCAAAACTACTGTGCTAAGCAGATACCTTAGTGGGGAAATAACTAAACAAGATATAAATTGACAACTGTTTCTAACAGTCATCTAACATTCACATATATAGAATCAGATCAAATCTCAAGAAAATTTTAATTGTTTATATTAGAGTACAATCCAAAGTTATGAATACCATACCAGGCTTGGTACCGAATTGGGTTTTAGAACGGAACTGTACCGATATTAGTCAGTATCGGATACCGTTTCGGGCAATTTTTTAAATTTATAAAATAGTCCCTAAAATTTTTAAAAATTACAAAATAGTACATATTAGTATATTGTACAGTTGTACTGTATACTTTACTAGTTTACTGTTTACATCAACCATGCTTTCAAAAATCTT
>JAOSBK010000001.1:13295324-13307223 GCA_027568895.1 Erythroxylum shatona | reverse complement strand
AAATCAGAATAAGATTATTAAGAACAAGTGGAGTAAGTGTTTTGATTTATTTTCAAATGGAGGTAGTGGATTTGCATAAAGTCCGTTAACAAATATGTGGACTACTGAGTCAGTAGTATAGGAGGACTTGATCCAGGTGAACTTATATATTATTTTGTTGGAACAAAATATGATATATGCTGTGATTGGGTTGATTCATTAATAAGTTTTTTTGTAATAGGATAAATTAGAAGTTGCTGAGTGGAGACAGAAGCCTTTTCATAACTACGAGAACATGGTAGAGATTTATAGACGTGATAGAGCAACTGGCGAGCATGTTGAAACAGTACAGGAGATAAGAAGGCGCACCATTTCTATCGATAGTGGGTTTTCCAACACCATGGATGAAAATGATGACATATGGACTCATAATGACTTAAGTTTTGAAGACAATGTAACGATAGATGATGATCGCAATGAATCTCCAATAAGAATGCCAGCTCATTCACAAAATGCAAATTCAAAAACATCACAGAGAAGGAAAAATAGGGCAGATGATGGTGAAGATGTAATCAAAGATGGCCTTTGGATAGTTGCAGATGCTATTATAAAATCTACTTCACTGTTAGTTAAACCACTTCCCATTTTAGAAGAAGAACTTTATAATCTTTTGGTAGAGTTGGGACTAGAAGGATCAAAATTATATGAAAGTTATCTTTTCCTTGCTCATAGGCCTGATGAAGTTAGGGCATTACTTGGTGTACTAATAAATATTCGGAAGAACCTGTTGGATTTTATGATGTCTTCTTAATTGAAGACAAGTGTAGTATGTGTTGATGACTTGATACCAGGTCCTTTTCTCTCTACTTAATGTGTACATTTTGTCAGATATTTTTGTATATTTTGTGGATGAATTTATGACAAAGCCATGTAATTGAGGGAACTATGAGAAATTTACTTAATGAAAGGTGTTTCTGGTTATTTTTCTTGTCTTTTACAACAATCTAGCAATTATATTTCCTTAGGAAATTTACTTACAACAATCGAATGTTTTATCTCTATCACAAGTTTATAGATTGTAAAGCAGGGGTAGAAAAGATAATTGATTGAAGCCCAGCCTCTAAAATTCGGGAACCAATCAAAGATAATGTACTGAGAACAAGAAAGCCAAAAGGTGAACTAGTGTCACGAGGTGACTTAGTTAGTCACCCCCGTGACTAGCCACCACGCATTGGGATGACTAATTAAGTCACCCCATGACTAATGCATTGTTTCAAAAAAAAATATAAAAAGTGATATACGTATGCTCTGTTTTCATTGTTATTTCCTTGAGTATTCATATAGGAATTTAGATTTTAGATATTAAATTCTATAAATTAGATTTTAGATTTTAAACAAGACACTTATATGTCTAATGTAAAGAAATAAATAATATAACACGTAATGATTAAGCCAGAAGCAACTGATAATTAGTGAAGTAGAAAGTTTGCAGAAAGTGTGATGAAGAAAGTGTAATAACTGGAGTTAAAGGGAAAAATGCAAAAAAGTAGGTATATGCGTGAATATGTTCAGTTTTTTATGTTTGATATTAATCTTAGATTTTAGATTTGTTTGTGGTATGATTTGGGCTGAATGGAAGTCGAAATGGGTGGTAGATATAAGTTAGAAATGGAAGAATTAACAAAAAGGAAGAAGAGAAGAAGAAATCTGCAGTGTTTTAGAAGAAGGAGGAAAAGCACATTCGTGCTTCTACATGACCTTGACTTTGTGAAAGGATTTGGAAAAGCACAATCGTGCTTCTACACTATCATGACATTCCGCTTGCAACTAGAATCTCATGGTCGTGCTTCTACATAATCGTGACTCTTAAGGCTACCGAAGGGAGACTATTTCGAGCATCCTTTGTTCCTTTAGCTATAACTTCTTCTCCTGACCTCCAAATGGCATGAGATTTAAACCAACAGACTCGTAACACATTGTTCTTCATCTCCACCAAAATTTACAACCATATGAATTCATTAGGAAGAGATTGATTGATGAATTTGGGATGAAAATAATGACAAGTTTTGGAATATTGATAAATGGAGTATTTTCATTAAACATGCTTTAGTATCTTGATTATATCTTGATCTGTAGATTTCCAAATGAGATGATTATTAATTTAGATTAAACTAGAGACATATGGATACAAATTTTCTGAAGAAATTGAATTTCAATTCTATATATAAGAATTCCATAATCTGAATTGAAGTTGAGCACATATTACAGTTATAGTTTAAGAATAGTCCAAAGTAAAGTAAGTATAACTTTCTGAATACTGAATCAAATTATATGATCTTGATGTCGTTAGAAACTTAAGAAAATGGAGAACATTTTTTAGATAGAAGTTTTACTAAATTATTCCATTTTTTGGATCAAAATAATCATGAAATTTTTTTTCTAAAAGGAAGTGTTCCTAAATTATTCGATTTACCTAGTCACTGTGAGTCAACCACGTAAATACTGACTAGTATGCATAAATGGAATATAGTCATGGGGTGATTAGTCACCTCCGTGCACTAATTAAGTCACCCCCATTACTAATGCATTATTTCAAAAAAAATTCATGAAAAGTGATATACGTATGCTATGTTTTCATTGTTATTACGTGAATCTTTTGGGAGTTTTAGAAATGAACTAAAATGAGTTTTGAGTTAAGGAAAAAGGTGTAAGGTGATGGAAAGAAAGATTAAAATGATAGTTAGAGAAGAAAATGAAGAATTGGAGAAAATGAAGAAGTGTAGAAGCTATGATGAATATGCGTATATGAATATTCTATTTTTGGTGTTGAAGAAGCACGATCGTGACTTCCATGTTTTTCGAAGGAGGGTTGTTTCTGAACATCCTTTGATCTTTATGTTATAACTTCTTCTTCTGACATCCAAATGACATGAGACTTAAACCAATAAACTCATAACACATTGATCTTCATCTCTACCAAAAGTTAGAGTCATCTGAATCCATTTAAAAAAGCATTTTAAGATGAAAATGAAGAGTGTGTTGGAATATTGTTGACTGAAGTATTTTCACTGAACATGCTTCAGTATTTTGATTATATCTTCATCTATAGATTTCTAAATGAAATGATTCTTAATTTGAATTCTTATAATTAATAATAAATTTATATAATTAATTATAAACAATAAAATCTTTATTCCTAAAAAAATATAAAAAATTTGATGTCACAATCGTGACTTTTTAATTGGAAATGATTTCTAATTTAAATAGAAATCATTTCGGTAAAACTCCTGCAACAACCATTTGAATATAAGGGGTATAATAGTCATTCGTTATACATTCCATTCTATTCCATCTATCTTTCAAACAATATTTTACTACATTACATTATAAACTATTCCATCCCTTCCGAACAACTTTTCACTATATTACATTCCATTATGACATGGTTAACCTGGATTAGTATACTCTTGTGAGTAGTGGCACTAGGTTTATGATACCTTTATGATGAGAACTTTCCCTCTATATGAGACCACCAAGTTGAGCAAGTAGATTCAAAGCTTTCCTCAAAAAGAAGGAGAAGTAGTCCATGAAGCTTAGAAAAGATACAAAGTTCTATTTACTTAGTGTCCACATCTAAGGTTGGCATATAAGCCTTAACTGGCCTAACTTGATTTGACAGAGCTTTGGGTTGGACTCGAGTTTTTTTTTTTAATTTTGGGCTTCAAACTAGAATTAAACTCAGATTGTCTAACTCAACTCATCCTGAAGCCTAAATTGTTCTCTGTATACTATCTTAAACAACATTGTTTTACTTGTTGTGTTTAGAAGCATTAAATAATATTGTTTTATGTTATGTAAAATGACGTTGTTTAGGTTATGTATTAGACTTCTTCTCCCTTCATGTTGACACTATAGATTAAGTCATCCTTCATAGATGCACTCCTCATCCCCATCATCAGAAGTTGTCTTTCCTTGCTTGAAGTTGTGTCTTGTCACTTGAAGCTACTTATCCTCACCTCACCTACAGTCATCTTGTCTCATGTTACACAAAGTTGCCTTACCTTACCTCGCTTGAACTGAAGTTGCCTTGCCTGAAGTCACATCACCTAGCATATAGGTACTTTCTTGGGTTTTTTCTTTAGGCAAATGTTTGTAAGGTTGACAATGGAGATTTGAAGATTGCATAATTAGAACAAATTTCTTCGATTTCACTTAATTTGTATGTTTCTATTGCTTTGAATTTGGATTTGGCTTAGAATTGAGAAATTGGTTGTCGTTAATAATTTGCATCCTTTTACATTCTCATACTAAAATAGGGATGTCGTATTTTGTTTAGAACAATATTATTTTGAGTTAGAAAGGTACCAAGGTAGCCTTAACTACTACTCAAATCATAATACATTTCTCATTTAATGAAAATAATTATTTAGATCGAGAAGTTATTTAATGAACTTGATATAATTTCTTGCATTGTTCAAATAGTAATATATTATAAAACATTAAGTTATGGTCTCATTAAAGATCCAAGTTAAGGTCAAATATAAGAGATTTGATAAATAAGAACTAATGTTAGATATAAGATCTTATCTGGACCTAATTAGTGCTTAGCTAGAATTAAATATATTTTTAATTAAATTTTACTTGAAATTATGATTATAATTTAATTATATTATCAAAAGAACTAAACCTTATTATAAATAGGCATATACTCTAAAGAAGTAGGCACTTCTTATTTACTAATAGGTCAATATTTAACATGTTATTTGGGGTTAATTTAATTAGTACTTGTCACCTTTAAAATGTGTTTTATATGGATTTTTTTATAGTTTTCTATATTTATTAATTATTTATAAGTGACGAATTTGAGAAATAAGTATGAAATTTAGTGAAATTTTCTCGATAACTGTCTAATTGATTGAGATTTTTAAAAGTTATTTATATGATAAGAAGATGGAAAAACAACTTTATCAAAGACTTTGAAAGCTAATTCCAACTGGAAGCATTGAAAATTATAAAAGAGTAAAGCACAATAGATGCCTAACTTGTTAACAGGGATGTCAATGGACTGGTCCGGGCACCACAGGCTGGGTGGACCATGGCCCGTGGCTTGTGATCCCATCAGACCAATGGCTGACCAACCCATCTTTTATATATATTTTTTAAAATTAACAAATGACGTCTTTTTTTACGTTATGATCAGGCCGAACAATTGACATTCCTACTAGCTTAGATAACATATGCTTGTCTTTTACGAAGTTTAAGAAACTGAGAAGAAGAATAAGATGCATGCCTAAGTTAATTCTAGACCAACATCGAATTCACCTTAAAGTTAAAAAGAGAAGCAACATAAAATTAAGGTCAATTATAACTTGGTGATAGGCATCGATTATACCTCGACTTGTGAAGACTAAAAGTTATAAAACAAGACAAACAATAATGTTAGAGTTGGTCTAATACTAATTCTCCAACACAATTTGCAAAGAAATGTAATTATCAAGTTTAGTTCATTTAGAACTATACTTCATACCCCTATTTATAAATGTTTGTATTAAAGCTAACCTAAAGAGCTTTTAGTATAATTTTCATATATTCTTAACATCTTTTTAAGGAATTCTAGCTTAGTTTTCGTTATAGGAGAAAGATTTAGAGCAAGAGCTTAAAGGATCTGTTGATGTATTTTCTTATTATTTTCCTTTATATTGAGATTTATTTATTAATATTGAGTTTTCATTATGTTTAATGGCTAGAAATCTTAGCTATCGTTAAGGATGTAGCTAGTAAGTATTTATTCAATTATTTATACATTTGTTGATTATTTCATTGAATGAATTTAGTCTCTTTGATCTTAATGTTCAATTTAAGATTGGTTACTATAGATTCAATCTTAAAGATTATATAAAAGATTGGCAAATAAAGTATAATAAATGTGCACTAGGAGGATAAACACTTTAGTGCTACAATGATATCCTAGCATTTAGTGATAACTATATAGATTAGCCATGTTTAATGAGTTTGATTATGTTAAATTAATCATCGATAGGTAGTAGTTACCTAAATATACCTGCATGCCTTGACGAAGGGCATAGATATCTTAGGTCAATTATTATTTTAACCTAGGTAATCAAATCTGTATTGTAATTGAAATTTCGTATAAGTGAACCTTAACAACTACCATTTATTTAATTGGTTTCTTTTATTAGTTATTTTCTTTGTTTTTGTTAGTTATTTAAGTCAATTGTCTTTAATCAAATAAAGTTTTATTTTGTTTATTTGTTTAACTAAGATTAATAGTGACTAGTTATCTAGGGGATTAATATTCCGGAATCACTCTAGTTTTAGTTAGTTATCTACGATTGACTATGTTCACTTATGGATAAAAAATAGCTCAATTTTTTGGTGCCACTATTAGGGAACTAATTATACTAATTTGATTAATGACAATTTTTTGTCTTTGTTTTTATTTTTATTTTTATTTTCTTTACTTTAATTTCTTTCATTTGTTATAGGTAGTTAATACGATATAGGAGATTTAAAGGTGGAAATTTAGACCCTTTATTTCAATTTGATCATAAAATTGAATGAACCTACATAAAGAATAAAGTAATAAGTAGAAAAGACATGGTTATGCATAGGGATGAATATCTAGTTATGGGTATGGGGAAACAACCATAAAGGATGTATATTGCCAGTAATTAGTACAAGTCCTTCATACATCAAACAAAGTCAAATAGTGAGGAACTATAAGCTTAAGAGAGTACACCTACACATGCTCCAACCTTTGGTGGATCACCTAGTGAAGACATGACCAAATTTATTAAGAAGTTTTATTTGGTGATCCAAACACTTCCACATAATAGCCTCAAAGAAGATAAGTTAGGGATGAGATGCATCCTTTACTTTATAAGAGATTGAGCAAGGATATGGCTAACCTCAATAATGGGAGAATCTTTTAAGGAGTGGGACCAAGTTTATGATGATTCTATATTGAGATTTTCCCATTATATAAAACCACTAAACTAAGGATACAAATATAGTGCATAGATGGAAGGGCAAGTGTTTCACAAAGCTTGGGAGTGATATATAACTCTTCTTAATCAATACCTCATTATCAATGCTCATTGTAACTAGTGATGTAATTTTTCTATAAGGGCCTAACATTGATGTGTCAATTTTAAGATTATAGAGACCTTAATAAGAAATTATTCAACTAAAGTAGTAAAGAGAAAGTTGAAAGTGTCCCTGCATAAGATGCAATAATCTTTAGATCTAATATAAATAGTTAATTTTTTGAGTTAGATGAATATGATTTTAAATCATGACATGGGTGAAAAAGGAGCATGTTATTAATATGGTATGTACAGACACCCAACCTATGCATGTATGAATATTAAGCCAGCCTCAAACTATAACAAGGAAGCAAACTATATACTTGCCTTATTTGGCACATATAATTTGGAGTAAAGGATTCAACCAATTTTTTATATGGAAGGGGGAGGGAGTAGTAGCAGGCAAACCATTAGGACCACCTGAGTTCTAAAATAGGCCTTAATTTCAATAACCACCACCACTGAGCAATGGGATGGAGGAGACGTTTAAGTAATTCACATCTTCCATTAATAAACAATTAAAACAAGTAATACAGACATAATAAGTGTGCATCCATGACTTCAATGAAAAATTAGTCAAATTGGTGCATCAACTAGTGCATCAATTTGTAACTTAGCAGTGAAAGAAAGAAGCTAAAATAAGCTTCCAAGTAATACTAAAGTAAACTATATTGATCAGGTATTAGCCATTGCACTAAGAAGTGGAAAATAATTGACTTTGATCTTATTAGAGATAAGGAAAGTGGGAAGATGAGGAGCAAATTAAGAATAGAGAAAAAATAACTAGACCAACATCGATTTACCTTTAACCAATGCCAATGTTGGTATGGACAATATGAGCAGTTCCAGTTCCATATTTAATTGGAATAGAGACACTTATATCAAACTTTATGTGCCACCAATTCCATACCTTTAAATTCTTAAGATGAAGATAAATTAGGATAAATTCAATAAAATTTATATATCTTCAAGAAATTGAACATTAGTTTGCAGTTCGTTGAAGTATTAGCTTATATGCCATCTCATATGAAGTTTTTGAAGGATCTTTTCTCTTAAAAAAATAAATTAAAGGAGTATGATATGGTAACTTTGAATAAGTAGTATAATTTCGTTATAGATAATAAGCTACCTCTGAAACTAAAGGATCTAAAGAATTTCACTATTATTTACAACTTGGTAATTATAAAGTTCTCAAATGTTTATATGATTTAGGTATTAGTATAAGTCTAATGCCTTAATCAATTTTCGAGAAGTGAGGAATAGGTTTAACTTAAACTAATAAGCATGACACTCTAGCTGACAGATCATTCCATCAAGTACCTTATTATGGTTGTGGAAGACCTACTTGTGATAGTAATAAAATTTTGCTTTCTATATGATTTTATTGTAATAGACATGAAGTATAAAACAATAATTCACATCATCCTTAGGAGACCATTCTTAGTACTTAAAGGAGTTATGATTAATGTGCCAAGGGGAAGCTTACATTCATGGTAGGCAAGGAGAAAGTTAAGTTCAATTTTATTGAACTTTAAAGATACATCTTGCCTTTGGTAAGGATTACTTTAGAATGAATTTAAGAGACCTTAATATGCAGTAAGTCCCTATGAATTATATGGATGATTTATGAATACTATGTAAATCATTAGGGCTTAAGGATCAAAAGGAGGAGCATGGTAAATGAGATGGTGTTTCTAGGTTTTAAAAAAAGATAAGTTGAAGCCTTTAACTTCTGCCAATGGACAACTTGACTTGGAGTTTGAAATCTTACCTCATCGTTAGTAGTAGTCTAGCTAAGAGATGTAAAATGAAAAAATAATGGCCATGGTTAAACTAGAATAAAGAGATTTTTTATTTAGACATCTATATATCATGAGCAATAAAGATTTTATTAGCCAAATCAACAAATTACTACAAAAACTAATGTTTTTTTATCTGAAGGATAAATACATTAGAGTTAAACTACAAGGCGGGGGAAAACTACCCCATTTATATCCTATATTAGGATAGGAAGGCAACCCACAGGTGGGTTTTGATAGCGATGGATGCCAGGATCAAGAGAACTGGCATAATTTGCTAGCCAATTTGCAGCTCTGTTAGCCTCGTGGTATATATGTCTAGCCTTCACATTCCAATGATGGTGGAGCAATTGGTTAATTCCCAAAATTAGAGTATTGTAAGGAACATTGAAGTCGACTGAGGAGGATAATAAATTCATGACAGTCAGTGAGTCCACTTCGAGTTCAATTTTGCGATACCCAATATCCCATGCCAATTGTAAGCCGGAATAAACGCCCCAAAGCTTCGCCCAAATAGGGGTACAGAACCCTATATTATGCGCAAAACCTCCTTTCCATTGACCTGTACTGTCTCGTAGCACTCCACCTGCTGAAGCTCACGAAGTCAATGCTTTGTATGCACCATCAGTATTTAAGCGTAACCAGCCCTGTGGCGGATGATTCCATCCCACAAATGTCTCCACTCTCCGTCTAGGATGTAGGAGCGCTCTCCCACCAATTTCCTTGCATGGGTGATCGATCTGATGTATTGAAATATAATAGAATAGGGGTTTATCAGCCAGGAGACATTGGGCTCAAAAATTGCTTTATTGTGCCAAGACCAGAGGAACCAGTAAGTTGTTCCGAATACCATTGTCCAATGTAGTCCTTGTAGTCATCGATGTTGTTGTAGGTTTGTGAGAAGCCACTGGTTTGTTTCCTCGTGGAAGAAGTCATCTTGTATAAATCTGGTGTTTAGACCACGCCAGAAAGCACGAGCTTTACACCCGTCCCTGACAACATGCAAAAGAGATTCTATATCTCCACAACCTTGGTAGGAGGGATCCAGGGCTTGATGTCGTAGAACGCATTGTTGATTGGTAGGAAGGTTCTCTCGAGCAAGAAGCCATAGAAATGTTTTAATACGTTGTGGACCTTCCCATGTCCATATCCTTTCCCACAACTGACAGCGATTATGGTCGTCCTAGCTATCAATCAAGTGATATGCAGAACCGGTAGAATAGGTACCAGTCATTAATGCTCCCCAAATCACCTGATCCGGACCAAACTGTAGGTATGGAGGGAGGATGCCAGGGATTTCCATACAGATCGATGTAGGTAGTAAATTGTGGAATAAGTGCCATCGCTAACCTCCGCTATCGTCAACATAGGCCTGGACTGGTTGATTGAGTAAACAACTAGGGATGGGTTGTATAACTTGATCTCTGAGAGGCTCGAGGTCAGGAACCCACTCATCATTCCAGAATTGCGTTGTGGCCCCATTCCCCAGCACCCATTTTAATCCTCTGAGGACATGGTGCCAAGTCGAAGCGGTACCTCGTCAAACCATAGATCCTCCAGCAGCTGGTATGTGAGTGGGTAACTAATTCCTGTTAAACTTATACTTGGCACTTAGTACCTGAACCCATAAGGCATCTGGTCGGTTGATCAAATTCCATCCTAGTTTTGTCAATAACGCATCATTGGTGTCCCGTATTTTCCTAAGGCCTAGTCTGCCGGCCTCTTTAGGCTTCCACACTGTGTTTCAGTTAACCAAACTGCTCTTATTTTGTTCAACTGTTGAGCCCCCTAGGAATCGACGTATAATCTTTTCTAGGTCATCACATAACTACCGAGGTAATCGCACTGTTTGTATTGTGTATATGGGAAGAGCAAACAATATTGATTTGATTAATGTGATCCTGCCCGTTAACGATAGGAATTTACCACGCCAGCCTTTGAGTTTGTTTTGCACTTTGTCCAGTATATACTGGTAAGTTCTCTTGGAGGTACGTTCGTGTATAATTGGCACACCAAGGTATTTGCCTAAATTATGGGCATGTTGGAAACGAAGTTTGCGACTTAACCTTTGAGCCTATTTATGGGAAACGTTGTTGGAGAAAAAACACTTTGTTTTGTCAAGACTGATCTTTTGACCGGAAGCTGAGCAAAATAGTTGCAAGATATTTGTTATACCCATCACCTGATCGTCTTGTATTTTGGAAAATAAGATGAGATCGTTCGCAAAAAATAGGTGGGTTAAGTCTGGACCTCGACGAGTCAAACGTATCGGCAGCCATTGTCCTTCGGTAACAGCATGGGTAATGAGGTGTCCCAGCCTCTCAAGACAGAGAACAAAAATTTATGGGGATAAGGGATCTCCCTGGCGGATTCCTCGGGTCGGTAGAAAGGCCTCCGATAATTCACCTCCCCAGTTGACTTGCACGGATATTATAGTGATGAATTTCATAATAAGGGTGATAAGGTTTGCTAGTAGTCCCGCATGTATCAACATCTCCTGAATGAAATCCCAATGCAAGTGATCGTAGACCTTTTCGAGATCAATCTTTAATGCGAGCATGCCTGATTGACCTCTCTTTTTACACATAGTATGAATGACTTCCTGTACGATTATTATATTGTCACTGATCATGCGATGTGGAACAAAACTACACTGGTTCAGCATGACTAAATCAGGTAGATGCACTTTTAGTCGGGATACCACTATCTTGGCTATAACTTTGTAAGTCACCGAATAGAGGCTGATAGGTCTAAATTGTTTAATGGAGAGATGTTAAGTCAAAATGACTTTACGTATATGATTTTGATGAATAACAGATGACGAAGTTGAAAATTAGACGAAGTTGAAAAGAAGACGAAGTTGAAAAGAAGACGAAGTTGAAAAGTAGACGAAGTTGAAAAAGTAGACGAAGTTGAAAAGAAGACGAAGTTGAAAAGAAGACGAAGTTGAAAAGTAGACGAAGTTGAAAAGTAGACGAAGTTGAAAAGAAGACGAAGTTGAAAAGTAGACGAAGT
>JAOSBK010000001.1:13284226-13295224 GCA_027568895.1 Erythroxylum shatona | reverse complement strand
AACCTTTAATGCGAGCATGCCTGATTTACCTCTCTTTTTACGCATAGTTGGAATGACTTCCTATACATTTATTATATTGTCAGTGATCATGCGATGTGGAACAAAACTACACTAGTTCGGCACGACTAAATTAGGTAGATGCGCTTTTAGTCGGGATACCACTATCTTGGCTATAACTTTGTAAGTTACCGAATAGAGGCTGATAGGTCTAAATTGTTTAATGGAGAGAGGTGAGGAAATTTTTGGAATTAGAACTAGGATTGTTCTATTAATCTCCTCCTCCTACTCTGTAAGATTGAAAGCTTTCTGGACAAATTCCTCTACAGAATTACCAACGATATCCCATTGTTTTTGGAAGAATATAGCATGATAGTCGTCTACTCCCGGTGCTTTATTGGCATCGATGTTAAACAGGGCTGCTTTGATCTCCTCGTTCTTGAGTGGTGCCTGCAGTAGCACTCGGGCATGTTGATCCAAGCAGAGGAATGATGCTAGAATTCGAGTATGATTTGGACCGGACACGTTGCAGGTATATAGGGACTGGAAGTAGTCCTTAGCCATGGTTCGTAGGGTGTTAGGATCCGATACGATTCTTCCATCTTCGGAGCGCAAGGAGCTGACCGTTAATGTTTTAAAATGTTGGTCACTCAATTGAAAATTTTAAAAACTTAAACACTAGATTTAAAAAATTCTAACAGGTTGGACATTTTAGGATTGGTTATCGCTAAAAATAAAGATAAAATAAGTAAACAAATAAACAGATGAGAAAGAAGATAAATAATTAAATAAAACAAAAAAGCAACTGAAAGAGAAAATATGAAATAAATAAATAAAATAACTAAAAGGACAAGTACTACAAACAAAAATATTTAAAATAAATACAAGGCACTCTCACTTTACCATACATTTTCGTATGATAACTAATTTCCACTATAGCAAAAAGTTCAAGATAAGTGCCATAAAATTTCAATATAACCTTCTCATTGGACATTCACAATGACTCATAAAAGCACATAATTTACTCAAAGAGGAACAAATTCTCGACAATATAACTTTAAATACATTTAGATATAAATTCTAAAATTTTACACACTTGTTATTCAAACACATGCAAACACCACACACACACACACATATGTAATTTTTTTTAATGTCAAACGCCTTTCTAAATCCAATTCCTACAATTCCCAAAATTCACTCTTAATCATAGAAAAGATATGATGCCATAAATCCTGAATGACTTATGCTAAATCAACTATATCTCTCAAACCATTATGAATTTACTCAAACTGTTTTAGAAATAATCACATATCATCTAATCCTACAACCTATATGTTTTAACCAACTTCTAAATTAGATCTCTAGGCACTCAAACTAGAAGTATAATTTTGGACTTAACTTCACTCATGCTACATAGATCAGTTTTGGAAATTCGACCATATCTCCTAACCTATAAAATCTGGGCACTTGCCCTTTTATCATAATAAACTAGACATGTGTATTTACAACTTTTATATTTTACACTTTGTCATGTTTTCAATTCTTGACCTCAAAATAATTAGAATAGAACAACTCAGTTATTCACATTTAAAACAAAACAACTACATTTATTAATCTATATCTCACAAACTAATCCATAATTCCTCAAACCCTTTTACAACCATTTGGAACACATATAATAGCCATAAAAGATTAGAATTTTTTGGCAAAATTTTGCTTAAAATTAACACACAATAATTTGTTTTCAAATGAGTTTATTATTACAAATAATTTTAATTAAATACCAGTTATGCTCAAATAAGATTCAATATCTCATATTGATCCTTATTTATTAAATATCTCATATTTAATCATAAAGTTTCTCAAACATTGCAATCAAGTCTAACTTCATTAAAATATCTTTGCTTTTTTCAACTTAATATTTATGTGAGACCCATTAGTTTCCCAAATATGTTGACAATGATTATAAATTATAATCATAATTCATAATTAGAATTAGATAAATTAAAACTCCTTTTCATTTATCTTTAATTCTCCAACTAAACAATTTATAATTATAGATCAAGATTGAGGTCTAGCAAGACATCTTTACTATTTAAATATGTAGGAGTCAAAGTAGTTTTGACTAAACTCTTAATGCATGATTTTTTTCGTATAATTCAATTCTTTCATCATAAAATATTCTGATTAGACATAGAGTATAGAATTAATGTCTACTCTACTTTAAGTCCAATCATATTAGTTCTCCACCATTAGCTATTGATTTGATTACTGGCATCTATAAACTAATCACAAAATGTCATTCTACCTTGAACAGTGATTGCTTGTATCAATACTAATCGAAAACAATATAACATTCTCACTAATTACTTTAAGTTGATGAGTCATATCTTGATCACTTAACTATCTCCATATAATTCATGTTATATCCAATAACTATCCACCAAACTATCCACTATTAGAATATGTCATAAATAGTATCAAAACATAGCAATCCCAATACAAGATAGCTTTAGAGACATCAGGTTATTGGATTACTTATACAATCATCACAATAAGAGTTTTCGTAGACATATAAGTAATGTTTCAAATGGATTTTTCATGTCGGTCATTTTAATGAATTTGTAATCACCCATAATTTTGTTTAAATATCTCTATAATTTAGCCTATAAGATTGACTACTTCTTTCATAAGAAAAACATAAAGTATGCTAGTCTTTTTACGTTCTATTAATGTCTAATTTGAATAAAATAATGACTAGAAGCAATTTAGGGATAATACATAAATGTAATATGAATCTTATAACTATAATCTCATTATAATTTCATTTGTAGTGTATAATTATCCTATAGACTTTATCATATACATCTAAATATGTAGAAGATAAAGAATGCCTTTAACTTATTTTGTCACTAAATTACAACCAATCGATTGACTGTAGGGAATAAACCAACAAAGCCTATTAATCTATAGGTTCTGTTATATATACAACCATGATTCTCCACTAAATGATCAGATCATATATAGAAACTATAGAAATGTAAGACTAAAAAATTGGTAAGGTGTGGAAGCTATAGTTTCCAAGTACAAGTTACATTTCTTTGTTTCAAAGTTTTCTCCTTTTGGTTCCTTAGACCCTTATAAAGCTTCTTATTCTATTGGATTAATGCATACATATCATGTCAAATTGTGTCACTTGTTGCCAAATCGTTTTCTTCAAGTTAAGGGCAATAGTATCTTAACTTTAAGAAGTTGAGATTGTAGGTAACCAGTTCTTTTGAGTGGCAAGTTTTGACTAATATTTTAAGATCAACTTGGTTTCTATTAGTACAATTTAACAATTTAGAGGAAGTGGATAAACAAAAGATAAAAGTTGAAACGAGAGACGAAAGTAGTTGAGATTTTAATGTTTTAGTGCCTAGGTCAAGTGAGCAACAGGCAAAGTACTATGTTAAAGTGATTTGATAAAAGGAAGTCATAATTGGAGGAAGATCATATATGTTTTGTTGGGAAATACTGAACTAAGCAGCACTTTTTAAAACCTAAAAATCAGTTTGATATCTTCTTATTATGTTCACCATCAGCCTAGCTAGAGATGAAGGAAAGCACTACTATGCTCAGTTTACAAGTATTCAGATCCCTTTGGATAAAATCAATGGACATTTCCAGCTCAAAATGATTGGATCATTAGCTATATCTAATTAGATTTCAAATAAAATTAAGGAGATCTAGAAATACGTCTTTAGTTTTCTTTCCTAACATCACAATCATGAAAGATCGGGTATTTATTGATTTCAATTTTGACCAGTATGACTTGCACTGATTTAATGCAATTTGATCAATCTTACTCAAGGTAGGATCTGTAGGACAACTATCATGTGAGCATATTAAAAGTTTTCTTCACATCATTGTCAAACGCATTAAGTGCACATTGGATGAGTTATTATCAAGGACGATATTAAGGTTTTTTTTTCTCAGGTTACCCCTTTAAGAGACCATATAAAACTAGATGCATCATATGTTTGAGATCTCAGGAAACAAATATAGCATCCAGTAGAAATTTAAATGTATCAATAACTATCAAACTTCTAGCTTAATAATGGACTATAGTGACAAGCGATACCTAAAAATTATGCAATACTATTCATTATGTTTTCTCTATTCTAGCATAACTTTGTACCCTATTTTGTTAATTTAGACTTCTAATTTGTTGCTCAATTAGTTCTATGTTATTTTGTAGAAGTCTTCCTAAAATTTAGGAATTTTGGAGCTAAAATAGGAAGGATTGAAAAGATATAGTCATATACTAATTCTATATGCAAAAGGACTCCAAAATAGGCATACAAAAGTCTTCTATATTAAGAAAAACTTCATAATCAAACTAAGACAAGGATATTACGAATTTTTCAATATAAAAGAGGTTGCCACATATTAGAGGGAACAACCTACACTCAAGAGAGAAGGTTGGGAAGAGGGAATTATCCTAGTATCAAGTTTTTTTGTTATATTATTTCCATCATGTCTTTTTTTTAAATTTATCACCAGATGTTTACAAACATGTTAGCTTAGTTTCTTTTTAGCGTCAAAGGGAGATTGAACTGAACCCTATTCTACCATGATTTGATTGTTTAATTGTTATCTTTTAATACATAAATTTATGTTTTATTTTGTTTTTAATGCTTGTTTGATTTTTATGCAAGTTATTCATTAAAGCAACCTAAAATATGGACTTTTAATTGATACATTTATGGAATTCTTAGATGAATTGATTATTAGATCTTGATAAAGCAAAGCTAGGATTACTAAAACAACTTGAAATGTTGGACTCTTCACGAGTTTCATTCATCTAGATAATTTTTGATTGATTACATTACCTAAAAACTGAAAGTTTGATTCTAGAAATCTATGTAGATAGTCAGTTAGAACTTAAAATATGGCTGACTTTATCGGAGGAAATTACACAAATTGATGTAAAAAAAGTATGTTTATAGTTTTTATAGTTTTATAGTAGAGGAGGTGAGAGAAAGCTGAACGTTAGTACGTTTTTAGTGAACAAATTAGTTCTTTAAGTTTTTTGGATAATTATTAATTTTTAGTCAATAACTTCATAATCAGCAACTTGAATCGTAGTTAAAAGTGTGATTTTGAGTATTAGTGATCAATCCTGATAAGAAGATATCTATAATGCTATATTATAATCCTAGTGCACTAATTAGGTAAAAGTTTAGCTCGCATCAACAAGCTAGGCACATAAGAACAGGAGCCTAGGTGCGTCCAGCTCTGATTGGGGTTAAAGGGTCCAGTTCTGATCGGGGTTAACTTGTCGTCAAGCCTCACCAAGTACATGCACACAATTCACCAACAATAAACAGACACCCATGTCAAGAATCTTTTTGTCTGGAAATTCAAATAGCAATAACAGAGATGCGTGATCTAAATGAGTCGTGTTGTCTGAAAGTTGCCATGCTTCTTTGAAAAGTTATTTTCTGCTTCATTTATGACTTATCCTGTTCTAGTGTTCCATCCACATATGCACTTGTGCTATTGGAGGTTCATATATAGACGCAAATTACGTGAGAGTGTGCAGATAATATAGCTTTCCTAGTTTTTTTCGACAGCACACAGTTAAGTTTCCTAGTTTTTGTCGACGGCACACAGTCTCCTCTTAGTTCCATACATGTAGTGGCCACAACCTCTGCTTTTTACTGACCTAGAAGCCAAATGAACTATTTACTTTTTGACAACTACTGTTGTTTATTTTCCTCTTGAAGTAAGCATTATCTATGGACCTCGCCATTCGTTCAACTTGCTCATATCCACCAATCAATATATATATGACTAATTCTTGCTTGCCACCATTAAAATACTTGTTTGTTCTCACTGGTCATCAATAAGGTTACTGCTAGGATTCACTACTTAAAATCTCAAAATCATATCAAGCTTAATCAGCTACGCCCTGATTGCTTCAATTTCTTCAATTCTGGAAAGAAAGTTGATGGGGATTTAAAAAATGTTTCCATTCTTTTTCACAAGAAAGATGAGAGTGTTCACAGGTTCTTTGGTGCTGTAAAGTACGTGATCAGATCAAAAAGCATTGTCCTTTTTCGTTTGTACTTCCACAAAATCCATTATTATGTACTCTTCTTTAAAATCTATACATTCTAGATCATTGAAACACTAAAAAAAGTTTTATCTTTGACGTAACCTTAGTGGTTGTCTCATTGCCATGGAGACTAAGAATCAGGAACCTGGCAAAGATTTGAAAGAGATTTACAAGTCAGAACCGAAATGTCAGTAGGAAAACTCAAATTACATTTGTAATACGTGTCAACGGAATAATTCATCTGCCGCAGCATAAATAAAGTAAAGATATTCATGCCATTAATGGCACCTAATCACCAAGAGAATCACTCCGGAAGAATCAGAATTGGGCGTAAACATGATGCTAACCAAAGCCTGCTTTCTACCTATCAAAACATTTTTCAGATTGCAGACAATAATTTCTCAACAACTTCCAACTAAGTTATCACGTACTCCAAAACTGTATTGTACTCAGAATCAAGTTTGAAAATCCAACCGTATGCAGTTGCACAATTGACGGTATGTTGTCTCAATCATACGGATAACATCAGGAACAAAATGATAGAGCAAAACAAAAGAAAAAGGAAGAGAAATTTTTTGTTTATTGACACGAAATTCTGTATCTAACTCCAATTTTAAGCACCTCAATTTCACCTCTTCTGTTTCGTTTTTCATTATTTGCATAAAATAAAATGTAATTGCACCCCCTCGCCTGCCAATTTTCATTCTCAGTTTATCCATATTCCACACTTTGATGTACACATGTCACCCAGACAGAGTTGGGAAACAACTTCCAGATCTCGTAAACTTAGTAACAGTTCTTATTTCCCCATCATTAGTTTTAGTAGGACTAGTTGGAGTTGATCTTAAAGCTCTTAGTGAATCCAGACTTCTTCGAAGAATTTGTCTCATCGCCGATATCAAATGCATTGTCGGATCAGGAGGTGGTCTTGATGACACAAATTTCTTGCAGAAGTTCATGTGCATTGTCAATGCTTCTTCTGTGCTAATAAGCCTCTCAGTCCTTGCAATTTCATAATTTACGGCTTCTGCACAAAGCCCACATAACCATTTTCCTTGATATCTCTCACGTACTCTTTCAATATAACCTGGTGTGCACTCCTCAGTTAGGCCACAACAGTCACATTTCGCAAACTCGACATCGATTTGTGTGATGAGTTTTGTGGCTGCTGGTTGAGTTTCTGGGCCTGAAGCCACCACAGGGTCACTGATTGCCGCAGTTGCAGACATTTTGCCAATTACCTGTAAGCAATCACACAGCACAACCATTAATAACAGAAACAAATGGCTCTTATGATTATGAATCTACATGTCTCAGATGCTCCGTTTCTTTTTTGGCAACTAATAAGTTTATTACCTATCAAGCATAACTCAAAAGAGATCTTTAGTTATTATTACAAATAAAGTAAGCTGTGATTTATAGGAATGAGAGAAATATATAAATCACCGAGATAGAAAGTTTAGTTAGACTTAAAAACACCGTAGAAGCAAATTAGTGACTTCTAAAATCTCTTTCTGTTCCAACTTCGAAGCTATCTTAATCTTGTTTCTAACATCGTAACTAAGAAAATAAAAACCCGAAACAGAAAACTAACGAAATTTGGTAAGGAGACAAGATGGACTGCAAAATATTGTCTATTGCACAGAATAGAACACCAACATATTCATAGGAATTTTGCAACATACAATGTATTGATTTATTGGAAAAAAATGAACAAGGATCTTAACATGGAAAGAATGAATTAAAAAAGGACAGAAGGAAAATCAAAGAAAAATGTGAACTGGATCAGAATTACCAGCATAAGTAGACCAAAATAATCTTGGCAAGTTTCTTCTTTTTGTTACATATACGAAAACTTATACATATAGCTTGCCTCTACTTCTGCTACTTTGGCATTCAGGAACTTTTATCTCTCTTTTTCCCACTCCCCTTCGTCAACCTTCTCTTCTTCTGTGAACAAAATCTTACACCCTAAAACCATTTCAGAAAATGCAATGATGTTTCTTTCAAAGTTCTTGCCTTTCCTTCTTTCTTTGCATTCTACAGACTTCGAAACTCAAAGAGACCCTTTTCCTGATAGCTTACAAAGAAACCAAATCAATCTTACAATTGAACAAAACCAAGAGATTGTTTTTCATTTTTTTCTCCACTCAAGCAGATGCCAACTATGGAAAGAGAGACTTATAAAATAGAAAGAGTTGGAGAGAGAAGCAACGATCGAGGCTACAAAGAGTACAATCCACGTCAGCTCACAATGATGTGAATCAATCGTGGCCGTTGATCTCTTAATTGCCAGCTAAGCATATTCATGTTCTTATGCTCTCTCATCTATTCTGGGCCGATATATGCTGTAGGGGTATCTGGACCAATATATGATTGCCACGTTAAATAACGTGTGTGTTGTATAACATGGAAGGATTTGAGTTGAAGGTACAAGTAGTTTTGTCTTTCTAATTAATTTTAGTAACTATTGTCCTTTCCAAGGGTTCAACTCATTAATTAGTACTAATTATAGAATTTGAAATCACTAAGCAGTAGTTATTATCACAAAAATAGTGTTGATATTTGTTTTTGCATGGTCAAACTTTAAGAAAGTGGCTTACATTGACATCTGCTGCTAATTTTTAATTATCGAGTTTGATAATAGATACAACTTCAAGCCTAACAGCATTCAGCAGAAATTTGGCTAATATATAGGATTAATTTTATTTGTAATTAATGGAAAGACTGTAATAATGACTTTATTTTTCAAGAAAAACGATAGGAGGGTATATGATGATTCCTAATGATTCTATTAAAACGTGGCTCAAAGAACAAGCACATCATTGTCAGCTAGTCTTGTTTCATAAATGCATATTGGACTAGAGCTCTATTGCCAAAGCTAAAGCGAAGGGTGTGAAAATAATTGTCGGCAATCGGCATCAACTTTGTGAAAGAGACTTGCACTTTTCTAAGATAAACATCAGTAAAGTCAGAAACCCATTACTCATTTTTTGTTCTCATCTTTCCATGTATAGTTTGCCAATCACTAAAACACGGGGTAGGTTTGAACTAACGCATACGCTTGCATATCGGAATAATTATTTTGATACATTCTTTGATAAATGCTTATTATTATATGTTTGATTGTGTCAGTGTCTTTATTTTTTATTTTTCAGTGTGTTAATTTTTTTACTCTTAAAATTTAAAGTTATATTTAATAAAAATTAATCTTATTTTATATCAAAGTGTATTTTCGAACCAAATAAAAAGAACTGCGAAAATTTTAGGCTAAAGAGAGTTGAACCAGGCGTTGAACCTAGCTAGACATGGTGTCGTGCAGTAATACCTAGTGGATGAAAACATGTATCAATTGAAATGAATGAAATTTAATCATTGAGCCAACATACAAGCAGCAAAACGACACAGTATGCAAATGTTAAAAGCAAGAGGAGCTAAACTGCAAGGAAGCAAAAAGAAAACGCAGCACAACTGAGACCAAAATGCAACAACCAGAAAGCATGAAACGTAACAGGTTGGAAGCATAAAGCGAACGACGTAGCGCAAAGGATGAACAAAGCATTGCATGTGATTTACTATGCTTCCTTGATGCTAATCAATGCCCAAAAAAACTATTCAACAATAGAAAAAGAATTATTGGCAGTTGTTTTTGGGCTAGAGAAATTCCGTTCATATCTATTAGGCATACATGTCATAGTTTATTAACATCATGCCGTATTGAAATATTTCTTTTCCAAAAAGGAAGCAAAGTCACGTCTTATTCGTTGGATTCTACTACTGCAAAAATTTGATGTGAAGATACGGGACAAAATAGAAACTGAAAATCTGGTTGTAGATCATCTTAGTTGTACCTATCTAGACACAACTTCAGACAACCTGAAAGATCAATTTTCAGATGAACATTTATTCGCCACCCAATAAATAATAACACATTGGTATGCTGACATAGTTAATTTTTTGATTACCAAGTCTTTACCTAGTACTTTATCACAAGCTGAAAAAGATAAAATCAAAAGAAAGGCTAAATATTATATTTGGGATGAGCCATATCTGTGGAAATATTATTATGATCAAATTATTAGGCGATGTGTATCTAATGATGAAATCCCTTCTATATTAAAATTTTGCCATTCTTTTTGCGTGTGTTGGACACTTTGGTCCTAGAAGGACAACCCGTAAGATGCTTGAATGTGGTTTGTTTTGGCCTAAACTATTTTATATGCTTATATATTTTGCAAGTCTTATGATTGATGTTCAAGAACAGGTGGTTTAGGACCAAAAGATCAAATGTCACTCACGAATATCTTGGTATGCGAAATTTTTTATGTATAAGGAATTGATTTTATGGGCCCTTTTCCTTTCTCTTTCAATAAGACATATATTCTTATTGCTTTGGATTATATGTCAAAATGGGTTGAAGCTAAGGCTACTCATACTAATAATTCTAAAGTTGTTGTTGATTTTGTTAAGTCTCATATTTTTGTTAAATTTAGAGTCCCTAGAGCAATAATCATTGACCACGAAAATCATTTTTGTAACCGAATTGTTGAGGCTTTACTGAAGAAATATGAAGTTACACACCGAACTTCAATAGCATACCATCCCCAGACAGGTGGACAAGCCAAAGTTTCTAACAGAGAAATCAAATTAATTTTGGAGAAAGTGGTTAATCCTAATATGAAAGATAGGAGTTTGTATTTAGACGACGGGTTATAGGCATACAGGACAACATATAGAACTCCTATTGGTATTGTTAGTAGTGTGCCCTAGGCCAATGGATATTTATGATTCATGTATTAACATTATGACTTATTAATGATATATTATGAGGTATTCCTTTTATATATACATGTATGTCATTTATGTAATGTGATTTACGTTCCATGAATAGTATT
>JAOSBK010000001.1:13253694-13284126 GCA_027568895.1 Erythroxylum shatona | reverse complement strand
TCCAAAGGTGTATGGTAAGTATTTTCTTTGATTCTCTGGATAAATGTATTGATGTTTTTTTGGACAAATTTATAGTTTATGTTGAGTCTTTTGATACTTTTTTAATTAAACTTGAAAAGTTTTTAAAACATTGCATTGAAAATAACTTGATTTTGAATTATAAAAATGTCATTTTTATGGTTGATCAAGGGATAATCTTAAGCCATGTAGTGTCTTTTAAGGGAATTGAAATTGATAAGGCTAAGATAGAAATCATTAAATCTCTTTCTTATCCCGTAAGTGTAAGGGAAGTTCATTCTTTTCTTAGACATGCAGGTTTCTATCAACGCTTTATCAAAGACTTTTCGAAGACCACTCAACCCTTATGCAAGTCACTTCAAAAAGATGTGGAGTTTAAGTTTGACGAAGCATGTAGGAAAGCATGAATTAAAAGAGAAGCTAATTTCTGCTTCAATAATCCAACCCCCAGATTGGAATCTCCCATTGAAGATAATGTGCAATGCAAGCAACTATGCGTTAGGTGTTTTCTGAGGCAAAGGATGAACAAAGTGCCGTAGGTGATTTACTATGCTTCAATGATGCTAAACGAATTATTGGTAGTTATTTTTGGGCTAGAGAAGTTTCGTTTATATTTATTGGGCACACATGTCATTGTTTATTCATATTATCCAAAAAGGAAGTAAAGTCACATCTTCTTCGTTGGATTCTACTACTGCAAGAATTTGATGTGGAGATATGGGACAAAAATGGAATTTAAAATCTAGTTGCATATTACCTTAGTCGTATCCATCTAGACACAACTTCAGACAACATGAAAGATAAAATTCTAGATGAGCATTTATTCACCACATAACAAGTAACACCTTGGTATGCTGATATAGTTAATTTTCTAATTACCAAGTCTCTACTTAAAACTTTATCACAAGCTGAAAAAGATAAAATCAAAAGAAAGGCTAAATATTATGCATGGGATTTGCCACATTTGTGGAAATATTGTTCTAATCAAATTATTAGGCGATGTGTATCTGATGATGAAATCCTTTCTATATTGAATTTTTGTCATTCTTTTGCATGTGGTGGATACTTTGATCCTAGAAGGACAGCCTATAAGGTGCTTGAATATAGTTTGTTTTGGCCTAAACTATTTTATGATGCTTATATATTTTGCAAGTCTTGTGATCGATGTCAAAGAATAGGTGGTTTAGGACCAAAAGACCAAATGTCACTCACGAATATCCTAGGATGTGAAATTTTTTATGTATGGGGAATTGATTTTATGGGCCCTTTCCTTCCTCTTTCAGTAAGAAATATATTCTCTTTGCTATGGATTATGTTTCAAAATGAGTTGAAGCTTAGGCTACTCATAATGTTAATGCTAAAGTTGTTGTCGATTTTGTTAAGTCTCATATTTTGTCAGGTTTGGAGTGCTTAGAGCAATAATCAGTGACCACGAGACTCATTTTTATAACCGAATTGTTGAGGTTTTACTGAAGAAATATGGTGTTACAAACCAAACTTCAACAGCATACCATCCCCAAACAAGTGGACAAGTCGAAGTTTCTAACAAGGAAATCAAATCAATTTTAGAGAAAGTTGTTAATCTAACAGGAAGGATTGGAGTTTGCATTTAGACAATGCGCTATGGGCATATAGGACAGTATATAAAACTCCTATTAGTATGTTGCTATACAGTTTAATATTCGGAAGACCTTGTCATTTACCTATAGAATTGGAACATGAGGCTTACTGGGTTGTCAAACAATATGACTTAGATTTAACTGAGGTTGGAATTAATCGAAAATTACAATTGCAAGGCTTGGAAGAGATACATAATGAAGCTTATGAGAGTGCTAAAATCTATAAAGAAAAGACTAAGGCCTTTCACAACAAAATCTTAATTAGAAAAGAATTTTTCATAGGTCAAAAGGTCCTTCTTTATCACTCTAAATTAAAGCTCTTTCCTGATAAATTACGATCTTGTTGGCTAGGTCTATTTGTTGTTACTAATGTTTTCTCACAGGTACAGTTGAAATTCAAAGTTCAGATATTTTTAAAGTGTTTAAAGAAAATGGACACCGATTGAAATCGTATTATGAGAATTTACAGGTTGAAACTGTGGAAGAAGTTGAATTGACTGACCCTTTTTACTCTAAGTCAATAAATTTTTTTATCTAGCTAATATGACATTAAAGAAGCATTCTTGGGAAGCATCTCAAGATTTATTTTAATTTAAGTTATTTCATTTTTATTCTTATCTTATTTTTATTTTTATTTTTATTTTATTTCATTTTAAAATTAAAAATTTTAGCTTGCTAGTTTTTTCTTTTTGATTTATTTTTAATTTGTAAAAAAAAGAGAAAACTCTCTTCACGTAAACTCTCTATGACTCTCTCAATGTTACTAATCAATGAAGTAACAAATAAATATTGATGGCCACCGTCGCTATTCACTCTACTTAAGACCCCTGTGCCTCCACTCCTCTCTTCTGTCGTTAACCTCTATTCTCTCTAATAAACCAATTGTGATCCTTCTTTCTGCAACCCAATCCAAATCATTCTCAATGTATATGGGTCTTTGTTTTCTCTAGTGATTTTTCCAATATTAAACATCCTCTCATCGACAGAAATACCCAGCAACCTTGCTTCAATGGATTTTGCAATAACACGCCCACCAAGTGTTTAACAAAATATCCCAACACACACCAAGCCCTCTCAAGTCTGTCCACTACTCATCAACCACAACCCAGCTTCATGCCACCTAGATGATCAAGTCGTCTCAATACCCTACGGCTCACCAAACAATTGCAGCAACATTGTTCTCTAGCCAACCCCGTCAATGTTGAAGATAATCTAGCATTACCTTCTTTTGCAGATATTATCCGCAAATATAAAGCCACCTACAGCTCCAGGAGAATTCGAGTCCTCCAACATAAATGAGGACCAGCAACAACCAAAAGTAGGGGAAACACAAGACCCTGAACAAGAACAGGCAGAAACAGTGGAAAAAGAACATAATGTGGACGCAAGTAGTAGCGAGATTCTTTCTACAACACGCAACCGCAGCAGAAAAGGTAAAAAATGTTATTTTTCAAAGTAGGTTGCAATTGACAGTTGATACATTTAACTTGTTTCATCAGAAAAGTAATAAGGATTGATTCAAAATTGTTTGTGATAGGCATATAAATCCTTGTAAGTTTACACATGATGACACTTTGGAAACTTTGAATATTTGTTCTGAAATTAAACATTATGTGGATAAAATGGGTTAGATGTATTACATTAATGTTCGTTACCCTGTATATATGGAATTGACTAGGAAATTTTATGCCACTTTTCATTTCAAATTAGATGATCCAAATTTCAACTTGTTTGCACCTAGTATGATCGAGTGTAGGCTTATGAATCAGTGGCATTCATTTTTCGTTGCTTCATTTTGTGCAACAATGAAATTTGTGATAAAATATGTGGCTAAAAGTGATGCATTTTTAAATGGTTGTTGTGATTATGTGCTTGAATTTAATCCATATGCACTGTGGTCAGAATGATCTGTTGATTTTGAGAAATATAACCCTTGCAGTTCCAAAAGTTCTTTTCACAAAACATCTTTGAAATACATGCATCATTTTCTGGTTTTCAATTTTTCTAGTCATAGACAAACTGTTGGAATCCTATCAAAAGCTAAATTTTTCTTTCTATGGTGTATGGGAAATGATGTCCCATTAATTTGGGTTTTTCGATGCTTAGTCAAATGCATTCCATATTGAAAAAACATAATCTAGCTTTAATCTTAGGCTCATATATCACTCAATTTGCTATTAGTATGGGAGTTTTATATGTTGATAACAATAACCTCATAGTAACCTATGAGATGGAACCATTGGATTGTGAGTGTTTGTACAGGATGGGACTTGTAGTTGCCGATGAAGTTGATGGATACACATTTACCCAACCTGGACCGCTGTACAACTTGCTCCTCGTCCGCATCGACAACAAAGAAGAACTACAACTATGAACATCTCTATAGACACAACTTCACAACAATCAACTTCTACTGCAACACATCCTTCTATAAGTGATCTGACTATTTGAGCACTCTTACAATGCATGGAACATAGATTGGACAGATTGGAGCATAACTAGCTCGCTTTCTTCAAACAATAGAAACTTCAACTACCTTTTCGACCAACACCTTGATGCATTAATAGAGAAGCTTCTTAAACCTTTATTTTTTGTGTTTTTCTTTTTGCGAGTACGTTGAGGACAATGTAGATTAAGTGTGTGGGGGTGCATTGAATGTTTGTGTGATATGTGTTTTGAATTTACTATTTTTTGTTCATTTTTATTTTCTTTCTTTTCTCTTTTTTAATTTGTATGTGATGTGTGTTAAACCATGAAATTCTATCTTAATAGTTGAAATGAGACTGAATTGCATGTTTGAAGTCGAATTAGGCCAATTGAATGCTTGAATGATTAGGTAATGTATAGAAGCATAATAGATTTTCAATTGAGCCTATCTGAAGAATTGAGCCTATATGACTCCATTCAAAAATTGTTTCATTTCTTTGTGTGTGTGATATTCCATTAGGTGATTACCTTCAGAACTTGCTCTGAACCAGTTTGAATCTATTAGATTCTTGCTAGATAGGAATGGTTAAGGCCCTTTTTTTAACCTTTGAATTAAATGACCCACCTATCTTCTTTATCCTTGCAAACTCCTTTGAGCCTTTACCCCTTTTACTTCTTAAAGAAAACACCTCATTCTAAAACATCAAACCCATTAGCTTTATCTATTCATAAGTTTAATAAAATACTAAGTTAGTTAGTTTTGGGACTTTTAGATATATTTTTTCTAAGACGAGTTTACTAATACTTCTACTCATAGAGCATATTGTATTTAGCTGTTATTATTGTTTATTGTTTCCTTAGTTAAAAAACAAAACAAAACAAAAAAAGAATCAAGTATAGTAGCAATAATAAGTGTTAAGTAGTTAGTTATTTACATGCAATTCTCATAAATACAATTTGTTGTCCTTTTGTATATTTAGTGCTTTATGACTACTTATGAAGAACCACTTAAACCCCTTGTGACTCACCTTAACCTTAGCCCCATTACAACCTCAAATAAAGCCCTTTTGATCTATTTTAGCTTGTAATCACTGTAGAAGAGAGTTGGTGTATTTGCAAGCCTATAGTAGTGTAATTTCCTATAAGGAGCTTTAAACGAAACACAACCTATAAACTTTTGAGTGAAATGAGTGAATTTCATGAGAAAAATTCATTGTGAGTTTATGCTTATCTTTGAATGATAGTATCATAAGTTGAGTTTGTTTATATGCATTGATGAAAACTAATCATGATGTGTATAGTAGCTTGACATTCGACTGGCCAAAGTTTAAATGATTGCTTGTGCTTAGTTTCTTTAAAAAAAATTGACAGAATTTGATGGTCGTGTTTAATTTGCTTGAAGGCGAGCAAAAGGTTAAGTGTGGGGAGAGTTTGTTAGTGTCTTTATTTTCTATCTTTTTGTGTGTTAATTTTCTTTGTTTTTAAGGTTTGAAGTTATACTTAATGGAAATTAATCTTGTTTTATGTCATAGTGTATTTTGGAACCAAATAGAAAGAACTGTGAGAATTTTGGGATAAAAAGAACTGAACCAGGAGTTGAACCTAGCTAAACATGACCTTGTGCAGTTATACCTAGTGGGTGGAAGCATGCATCAGTAGGAATGAATGAAACGTAGCCGATGGGTCAACATGCAAGCAGCAAAACGACGCAGCATACAAACATTGAAAGCAAGAGGAGCTAAATGGAAAGGAAGCAAGAAGAAAACGTAGCACAGCAAAGACCAAAATGCAACAACTAGAAGGCATGAAACACAATAGGATGGAAGCATAAGGCAAACAACGTAGCACAGGAGTGAAATGCAGAAACAGAGAAGTGTGGGTTTTAAAACGGTGAACAGTACCAATGGACCAATAATTAATTTATAAAACCACTAAGCCCGAAACGTAGACGTTTGGTAGGAGGGTTTAAGTGAGGCGTGATCAGTGAGGTGACCAATAATACTTATTTGTCCCATCAACTATAGTAACGAGGAGAAGAAAAACAGAAAGCTTGCGGCAGAACCAACTAGAGTAGCGGCTGAAGAAACAAAAAAAGGAGAACATGTCCAGAGAAAACAACACCAATGACAGTCCCAAATAAAAATCAAGCCACAAAAACTCCCGTGACAATCCCAAATAGTTAGGAAAATTTGTGATGTTTGGTAACTAAACTCTTACTTCTTAGTTTATGGAATCCTAGTTATTGAACTCTGAATATTGTGAGACTTTTGTTCTTTATTTGAATCGATAAAATTGAAATAATAATAATAATAATGTTGTTAGTAGTATTATAATGGATATTTTAATCTTTTGTTAGTTATTCCTTTGTCATTCTAAATTTATATTTTCAAACTAAAAATTGATATTATATCATCATTAGAAATTCGTAAAAAATAAATTAAACTAAATAATAATCATTTTATTTTATTCTTCATCTATTTTATTCATATTTTCTAAAAATAAACATTCTATTCCTTATTTATTTTAACAAGTGAATCAAACACTGATAATTCTTCTATTTCGACGCTCCTGTACCTAATTTTCTCGTGACAAACACTTTCACTTTCACAACTCACTAACACTTGCATTGTTTCATACTCATGCATGTGAAACATAGGCGTTTCTTTTAGGTATCCTTGTAAAATCAACAGGATTGGTCCTTCAAAATGGGATATTTGTAGTGACCCGTTTCATCGATTTGCGACTACTACATCCTCTAGCAATCCCTTTGGTTAGTAGGGTTATTTCACATTCTTGTGAATCATCCACGAAGACGGATCCTAGGTCTAATTGGGCGCACGTCAATGTTTCTTTTACGGTTTTGTAGAAAACGTTTGTTCCAAGTTGTTGAAAGAATAACAAACACGAAATTATTGATTTTTCTAATTTCTAATTTGATTTATATTAGTGTTTTGGTAATTTGGGACGTGTTAGTATTATTGCATGAATTGGTTTACTAGACTAGGGATTTGCTAATTTAAAGTATTATTTTATAATCAAATGATGCTTACGTGTTGAGCACTAATCACGTTAAAGATTAGTCAATTGGCCCTCAAGTATATATACCAATGATTTGGTATATGCCTTTCCCTATAGATAATAACTGTGTATAATGTATCATTGTTGTTAAAAGAACCCAATTGAAACTTTTCTTCTTATTGTTTTATAAAGTTACAAGACGTAAACTTCCTGACTGTAATAAAACTAGAGGGATGCAAACAAAGAGATTGCATATATAAAGCCTATAATTATAGAGAGAAGTAGTATACGCGTTAAGGATTGACTATTTTTTCTTGTTTATTTGACATCGAGAAAGTTCTATAAATTTCTATAATTACTGGGAGAAGAAAAAATGGAATTAAGATTTGTATCTAAATGATGTAATCATAGTTTTAGCTCTAAAATTATGCAGGACAAGTCAATCTAGTGCTCCTTAGTCAATAATGATTATCAACAATTTTATTGGACATATAGATGATTTTTGCGACTACTATTGGTTTGACGTAACTCTCCGCAATTATTGAGTATGGTCCAAATTGCTAGATGTTATAATGAAGATGTCAAATAACATCCGCAATAATTGAGCACTTTATCCCTCATGAGCTGACCCGGTGTAAGCGGGGATTAGTCTGAGAGTGGATGGCTTAAAGACGCCTTCCTATAGTTGGGACCCTCTTAAGACACCTCGTAGTCTAACCAACAAAAAAAAAGATGGTCCAATTCGCAAGCAAATGGTTATTAGTGCATTCTATTGGATCATAAAATGCTTTGGTTGGATTAGATCTATTTTATTAATTATCATTTTTGAGAAATTAATTGAGATTTAATTATAGGTGTAACAAAAGATTTATATTTTTGAATAATTCAAAAATATAAATTATAAAAAGTTAATCAAACTGTAATTGATTCAAATTTCTTTCCTTATGAGATTTTAACCATAAGTTGTTTGAGTGTTCAATCTTTAACGATATTCACAAAGTAGAGAAAAACAATTCAACTTTTAAAAGGTGAAGGCAAAGAGTGTTAGTTCTCTTATGCCTTCCTCCTATTTATATAGACAAGCAAAAGAGTTTCTTTCGTATTAAAACTAAACTTTCTAATTATAATTAAATTCAAACTCTAATTATAATTACAATTTAATTTAAATATATTATATTTGATCTTTAAGGCTTCTCAAGCATAACAATTAATCCAACTTAATTTAAATTTTTCTTATAAATTGATCTTTTATATGTAACCTATTAGGTTCCTAAGATGTTGATAATGTTTATAAATTATAATTGTAAATCATAATTATAATTAAATAAATTAAAACTCCTTTTAATTCTTTAATTAAATAATTTATAATTATATATTAAGATTGATGTCTAGTAATATGTCATAAATATTCAAATATTAGGAATATCAAAGTAGTTTAACCAAACATATTTATACATAATTATGATGTATAATTCAATTTTTTCGTCATCTAAATGTTCTAATTGGACATAGTATATGAATTTAGTGTCTACTCTTTTTATATCCAATCGTGTTTGCTAATGTTAATTAATAATTGATTTGTAATTGATATTTGAAAATATCTTTTCAAATCTTAATTCACTCTAGACAGAGAATTCTTTAAATCACTATTAATCAAGAACAGTGGAATATTATCTCTAATTATTTTAGAGTGATGAATCATATATTAATTTACTCAACTATCTTCTAGGTACTATTGACTGAGCTATCCTAAATAGTATAGGTCATAAGCAGCATCAAAACATAATAATTATCATATGAAATACTTTGCTAATATTAAATCTAAGGATCAATTACATAACCATCGTAATGACGAAATCCATAAACACATAAGTAGTATTCCATTTTGGATTCTTATAATCATGTTAGCTCAGTAAACTTAATCTCTAATAAATATTCATACATTTGTTTAATTATTTTCATACTTTATTTTATAAGATCAATTATTTTATCGTTTCATCAATATCCTATCTTGATGAAATTGCAACTGGGAATAATACATAAATGAAAAATGAATCTTATAATTATGATCTCATCATAATTTCAATTGGAGATTAATTATTCCAATGATTTTACCTTTAATATTAAAATATCAAATATAATTAACAAAATACATAAAGATAAATAGTATCTTTAATTAATTATGTTACAAAATTTGTAACCAACTGAATGACTACATGGAATAACAATATCCTAATTACACTAAGCCAATCATTTATGTATCCTATATTATATCTCCATATGAAGACTATGCTAATGTTGGGCTAGTGGTTTAGTAAGAGACTTTTGCAATATTCTATATAGTGAGTACTTGTTTAAATCTTATAAATCTTGTCTCAATTATCATTATAATTAAGAGAAACTACCTAAATACATACTTGGATCTTTGAATCGACCATAACTTTTTTTGTATGCATAATAGTTCTAACATTCTATAGTACATTATTATTTCAACAATATAAGAAACTATATTAAGTTTATTAAAGAACTTATTGATCCAAATAATCGTTTCCACTAAATGAAATGTGTATTATGGCTTGATTAGCAATGCTACATTAGAATTTTCCAATCTCAAAAATAATATTATTTTAAGTAAAATCTACCTTAAATAGGATTTAATTCTCAAGTTAATCTTAAACTCAAATATCAACTCACTCATAGAATAATTGATATCTTTAATACTATACAAGTATCACATATCAAATACTAAACATTTTTAGTACATTATCTATGTATTAGGATTATAATAGGTAAACAAATTTTGTATCTATCCCTATAGATCTAACTCTCGTAATTAAGTTGTTATCTTTTCATATTCAATAAAAGTTGTTCTTAAACTATTATATTTTTATAACTTAAAATATAAATTTTGTTCTCTACGAGCAATATCTCTTTACGTACTTACAATGAAGAGAGCAACTATATTCCCACTAACCCTCTTGTAGATATGTTAACTTCACAATTATTTCCAAAACAAACTCTTTAAATTTATCATAAAACCGAATCTTTCAATATCTTGTAGCTTTTTAACTATATATCAAACATATAAAAAAAGACACTAATTTTCAAGGGTTATTTGTAGAATCACTAAAAATTGATTTGCATTTTTCTCTTCCCTATCCTTTTTAAATCATTATTTAATAGTTTAATTGATTTATATTAAGCAATTTCCTCATCCTTATTTACATTGATTATTGTTTATTGAGTATATAGGTTAGAAAAGTTGATGAACTTTTGAAACATCCAATTCACCTCTCCCTTTCTTGGGTGCTATTAAGGACTAACAAGTGATTTTAGAGTGGGTCTATTAGGCTATCATTTCTAAGAAAATCCTGCAAGAAAGATCATAATGGTATATTTAGGAACATCATCATCATCATCATTCAACCAAAAGGGATAAAGCATTAGTAAATCACCTTTCTTTGATATTAATGATTACCTTTATTAGAAAACTAGGATGAGAATCTTCTTAATAGTTGAAAGTGTAGAATTATGGAAAATAGCTTCAAATGGTTCCATTATTCCTAAAAAATTATAGATAACAAAATATTACCCAAATTAAAGGAAGAATGAGAACCACAAATAAGATATTAGTTTCCTTAAATAGAAGGGCTATACACTTCCTTTTTTTTTGGCATTAGCAAAAAATAAATTTAATAGGGTCTCTATGTGTGAAACAACTCATAAAATTTGACATACTTTAGAAGTTACAAATTAGGGAAAGAATCAAGTAAAGAAACTAAGCAAGCATGATAAGATACTAATATGAATTATGTCAAATGAAGCATGATGAAAGCATATCTAGCATGTATACTAGATTTATCGATATTACTAATGCTCTCAAAGGACTTGGAAAGACCTATAATAATGCTTGAAATGGTAAAAAGTTACTTAAGTCACTTCAAAAAAATAGGAAGCTAAAGTAATTGTTATACAAGAAGCCAAAGATCTAACAACTTTACCATTTAAGGAACTTATAAGATCTCTCCTCACGTACGAAACAAAGCTCTTTCTTGAAGCAGAAATTCCTCAAGCAAAAGGATTTCAAAGAAGGTAAAAGTTATTTAAAACATAAATCCTCTAACATTATTTATTTTGAATGTAGAAAATCTGACCATGTAGATTCACAATTTCCTCGACTCAAAGATAATAAGAAATATAAGGGAAAGTATAAGAAAGAGAAGAATAATTAGCAGAAATCACTTAAAGCTTCAATTTGGGATGACATAAGTGAATCTGAAAGTAAGAATTCAGAAGAAGAGTAGCTCATATGTGCTTCATTGCTATAGACAATGATATGGTATCATCTAACCCTAATTCTTGTGATAATGATAATGATATGTATTTGATATACAATGAATTAGTTGAGAGCTTGGAAATAGTGAGCATGAAAAAGAAAATGTTATCCTCTAACCTCGGATGCTCCTTCTCTCTGACATTTCCCATAGTAATTGTCCTTTTCTTTTTGTAATTTTCCCGCACTGATTTTAGATTACTCTTATTGTTTTGGCAGTATAGAATTATGGAGGAGGCTATTGTCTCAATGGAAGGCATCTCTCAAGCCTTCCTAATAGTAATGGCAAACAGGGAACTCTCCCTATTTAAGGAGGACTTACTAACCCTCTTTCTTGAATTGTTAACAGAACAACAAGGTGACAAAAGCATGACACAAAAGGGGTCATCAGCAGCTGCATCCAAACCCTCACGACCTATCAAGACTTGGACAGCCAAGTTGCAACGACATCATTATAAAGGTACTCTTACACACTTCCAAAATGTGGTCAAGGATGGGGTTGTGTCCCCACTTGTTGAACTTCTACTAGCTGGAGCAAAAGCTTGGTCCTTTACATTGGTGGGATTCTTTTGGTCCAAAAGACTCGCCTTCCCAGTAATTTATGCCTGGGCAAAAGCATAATGGGACAAAAAAGGACTAAAAAAGGTGATGTTTAGAAAGGATGGTACAATTTTATTTAAGCTCCAAATGGACACAAATTTAACAGATATTGTGGATCAGAGACCTTATCATATTAGCTATCAACCATTATTTGCTTAGCAATGGAAGCCAAGCATGTCCCTAGATTATGGGGGAATTGAGGCATTGCCACTGTAGGTTAATTTCCACAATCTACCAATGGAGTTTTAGACTGTGGAAGGTCTGAGTTATGTAGCTAGCTACCTCGGTAAACTAATATGCATGGATTCACAAATTGCTATGATGCAAAGGATATGTTATGCTAAGATTTGTATAGAAATTAAGAAAAATCTCCCTTTGCCTACTAAACTAACTGTTCATAGACTATGTGAATATGGTGAACTGGGGCAAGTTGAAATTAAGGTATCTTATCCATGGAAGCCGAGCAACATAACAAAGAAGTGGGTACCAACAGGGAAAAAAATCAGAACAAGATACCATGATGAACTAGTGCTTGAAGAAGCCACAATCTCCTCTTCGATTCTAGAACCAGTTTTTGAGAATATAGTAGTTCGATCAATGGATAATGATAGCTCATCTAATCCCTCGATGTTAAAAAGATACTAAAAAATTGAGGCACGAATGAAGTACCTGCAACCCCCTCACTGCTCCCCTTATAATGTTGACAGTTCAATCAAAACCTATATGAATGAAGTCTCCACCAAAGAAACCGGTATCACAAAACATGTTCAATAAGACTCCTCTATGGAGAATTCTAGCAGAAAGGAGGGAGAGAATACAACAGAAATTAAAATAGATCATAATCCTATATATGATGCTGAAGTTCAATTTTAAATTGAATCATGCTGAAGTTCAATTTCAAATAGCTAAAGCTAGGTAACGATTAGCTCAGAGAAAAGAAAAACAACAAACACAAAGGGAATCCCCCGTCTATGTCTCTTCTAGGATGGAGCATTAGAGGGTTAAATCACCCTCATAAAAAGAATGTAGTAAAAGAGGTTATGAGGGTTAAAAGACTAGCACTAGTTAGTCTTTATTGAAACAAAAATCAAGGACCCTACCTCTTTTCCAGGTTCATTTTTTTGGGTGCTAATTAGGAGCTTTATTCTAATCATAGTTACTTTAATGGATGCATCATATGTCTATTTAATGTGGATCTGCAGGATGCTCAATTGCTACTCGAAACAAATAATTGTCAGCTGAAAAACTCTACTGTCAGCTTCGAATTGTCTTTGATATATGTCTCTAACTTTGGATTTTAGCAGGATAAACATTGGTTAAGTCTTTATAATATCCAACACAATATTAATAAGCCACGGATAGTCCCAGGGGACTTTAATTGTTCACTTAATGACTTAGAAATTGAACGTGGTCGACACTACCATTTTGGATTGACAAAAGAACTCTCCAATTTTTTGTTACCTATGAATTTGGTTGATTTTAGCCACACTAGTAGACATATGACTTGGTCCAATAACCAACAGGGGATCATGCTTATTCAAAAAAATTGGATCGAATCCTTGTAAATTATGTCCGGTTATCTCAATTCCCCAACTCCTTCATTTATTTTGGAGAAACCTTATGTTTCGATCACTCCTTTATGCACGTACAATGGCTGAAATTGGGAGAAAAGGGGGACACCTTTTAGATTTTTTAATGCAATTACAGACATGCTGGGTTTTCACAATGTTGTCAGAAGCTGTTGGAGTATGGACGTGAGTGGTTTTAAAGCCTTATGATGTATGCAGAAACTCAATTTGAAGAAATTGGCTATCAAACTATTTATGCGAGGTAGATATTATAAACTTCAAATACTGAAGGATCGGCTAATTAAAGCATATAATGCATATTATGATCAACCTTCTATACCAGAAATGGTGTGTCTACAAGACGACCAAACAACTCTTGCTTTTTATAATTTTTTATTGAAACAAAAATCTTATATAACATGGTTAAAAGAGGGTAATGCTCATACAAAATTTTTTCACTCTTTCATATTAGCGAGAAGGAAGAACAATACAATTTTGAAGCTACAAGAAATGGGATTGAACATGTTGAACTCGACATCCTTAAAAAAATTTCTAGAATTTTTTTCATAAATCTAATGGGGATGGTAGATACCCCCTTGTCTAGTTCTATTGTATTGCAGCTATTTGATTTTCAAATTGATCAAGGAATGAAAGAAATTTTGGTTTATCCTGTTATGGCCACAATGTTAAGCAAATTCTATTTAGTTTGCACCCTTCAAAGTCTCACAGTCTAGATGGATTTATGGCTTTGTTCTTCCAATGTACATGGGATATAACAAGTCAGCTTTTTACTGAGGCGGTTTTGAAATTTTTTGAATCTACCAATATGCTCAAGGCTCTCAATCACTCCTATATTTTCTTGGTACAGAAAAAACAAAGCCCCTGTCACATGAGAGACTTCTAACCTATCTCATGCTACTCAACCATCTATAAGGTGATATCTAAACTTTTAGTTGAGCTATTCAAGTAGGTATTATCTGTAATTGTAAATCCTGCACAAAGTGCTTTTCTTCCAGATAGAAAATGCCTTCAATTGTATCCAAGTTTATATTTTTAGTAGGCTAAATTGAATGAAATAATGTCATCAAGGCACTATACCTTTTAGCTTTACTTCATGCAACACAAATTGTCATGAGAGTTTGTCATTCATATAATATTGATATCTCTAAAACTTTATCAACAAATCCTTAAAAAAGATAAAAATTACATAAGAGACATATCTTCCTTTCTTACTTTAAGAACTCATCTCAAACCTAACCTTAGGTCCAACAAATTTAATTCACTAATAACTTAGTATTACATAAATTAAACAAAGATAATTTCTACTCAAAACAAAACAAAAGTTGTAAGGAAGCAAATAATTGGTTATATGACATGATCACCAAATAAGATTTGAACTTTAATCATATGTTTTGTTACTCCCATTATTTTATTTAAAAATAATAGTTATGGCTACTATTTAGAAAGATTATTTTAATCTCTCTAGTATGTTAGGATCCTGTTTAAATTTAGTTTATCTTAAGTCACTAAAAAACCAACTAAATTTGAATTAGGCAGATAATTTCCTTATTAATGACATCTCATATGACTCTTAGATCTGTTATGTAACAACTCTTGTCAAAACATATATGATATGTGATATCTAACCCTACCTTTAAATTCATATGATCATGAGTTACTCATCCAAATGATAAAATTTTAGTTAAATATGACCTATTAATTTAAGATAATATATAATGAGGTTAAAAGCAATGTTATAAATACCGTACCAACACCGATACCAATTTTGGTTATGGTACAGTATTGTACTAGTATCAACTAATATCGGATACCATTTTAGATAATTTTTAAAATTTATAAAATAATCTCTAAAATTTTTAAAATTACAAAATAATCCTTAAATATGTTAACTATATAATTTATAATTTTACATCAACCTTATTTCCAAAAATCATAATCATAAAAATTTTGAAATAATAACAATCTATTTATTTTTATTAATATTTCTTTTCATATATTTCACATATAAATGATAACTATAATTAATATAAAAATCATTTAATCATTATACAAATATAAAATTAAGAATAATACAAAGTATTTTGAATGTTATAATTTCATCATATAATAAATAATAATTACATGAAAATATCAAATAAAAAGCTTAATAAATATTCATAACTCTCTAACTATTACAATTTATAATGATAGTTCGTGTTGAGAAACAACTAACTAGAGGTGAAACCTAAAATAAAATATTATATTAAAGTCGGTTCTTCAGAAACTCAATATATTAAAAGATCGATATGATAAAGGCAAATTGGATTTATAAAACTACTTATTATAAAACAATTAAAAAATTAAAAAAAATTATATCCAACTTGATAATGACAATAACATACATTTCTTGAAGCTTTAAATTGTATCAAACAAAGACTAAGTTGTTTAATTTTTTGTGCTCCAATCTTTTCCTTTTCTTGAAATGGATGAATTCAATTCACTACAAGAAAAGTCTGAAATAATGACGGAATATTACCTACGGCAAAGAAACTTTCGATAATTGCGGACAGATATATTGTAACGGTAGGTAAAATTGTCTGAAAAATGGAGTAGATAAAATTGTAGTTTGGTGACGGAAATTTACGTTGGTAAAAACGTCTTCCTGATTCAAAAGTTGAACATTTTTTATTGAAACCAAAATGACGTTGTTTTGTTCTTATAGTGAAGTATAATTGTCGTGTACCATAACGACACTGTTTGGTTTAAAACCAAATGACCTCATTTTAGTGTTGAAGTAGAACGTACTAAGACGACGTTGTTTGGTTTAAAACCAAACGACGTCATTTTGGTTATGCATCATACCTATTACACTCATACATTGACTTAAAATTCAAATTGAAAATATTTGCAATTATGGAACACCACTTCTGAATTGTCCCATTAAGCAATTGTAAGACAACAAGAGTAACATTATAAACAAAATAAAGTGATGATTAATTTTCTTAATTATCAAATAACAAAAGTGAAAAATATATACTTGGATTAAGTTTGTCTCTTTGACGAATAACAATTGACATCCTAAAATCACTAGAAGCATCCTTATGAATCTCCATTTGTGAGCTTAAGTGATCTCACATTATCTTAAGGGTAATAATAATTGTAATATTTAATAACATTCTCCTATTAACTTTAACTTTCTATGTAAAACTTGGTCAATAGAATATAGGAATAAAAAAACAAAATCCTTTCGTCATTAAATGTTCCAAGTGGACATAGAGTATGAATTTAGTATATACTTTTGTAAACCTAATCGTGTTGATTTTTTAAATAGTAATTGATTTATATGTAAAATTTGGAAACATCTTTTGAAATCTCAATTCACATTGGCAAAAAATTCCTTAAATCACTACTACTCAAGAATTATAGAATACTCTTTGTAATTACTTTAGAGTGACAAATCCTTCATTGACTTACTCAACCATCTTTATGTGGTTTATACTATGCCTAAGCACTACCGGCTTAGTTATCTTAAATAGAATAGACCATAAGTAACATCAAAATATAGTAATTTTCATATGAGATACTTTGATATTCTCAAGTTTAAAGTTTAGTTATACAACTACCATAATAAGGAAATCTATACACATATAACTAATATTTCATTTACGATCCTTATAATCAAGTCAGTTTAGTGAACTTATTATGTAATAAGCACCTATATATTTGTTTGAGGAAAATGCGTTTAGTTAAATGGGAGACAATGTGTCAACCCAAAAAAACAGGAGGCCTAGGCATTAAACGTATTCGTTCCTCCAATGATGCGCTACTGACAAAGTTAGGCTGGGTTTTGATTACTTAATCCATAGCTTTATGGGTCCAGATCCTAATGACAAAATATCGAATAGATGCATATCATATCTCTTACACGCTAGATAGGACTTCGATCATTTGGAGGGGGATATCTACAACTTGGCAGTTTGTACTCCAAGGTATAAAATGGAATTTGGTTAATAGCAAACGTATTTTCTTCTGACTAGATAATTGGCTGGATAGTTGGGGACCATTGATATTAGTGGAGACCTCTCCAATTCTTGATAGCGTTCTTTCCTCTACAATTACATATTTTACGAATGAAGTCAACACCTGGCAGTGGAATTTGTTCCAACAATATCTTCTTTCCACGGTATGTATGGATATTGCGACGATCCGTCCTAATGTAGAAGGCATAGAGGATGATAAGTTGGTGTGCGGACATACTGATCCTGGGAGGTTCACAGTGACGTCAGCTTATGACTTAATCGAAGTTAATAACAAAGATACTAATAATAGAATATGGGAGTTAATCTGGAAATAGGTTGGGCTCCAGCGAATTAGGGCCTTCCTTCGATTATTGGCTAAGAGAAAACTACTAATCCATTAACAGCGAGTGGCTCGACATATCACAACAGATAGCAGTTGTCACTTCTGTAGGCAGGAAGAGTCAACATTGCATGCTTTACGTGATTGTTCGAAAGTAAAAGCCTTCTGGTGTAAATTCCTTATGAGGTGGTTGACACAGATTTTTTTCAACAAGATGAGGGGATGTGGGTAAAATCTAACCTTGCAAAGCACTCACAAGTGAAGCAGGTAGAGTGGGTTACAATATATGGAGTAGCCTGCTGATTTTTATGGAAATGGAGAAACAAAAACCTTTTTGAGGCTGAATTTGTTTGGCCAAAAGAAGGTACTAGAGTCGTTATAGATTATGTTGACCGCATAGTTAGGGTAAGAGCTGTGGAAAGTTGTGTGTTTAAGATACAGGGTTTGCTTGTGGGCAATTTAGTTGATTGGATCAAACCGACGAAGGATTAGGTCAAATTAAATACAGATGGAGTTGTTAAACAAGGGTCTCATATTGCTACTGCTAGAGGATTAATTAGGGACTATCACGAATAGTGGTGTGGTGGATTTCTACAGAATATTGGAACGGGTTCAACAATAGCTACCGAGCTTTGGAGAGTCCACTCGGGCCTTACACTGGCATGGATGCTTAGATATCGACGTATTGTCATTAAAGTGGATTCATTAGAGGTGATTAATATTCTTTCATCTTCCCATATAGTTTTGTCTGAGGATAATTTTTTGGTGGCAGGTACCCATGGTTTAATCCATCGAGCATGGGAGGTGCATTTTCAGCATGTATATCACGAAGGAAATCAGTTTGCCGATAGCCTGACTTTTCTACCAGTTTTATCTAGCCCAGGCCTCTATACACTTTAGGAGCCTCCAACGGTCGTCGTGGAGCTCATTCACCAAGATAAGGAAGGAGTTTTGTATCGCAGAACACTACATTAATAGGGTGCTTGTAATTTGAGTTGTGTGGGGTTTGTTTGTTTTATTATCTTTTGTAAGAAAAAAAACTTTAATTTATAAGATCAATTACTTTTTTCAATAAAAAGAAGACTAAAAGTGCATTTTAAAATTCAGTGTATACAACAAAATGCAGTATAGACCATAATGTTTCAAAGCGTTCAAATTGAATTCTAACATTTTCAAAATATTGAAAGCAAACTCTAAATGAATGAAAAATTTAATGTGGTTAACTTTTCGTTAGTTAAATGTCACATCAATGATGACGTGTCATTATTTTTATTTTTAACAAAAAGTAGGTCTCACTACCACATGAAAAATGGGACCTACTATTTGAAATGTATAAACAATAGGGCTTACTTTAGGGATATTTTTGTAAAAATAATTACATAGTAATGGGGTCTATTTTTTATTTAAAAATAAAAAATAAAGTTATGTCAATACGTGGTATTTAACTGACAATAAGTTAATTCTGTCAAATTTTAAATCTATTACAAACATTTTGAAAATAATACTTCAAAATGTCAAGGTCCTAGTTGTATTTTGTTGTAAACGTTGAGGTTCTAAATACCCCTATGGCCTAAAAAAGAAACATAACGTATACTATTTTTACCCTTTCATCAATATTCTTTCTTGATGAAATTAAAACGAAGAACAATTTAAGAATGATATATAAATACAAATTGAATCTCATAATTATGATTTGATTATAATTTCAATTGCACAATAGTTATTTAAAGGATTTTAGCCATAGTCTTAAAATATTAAATATAATTAACAAAATACGTAAAGATGAATAGTACCTTTAATTAATTATGTCACAAGATCTACAGCTGATTGGCTGAAGAGCATGTTATCAATTATTTAAAAAAATAAACCACATATCTAGGTGATGTGTTTGGAATCTAGTAAACCATAACGTTTGACTGGGTGTGGGTTTGAGTAGACAATTATACACGTTAGTAATTGTTAGGAGTATGTACAAGGATGGAATTGGAAGAGTATGCTTCACTACTAGTGTAATAATAAATATAGAGAAGACCTGGGTCTAGGTAGGACAATTGATGTGAGTTGTGTGTGACACATCAAAGCGTTCATTTGTGGACTGAAATCCAGCTCCAAATTCTAATTGGCTGGTGGACCATATATTCCAATTTATATACATAATGCCTTGATGTGGGTATTTCTTACGAGGAATAATTATTGAGACCTACATGCTTTTGTGAGGTGTATATTCTGCAAATAAAAGTGGTTTGATGGTATTCAAGGTTTGCTTTTTCTTTAGTTAATCTTTATATTCTTTTTTTCCTTGGGAAACGTGAACCAAGTTGAAAGGGCAAAACCGGGCTTATGAGAAGTAGATACGTACATAAGTATGTAATGCTATATTTCATTTCAACGGAAACTATTCCATTTAGAACAAAAGGAGGGAATAAACAGCTGTTTAACGTTTCCTATGTTATGTTCTTCTTCTTCAGGCAAATTCAACTACAAAGTGATTAATTTGCATCCTTCAGCAGCTAAAGTCAAGACTCTGTTTTGCTTACTTCCTATTGGTACACTCTGTATATGCAGAATTGTCTACAATTTAGAATATGCACCATGGGGTATGGCATGGCATCTGTCTCGTGGGAGTTTCACTTGTGCTTACTATGTCGGCCTTGAGGCTAAGGATAAAGGCGGCTTGTAAAAAAGTTTATGAAGGAGAAATCTATTATGCATGTATGTATGTATTTACAATGTCACTGTAATTGTCCCATTCATCTTTGCAATGTCATTGGTTTGGTGTATGTACATCAATCTCGTTGACTTGTTCACAATATATATATATATATATATAATAATTCAGATTAAATATCAGATACTAGCCGATACAGGCCCACATGGTTACAGTAATAAATTAATAGGACTGGTGGGCGCATTGTCGAATTGAATCCTCATTCCAATCGGCTATATAATTATCTTCGGGAACGTACGAGAAGAAAATAAAAGATAAAAAGACAAAACTCAAACGCCACCAGTAAGTTGCACTACTACTTTATATTAATCAACATCTGTTAGTATAACTTGTAATTGATTCCTTACTCAAGTCCATCTATGCAAGTTGTGCTCATTCGTTTTTTAGGGTCAAAGAAATGGATTACATTAAAAACTTCATTTAGCTTTTTCAAAAACGTCATTCCTACCATACGTCATCGTCATTATCATCATATCCCAAAGTCGCGCAATGAAGCAGAATTTGAGAAGGCCTGATAGTACGCAACTTTACTCCTACATCGGTATACCCCCAAGTCCCATTCCTACCATACGTAAATTAAGAAAATTGCTAAGCCTTTTAATTGTCCTCACCTCATTTCGCACATGTTGTCAATCAAATGAGAATCTGTTTAAATTCAAAGCCACACAAAAATCATCCATATCTGATAAGATCCATGTCCTAGGGTGTGGCTCACTCTTTCTCTACTGTCACCACCACCATGACTTCATAGTACGATGAGTAAATTCTGCATTAAACGGCGGAGATCAAAGGAAAGGACGTGATTTATAAGGCCCAAATGAACATCCAACAAGTATTTAGCTTTCCAGCATAGAGCCTGGACCATCCTGAATTGAATTGAATTGAATTCCACGTGAAACAAGCTCATTGACAAGGAGTGGCAGACAGTTTACTGCACTTAATTGATGCTAATTGCAATCTACTTTAATTCATGATTACACAACTACAGCTTCTTCAGGAACCCGCTTTAATGGATGATTAAACAACAACCACAGCTTCTTCGTCAGCCTACTTTAATTCATGATTAAACAACTACAGCTTCTCCGTCATTCTTGTCTTTTACTTGGCTCCTACTAATTTGCTGATTTTTGCTGACAATAGGAACAGAAGTTGTTAATTGTTGAAAATCCACGTGTAAACTAGAACATGCCTTTTTTGTTTTATTTATTCAATCAACACACATGACAGCTTGACTTCAAAACTGCACTGGGTAGGTTTATTCTACTCACTTATTGCTTGTCTGTCTGCCTCTCTCGCTGTCTTCCAACAATCTCTGTCCACCGTGAACTTTTCCGGCCACATGGAAACTGAGTTTGAAGCTTCGGTTAACTATGGTTTGCAGCTGTCCAGGAGGCTTTATTATGGAAAAGAAATGGCTTCCTTGCAAACAATGACACGGACAGTGCCGGAGAGTTTGTGGCCGACCGGGGTGACGGTTTATGCGGTTGTTCCTGAGCCGGAGGTGGTGGACAACCCTGACGTACCGAGCTACCAGCCGTATGTTCATGGCCGGTGTGACCCACCAGCGTTGATCCCGTTGCACATGCATGAAGTGGCCATGGAAGTAGAATGCTGCTTAGATCATTCGAATATAAGTCTTAGTGGGAATTGGCGTTTGCATTGCGTCAAAACTAGTAGAAAGAGCGGTTGTCTCATTGCTGTTCCCATGGGAGAGCAGGTTAGTTATGAACAAGTCAACTAATCAATCGAATTCATCCTTTTTTTTGTTTTTACTTTATCTTTTTGTCCGCAAGCTAAGTAGAAATACAAGCAGAAATTTCTAAGCATTTACAACCCTCATGATTTGCAAGTGGTTAATTTCACTTTCCATGGTAATTAGACTAATAATATAATATGTCCATGCCATGTAGTTATTAATATTCTTGTGCTCAAGCGGAAGACATGATGTGGCTAACAGGGTTCACTTCTAGGTGTCGAGGTTGATGTCGCCGGAAGATCTTATCATAGCCAATTGATAACTGCAGAAGATGCAAAGGATAAAGAAAAAGCATACAGAAGAGAAGAAGGACGATACTTGAAGGGCAATATATATACGTTCAAGATTCCTCAGGTAAGTGATTACTGTGTTTTTTACACTTGAATTGGGTCATGGGTTTTGGTTGGTTTCTAATTTTGTAGCATACTTTGTTGTATTTCTTAACCTTCAGGTTGATGGTGGATCAAGTCTTTCAATTAGGGTGATTTGGTCTCAGAAGTTGACATATAATGAAGGCCAATTCTGCCTCACCATACCATTCAGCTTTCCGCCATTTGTCAATGCCATTGGGAAGAAAGTTTCTAAAAAGGAAAAGATACTGTTGAATGTGAATTCTAGCTTTGGCCGAGAAATTGTGTGCAAAGAAAGCAGTCATAATCTAAAGGTAATCCCCAAAATATTTTTAAGCTTGATTCAGATTATAAAATACAAATCAAGCTGTTTGATACTGTGGTCTTTTAGGAGCTAAGGCGCGAGGATGTTAAAATGAGCTTCTTATATGAATCAGAAGTAAAGACTTGGTCGAGTACTGACTTCAATTTCTCGTACACCGTGAGGCCCTCAGGCTTTTTTTTCCTCCGTTGTTATTAGTAATTTCAACTAGGTTCATGAACCAACATATCAAGTCGTTGCTTGCTTCCTTTTTTAACAGGTCCAATCAAATGACTTGGTAGGTGGGATGTTGGTGCAGTCTCCAACCTTGCGAGATTTCGATGATAGACAGATCTTCTGCTTTTATCTTTTCCCTGGAAATAGCCAAAGATGGAAGGTTGGTTTGAGCATTATGATGCCACGCAATTGCTTACTTTTTTATACTATTTTACGACAAACATTAAGCTAAGTCGATGAAAAATGAGATTCAATCATTCTGGTGTCTTTACCAAAGGCGTCATGATTAACGCGTGTTTGTAATTGTGGTAGGTCTTCAGGAAAGAGGTGATATTCTTAATTGATATCAGTGGAAGCATGAAAGGTGATCCTCTTGAAAGTGTAAAGAAAGCACTATTGGCTTCACTCTCCGAGCTCAACCCGCAAGATTCTTTCAACATTATTGCTTTCAATAGTGAGACCTATTTATTCTCATCATTGATGGTGCCAGCGACCAAAGGATCAATACTAAAAGCTACTGACTGGATCAAGAATAGTTTAACTCCAGATGGTGGCACCAACATATGGCTTCCTTTGCAACAAGTATGCATATTTCCTAAATTTGTATGATCTACTGTATTAGCGTATCTTCTTGTTTTAACCTCAGTAAGCAAGATGTCTCTTTGAGGGTATTGTTGATTTTGCGTGATTGTTGAGTAGGCTCTGAAGCTCTTGGCTGAAACTGTTGATTCAATACCCCTCATTTTCCTTGTTACTGATGGGACCGTTGAAGATGAAAGGGATATATGCAAATATGTCAAAGATTCTCTTACAAATAGACGGCCAATTTGTCCCCGAATATGTACTTTCGGCATAGGTAAGATTTTCTTATTTTACGTTTGGTTATTGAACAGTATGTGCACATAATGCACTTTTATGTCACTTTTGTAAACAGCTTGAACAACTGTGTCCTTGTAGACGGAACTCTTGCCAAGGTTGGGAAACATTTGCAAGAGTACTGGTTCGTATTATATTGAACAGTAATGGATAACTTAACTAGCTCAGCTAATCCATAAACAGAGCATCCACTAATCTAGTAAGAGAACTTATTCAAATCAACTAAACTAATTCTCAAACAAACTTCCCCCAGTCTAGTTGATTTGGTACTTTGCCATTTCCATTGAATGAGTGGCTCTCGACAATTTGTAACAAGCTACTGGATGGAATTCTTTTAGGTACATACTGTAATCACTATTTCTTGCAAATGCTAGCACAGATTGGGAGGGGTCATTTTGACAGTGCATATGATGCAGGTTAGTAATGTTTCTGTTAAGACAGAGATGTTCTAATGCCAATCGGCCTATTTTCTGTCACCTGCTACTGCCAAGATAGAGATTGAGCGGGGATTGAGAATCCCTTCAATGTTTATACTAATCACTTCTGCATCTCTCCAGATTCAGTCGATTTTCGAATGCAGAGATTGTTCAGAACTGTTTCATCAACCATTCTGGCCAATGTAACTGTGGATGCTTTGGAACACCTTCATTCACCTGAGGTGCATTGTTCTTGTTACCAACTCTTGCGATATTCTATCGTAATAATATTAACCATTGGCTAGATAGAGAGCCTATCTCCCTAGTTGCTTCTGACATATTTTCTTCTCCTGGTTCCTTGCAGTTGCTTAATATTCCCGATCACTCTTCTAGGAGCCCATTGATTGTGTCAGGCAGATATGAGCAAAGCTTTCCAGACTCTGTAAAAGTTAGTGGCACATTGGCAGACATGAACAATTTCTCGTTGGAGCTGAAAGTCCAAAAAACTAAATCTGTGCCCCTTGATAGGGTAATATCTCGTGGCATTAACATTTTCTTGCAACCATGCATATGTCCGTAAAATTTCACCGACCCCAGTAAAAGTTTATCTATGAAGATTTGCCTCAATCAACCTTATTTCTATCTAATTGCTCTTTACCTCCACACTTTGTAGGTATTTGCAAGGAGACAGATAGATATACTCACGACTAATGCATGGTTATCTCAAAGCCATGACCTTGTTCAGAAGGTTTAGTTGAATCTGCTTTGACTATCCTGTGTGATTATGCATACCAATGTTTCAAAGGCCTAATTATGTAAACCAATTTGAATGAAGGTTGCAAACATGAGCAAACAAACAAGGGTTCCATCTGAATATACCTGTTTGATTTTGTTTGAGACTGATAGAGGAGAAAAAGCACCAGAAACAGATAGAATACAGGAGGTTTTCAACAAAATCAATTTGCTAAAGAAAGTGGATATGGAAGGTCAGGAAATGACTATCTTGGGGAGCTTAGGTGTTGGATTTGGCAACTTTACTGCAACATTACAGAACATTCCTCCAGGAGGCCATGAAACAAAGCCACCGGATGCGACAGAAAAGCTGGTTAAGGCAGCTACCAACTGTTGCAACAGGTTTCTTGATCGCTGCTGTTGCATGTGCTTTATCCAGACCTGTTCCTGCATCAACAACCAGTGCTCTATTGTTCTCTCACAAATCTGTGCTGCTTTAGCTTGTTTTGAGTTAGTGAATTGCTGCTACGAGCTTTGTGGATGACCGCAATTTCTCTGTAAAGTGGCTGTTGAATATTAAGACACGGGACTATAGTAAATGTGTGGATGTACATGTGTGTAACTGCAAGTCGCTCTGTAAAACAATGTAATGTTGATATACGGTAAGTCTGATAAATCAAGCAATAATTTGACCATCTTAATTACTCATTATATTGAAATAGTTAATGTTAGTTATTACATAATTATATTAATATAATTAAACTTAGTATTCTAAACTTTTTTTTATTTTAATTAAATATGAAATAATATTTTATAATATACATAGTGAATACAAATTATTTTGATAATACATCTTAATTTACTATAAAAATCTAATCAAGTATTAAATAAATTAATTATTTACATGTTCATATTTTAATATAAATTTCAAGATCAGATAAAACGAAAAACTTTAAAATAAAAAGCTCTTACTTTATATAGAAGAATTTAGAGTCTTGCCTCCTTTTTTCTCAAGAGTGCAAGTTTTTAGTCGGCCAAGATCATGCCTGGTAGTTTCTGGGTGAGTTTTTTTCTTTGAATATTTCAGTTTGCTGTTTTGGTTTTTGAGATATGGATCGAGGCTTTCAGAATCTATCCATCCAAGAGAAGGAAAACGCCGAGGTCGTGATTGCCACAGAAGACATCCAGAGTGAAGAGATTAACTACGATCTATGTTTGTTGGGTAAAATGGTAGGAGACCGAACGATTAACGCAGATGCTACGGAAAGGATGCTATTGAGCCTCTGGCGCCCAATAAGGGGAGCGTATATTAAGCCGCTGACAGGCACCAATCTATATATTATCCAGTTTTACCACAATATCGATCTGGAGAAGATGTTAGTAGGGGGACCATCGTCTTTTAACAAATGTACTTTGTTAGTCCACCAATGAAAGGAAGGAGAGAACCCAACAGATATAGACTTCACTCATACTGATCTATGGGTACAGTTTCATGGAGTACCGCTGGGATTTGCCTCGGAAATGCTGGCCAGAAATATTGGAAACGTGATGGGAACCTATCTGGGATATGACTCTAATCATAGGCGAAATTCTTGGAACAATTATATGCGAGTTCGGATTCGGATTAATGTGGAAGAACCCCTTATGCGCAGGAAGAGTATACGCAAGCAGGGAGCTGACCCAATAGTGATAACCTTCAGCTATGAGAGACTGCCTATTGTTTGCTATCTCCGTGGGATTATAAGGCATAGTGAAACTAATTGTCGGAAGTTATTGGAAAGGCCGGAGGGGGATATTTGTCGTGAATGGCCGGAGGAGATTCAGACGGAGGTGCGGGCCCGGAACGTCAGGAGGCAGGTGCAATGGAAACCTGATCCGGGACAGGATTTTGGAGCTGATTTTGCGGCAAAAAATAAGGAGATGGCTTCCCCACAATCAGTTGCATCAAATCCTCGAAGAATCAGTAACAATTTCTCTTTCATTCCTAAGAGGGTAATGTACAAATCTTCTGCAGCTAAGGGTCTTACATTGGGCCATAATTCCTCGGTGATATGTGGCAATTTAAGTGGACAAAGCCTGACCCACATGTTAGAGCAGAATGAGAAAGGAGATATGACCATGGATATGGAGGAAATTAAGAAGCGTCCTAGACAAGGAAACACTGGAGGTAGCTTGGTAGAGATGATGGATATGAGTGATTCAATTATGATTCAAAACCCACAACACAATTTAACGGTCGGTCTTGCTCAGCAGACCCGCCGAGAGCCATTAATTGTATAGCATGGAACTATCGTGGCTTAGGCAATCACAGGATAGTTCGTGCTTTAAAAGACCTTGTTAGGTCCAATAAGCCTCGCATTCTCTTTTTGAGTAAAACAATTGCGAACTCTGTTAAGGTTGAAGAAATAAAAGTTTTATTAAATTATGATTTCTGTTTTTGTGTTGATCGGATTGGTAGAAGTGGTGGACTAGCTATGTTCTGGATGCACGACATTACGGCTACAGTTATTGGTTTCTCTAATAATCACATTGATCTTTGTATTGATGATTATATTCTTCCAAAATGGAGACTTACAGGATTTTACGAATTCCCTGAAGCGACTAGAAAACGAGCTAGTTGGGAGCTCCTGAGATCTCTTTCGCAGATTCATAGCATGCCATGGGTCTGTCGTGGGGATTTTAACAACCTTTTATCTCTTAATGTTAAACTAGGGGGAGGGGAGTATCCTAGTTCTCTTATGGAAGGTTTTCGACAGTGCATAGTAGACTGCAATCTCATTGATATTCCTTTGCTTGGTTTTGGGTATACTTGGGAGAGGGGTAGAAATACAACCTTGCCTATACTAGAGAGACTCGACCGGGCTTTCGTTAATGAAGATTGGATGGAAATATTTCCGTTTCACAAATTGCATAATTTGCTATGTGGGACGTCGAACCATACCCCTATTAAATTGGTGGGAGAACGTCAATTACCAATGAAGCGAAATAAACGTTTTAAGTTCGAGAACAAGTGGTTAGCAGAAGAGGGTTTTATGGATTTTGTCTCTAACTTCTGGGGGGATACTAAGGAGTTAAAGATAATTCCCATACTTAGGCTATGCGGCAATAGGTTACTTCATTGGCAAAGACATCTGGGAGGCAATTTCTCTGAGAGGATTCAGGTCCTCAAGCTGCAAATGGGGTTGGCACAACAACAACATCAACATGCGCTACTGGGGATTCAGAAAAATGCTCTTAATCAACTTCTTGCCCAAAAGGAAATTTACTGGAAACAACGAGCTAAGATTTTCTGGATGCAGTATAGGGAAGTCAATTCTAAATATTTTCATGTGCAAGCTTCAAAAAGGAAGAGAGTGAACCATATTAGCGTCCTCACTGATGATAATGGAAAACAAGTTTCGGACAAAAAGGGCATAAGTACAGTCATTTTAGATTATTTTTCCCAGGTGTTCTCTGTGTCAGGTGGATCGGATTTTCAGCATTTTGATTCCATACAATCGGTGGTAACCACAGCAGATAACGCTTATCTTTTGGCGCCATTCCAAAAGGAGGAGTTTAGGAAAGCAATATTTGATATGCATCCGAATAAGGCGCCCGGGCCGGATGGGATGAATTTGACGTTCTTTCAAAAATGTTGGAACATCTTGGGGACGGACGTTTTTAATAATTGTCGCAATTGGATGGACAAGAAGGATTTCCCGAACACTCTAAATGATGCAACGATTGTTTTGATCTCCAAAAAAGACAATCCAAGCTGCATGAAGGATTTTCGTCCAATTGCTTTATGCAATGTCCTATACAAACTCATAGCCAAGGTAATTGCAAATCGACTTAAAACCATCCTTCCTAGAATTATTTCCCTCATGCAGTCGGCGTTCGTCCCAGGGCGACTCATCACTGATAACATTATGGTGGCTTTTGAGATTATACACTACATGAGAAACAAAGGTAGAGGAAAAGTTGGTGAAGCAACTTTTAAGATTGACATAAGCAAAGCATATGATAGAGTTGATTGGGATTATTTACGCTTTATCTTGCTAAAGCTGGGTTTTGATCGGAATTGGGTGGAACTTATTATGGTATGTGTTATCATTGTCCGGTATTCAGTAGCTTTCAATGGTTACGAAATTGATCCTATTATTCCTAAGCGTGGGCTAAGGCAGGGAGATCCATTATCACCGTATCTTTTCATCCTATGTGCAGAAGGTTTATCAGCTTTGCTACGAAGAAGTGAGGTGTGGGGGGGATATTCATGGTGCTAGAATCTATCCAAGGAGTCCCAACATCTCACATCTCTTTTTTGCAGATGATAGTTTTTTGTTTTTTAGGACCACTGTGCGGGAATGTCAAAATATAAAAAGGATTCTTACTCTTTATGAAGCAGCATCAGGACAGGCGATCAACTATCAAAAGTCAAGTATTATGTTCAGCTCCAATACAACAAAAAATTATAGGACTGCGGTTGAGTCTATCCTAGGAGTAAACACCCCTCTTGACCATGGAAGGTATTTAAGGCTCCCATCGTTAATTGGGAGACAGAAAAAACAGGTATTTTCTTTTATCAAAGATCGTCTTAGTAAGCGTATCATGAGCTGGAAGAACAAATTGTTATCCAAACCAGGAAAAGAGGTGGTCTTCAAGATTGTTGCCCAAGCTTTGCCTATTTATTGCATGAGCATTTTTCTCCTCCCTCGGGGAACTTGGGAAGAGCTACAAAAGTTGATGACCTCCTTCTGGTGGGGATCAGGCAAGACTAACAGGAGGACTATACATTCGGCAAGTTGGGAACGGCTCTGTGTACCAAAAAAATATGGGGGTATGGGATTTCAGGACCTCCATTGCTTCAATCTAGCTATGCTATGCAAACAAGCCTGGAGACTTATCGCCTATCCAGATTCGCTTCCGAGTAGAGTTTTTAAAGTGAGATACTTTCTTAATAGCAATTTTATGGAAGCGAAGGATAGGGCCAATGCGAGCTTCATTTGGAAGAGCATTATTGCCACACATGACATTTTACGTCATAGGGTTCAGTGGAGGGTGGGTGATGGGGCTTTGATTAATGTCTTCAAGGATCCATGGATAAATGAGGATGGT
>JAOSBK010000001.1:13225035-13249760 GCA_027568895.1 Erythroxylum shatona | reverse complement strand
TAATTATGCATTACAAGATTACTACAATTTATGTTGTATCTTGAATTTTATATATTTATTCAAAATAATTTATATTTATATTTTGTATTATTTAAAATAATTAATATTATTTTTTAATTTTTAATGTTCATTTACTTATTTTAAATGTAAATATGAATTATTACATTATAATAATTTATGCTAAAGAATTAACATAATTTTTATTCCTTCTTAATTTATTAAAACAGATTTAATTAGTATATTGAAGAGATATTTAATCAAAATTATGTTTATAAATAGTTATTTCAAGTCACTATTTATATCATTGCATTATGAACTTTTTTTGAAAAATTAAATATATATTGAATAAATAAAGAATCTCTAAGGGATTTATAAATGAACCTTAAGAAGTTATACATTGGCGAGAGCTCCCCCTTTACAAAATTATAATAATCAATGTTCAGCCATTTCTTCTTGTACAATGAGAAATAGCTATAGCTAGTACCCTGCAATACGCTAATCTCTACTAATGAAAAAACCAATTTTTGCATCCTTCGTTTACCACTTAAGTAGCTCCCTTTTGTATCAGTTCAAAAAGTCTTCTAACTAGACAACTTCCAAGGTCTATGAAAACATATGCTTTAGTGCTAGAGCAACGAAATTCCTTTCAACGCCTTATCACACTTCATTTGTGGTGATGCCCTAGTTTGCAGCCAAAATTTTGCTATAAGGTTGATTTATGGTGAGTTTTCGACTTTGTAATTCCTTGTCTAAAAAATTTCTCCAGTTCCTTTCTTTCTAAGTGGCATATACCATACTTTTAAAAGCAATTTTGTTAATTAGGTAGTATTCTTTGCAAGTCTTGTTTCTTTGACTAATCCATTTAGTAGTTCCTGACTTGAGCAATTGTATACATTTTGTATCCTTTGCCAAATGAAAGAGGAGAAGTTGCAATGGAAAAATATATAATTAATATCTCATATTCTTATTGACAGAGAATGCAACAAGTTGATAGTTTGGTAGTAATCCTTGGCCTATCTAAAATATTTAAATTATTTTGATAACTAAATGAAGGATGAAAGAGACTTTTGAAATTTCCTACTTGAACCACATAATTTTGTATTGTTTAATTTTGAGAGTTCAAGTTCTAATTAACTAATGACATGATCTATTTTTGTATATCCCCCGAGGGATTTCTTAATACTATAGAATTGAATCTTACCTATTAGCAATGGGCTTATGATGTGGGATATTCCCCAATATATTATATTAAAGTTTTTTATTGCACACCCTTGATTGGCTCATAGAGCATCTTTTATTGTTGCTTCGTCAAATATTAGGGTTCTAAGATTAGTGAGCTTGTTAATACTAGTCCTATGTTGTACCAATTATCAAGGCTAAAAAACCATCAGCTTAAAGAAATGGAGCATGGTCCAAGAACTATTAACTTTTGGCTTGACATTATTATTTTTCAAACAATATATATGGATTCATATTCATCCATAATGCGTATTTGCCAACTAGGATTCTCTATGTCCTTTTTGTCATTAAAACCTTATTTGTGGACCTAATGAAAATTATTCCCAATCTCCCTTCATCCTTCGGCAAGTAAACTTTATTCCATTAGACTTTGGCTATTGTTTTCCTACAAAAGTATCCCGAAAATAAGAAACACATCATCATCTTCTCTATTATTTTGATCAAGTTCTTAGGAAGCACCACATATGAGTACCAATATATATGTAAAAGCTATTAAAGACTAAACTTAAAAGTTGGAATTTTCTTGCAAAAGAGAGACATATTTCCACTAAGTACTAATTCTTCGTTATATCCTTTCAATTAGGGGTAGAGAGTCCTAATAAGTTGGTCTCTTAGAGTTGACATGAATATCTTCATAAGCGAATGGGGGCTTTATGATTTTAAGTCCTGTCATGTTAGCGAGCCAACTTGAAAGATGATTCGCTCTTGTAAAAATAAAGATTTCAATCTTATCCTTGTTAGTAGAAGGACCTTATATCTTCTTCAAAGTGCAGGTAATTCTCATTTGGGTTGTCACTAAGTTAGGATCAATCCTTAAGGAAATGAGTAAGTTACTAGCAAAACATAAGTTATATATCCTCAGCTTTTTACATTTGTTGCAATATTTTAATCTCCATTCCCAACTTATACACATGACCAATCAATGTAGTTAAGTACTTTAATCCTTGTAATAAACAGATATGGAGAGATTGGATCACCTTACCTCAAACCTTTTACATCATCGATTAATTTAGTTAGTTCCTTATTCACGAAGATACTATAGGAAATTAATGTGATGTAATGCTTTATCCAAAAAATGTGTTTTGATAGAAAATCAAATGCCTTTAGGGTATGTAATTTAAAGTTCTCGTTGATAGATTTAAATGCTCCACAAAAGTCAATCTTGATTACAAAACTCTTGAATGAGTGCTTTCTATTATAGTTCTTAAAAAGCTCTTAAAGAAGCAAAATATCATCTCCAATTTGTCTTCCTTAAATAAAATCTCCCATGACAGATTAATGAGTGGTTTTAATGCTTCTTTGAGCCTAGATGCAATGATCTTGTAAATTTTGATATAGCAAGATATAGGTCTAAAGTCCTTAAAAGAAGTTAGATTTGGTATCTTGGGAATGAGGCTTATAAAGGCATTATTAACTTCCTTTAACATCTTAACTTGATTGAAGAACTTTAGAATAGCTTTAATGCCTAAATGTTTAATGTAAATCCATATATTTTTTGAAGAAATAATGGTTTATTCTAAGGGCTTTATTTAGTTTAAGCTCAAATAAAGCTTTTCCAAATCTTTAGTATTGAAGGGCTTGAGTAATATTACATCTTCTTTCTTTATGATATATTCATTAACAAAGGACCTTAATGCCTATAAGAAGAATAACAAATAGAGGAAATGTTTAAGTGAATTTATAAACTTTGTATGTTTCTTGTAGAATCTTAGCTTAAGAAAGACCCAAATTTCCATTTCTTTTATGGAAAATGTAATCCTAATAATGCTTTTCTTAAGAAAAAGCAATTATAAAAAAATTGGAGTTCTTATGCCCATTGTAACATACTACTCCCATAGAGCATATGCTCGACATACCAAAGGATATTCAGGAACATACTCTACAAAAAGGTATGTTAAGACGGTCGCATTTCTAAATTTTTAAGGCATCACATATCAACTCATTACATATTTTAATCTTTTCAAATCAAAAGCATTTTAAATCTTCATTTTTAATCATTTCATTCACAATCATATTCAATCACAATCATTTTGTCTCATTTCATTTACAAACATATACAATCTTGAATGTCATTTCATTTCTAAAATTCACATGTGCATTATATAGAAGTTGAGAGATACAATTCTTGGTATAACATAACTAAGACATTTGCAAGTACAACTGATCTCAACACTAACCCATATCCAAATGCAGAAGCTACTTCAACTAAACTAGCTAGATCTCCTCTAAACTTGAAAATCAACATTGCAATTTTGATGAGTTTTACGAACTCAGTGAGTGAACCATCATCAATGTGCTCACTCAAAACGGAATATAAACATCACAAGTATATAACACTGTTCAATCAGTATCTCACATCATTCAAAATCAAATCTCACAAATCACATTATTCAGAATTTAGTACCTAATCACAATTTACATCATATTTCAACAAGTCCATTATGAATACAAACATTTCATATAATCATTTCAGAATAATCCAATCATTCATTTCAATTATTCATATCATCAACAAGTACACAAACATTGCATATCATTATATCAACTCCATTTAGTCATTCTTTGCAATCATTCACATGATACATGTAATAATATAAATATGCAAATGCATAGGAGACTCCTCTTTCATTTTTGTTTTGTTGTGACCGAGCGCCTATTTAACTGTCCCATATCCGGATATCAAGCTCATTTCAGATACTATCTAGTACCTATTGTAGATACCGGGCTCATTAATCGTTGAGCGTGTGGCTCTTTGTGCATATTTCCTGAGCTTTAAGCTCTTTTTCACATTGGTTACTCAGGTTACAACTTCTTTATTTGATCATGTATATTCATGTGATGGAACGCATCATTTCACATAATATGCTATCAATAACTTTCATTCAGTGTGCATAGTTATTTAGCATATTCATTGGATTTGAGTCCGACATTCGACATACAGTTGAGAACACCTTTTCCATATTCACATACATTTAGAAAGCATTTCCAATACAATCCCGAATATTAAACTCCTCAGACCAACAATGTCTAGAATTATCACAATCATATCAGTAACAATTCAGTAATTGACATTAATCAAAACAATTCAATCATAGTGAGAAAACATCTAGGTTAACTCACAGTACGCTCCAAATAAGCTATTGCCTTGGTGACTTGACAATGTATGGATGTTGATGATCTACTTATCCTTTTTTAATCATGCAATACAAACATTTATTTCACACATTACTAAGGTGATCAATCATAATATTATTCAATCATACACATGTTTATATATGTTATGTTCGATGCATGCTCAATTGACTATCCCGGGTATGTATCCTTATTCACAAGTCTTGATCATTCATTCATCATAGCTTGTATATATCTAGTTTGCAATTAGGTTAATGCTTTAAGTAAGGTTGGTTACCCTCAATTCATCAATCATACATTCATCAATCCTTTCCTCGCATTATATATTCACATAATTTCCCAATTCTTATTCAACTATATCTATTTCATTACTTATATCCTTTAGATTACATTTACATTCATAACAACATCTTTATACTATTAACAACACATACTTCCCAAATTCATATACATTGATCTCAAATAATCCATTCCCTAATTTATATCCTTAATTAATAACTTAAACTTATCAAACACTTAATCACTTAATCAAGCAACTTTCTAGGTTCATTTCAAGCTCCAATCATGTCCTAATGCACCAAAGTAAAGCAATTTACCCTTATATGGTTTAACCACCACACAAAACACATTTTTTTTTCACTTCAAAGCATTGCCCACGATCGTGGGAAGGAGTTTATGTAGCTCCCACAGTCGTGGGATAGGTAAATCGAAGGTATTCCTTATTTTCCTTCAAAATTTTTCCAACTTCTAACATCTTTATACCAAATTCATACATTTTCATCATAGTCCATTAATTATACCTCATTTATACCTTAATTATACTTCAATTTCCTTATCAATTCATCTCTAATTCTAACTTAAGGTCATTCAGTTGATAGCTTATAAACTATTGTCTTTTATGCATTAAAAATCAAAATAGCAACTTTCATTCACTATCATTCATGTAGTCCTAATTCTTTCCCATTTAAAAACACTACACTAGTACTTTTTCTTTAACATAAATTCACCTTTATTGTACTTCAAAATTTAATCTAATTCATCCATAAAACAATTGATATAACCTACATGTTGGACCCTGTTTTCAAAATCCAACTACCCGGAATATCATATGATGTAAGCATATTACCTTGTAGGGTTATTTCAATGTAATCTCCTTAACCATCATTGGTTCATCTTTTTACTCTAATACCAAAAGTGTTAAGCTCCAATTCCAAAGCCCACACCAATCAGACAGAGGAAATTAAAAAAGGCTTCTTTAGAAAAATCTGAGCTCTAAGACTGTAGTTTATTTTGAAATAAGAATAATCTCATTCGGGACTCTATAGCTCAAGATATGATTAAAATATTGAAGTATGTTTAGTAAAATAATCAATTCATGTTCTTCCATCCGACCTTACTTTCTTTCCATCAATATTTTTCAAATCAACTGTAAAGGATACAAATTTTTGTGCAGAGATAAATGAATGTGTTAGGAATCTAATGCTTTTAGAATCAAGTCATTTGGAGGTCGGATAACAAAGTTATGGCCAAAAGAATCAAACATGTTTAGAGTTGGAAAACCATTCGGGTGCGATCATGAGGAACAAAGGTGAAATCGCGAGGATGAAGGTACGCTCAAGAGGAAGGCAGGTGCGATCATGAGGAATGAACATGTGGTCATGAGAGTGCTTGGTGCAATTACGAGAGTGCCTAGTGCAATCGCGACCGAAGTTACTCCGCATATACATCCTCTATATAATTATTACTTATAATGATCATATCTCTCAACTCCAATATCCAAAAATTTCATACTATATACCGTTGAAAAGCTAGAAAGATAATCTACAACTTTCAAGAGACATTTTCATCTAATTCAACCTAGATTAGCATAGTTTTTCCCCTGAAGTCATAACACGAATTTTACCCTTATGAAAGATTTGAAAATGCAATACAAATTCACTCCCTTTAATGTAATATCATTTCATAACAATTCAACTACCAATATTATTTCCTCATACTCTCTAATCTCTACTCATTTAATTCATTACTTACGACTAATTCTCATTCTTCACGATTTTCTATCTTTCTTTTTCCACAACACATCTCAGTTATATATAACAACAATTTGTATTAAAAAATTTATCATCTCAAATCGATAAGTTCCTCAATTATACCTAATTTGAACTCATTCTCATCCATACACAAACTCATGTTTCATTAACCTCAAAAGAAAAGAGTTTTACAAAGCTTTAATGGGCATTCTCAACCACAATACATCATAATCCAAAAATACATAGTTTACATAAAGTAGAATTGCTCAAATTGCAACTACAACCTTGTTTTTCATAAATTACTCCAAAACAAAACAAAACATGCAAGTTTAAAGTGATGCCTTGACTCTCGGTCACTTATCTCTTGTTCCTCACCTGGAGATGGGAAGGAATGGGGGTGAGCTTAAAAGCTCGTGAGTAACAAGTTTATAACGAGAAACAAGCAAAACCCTTGAAATATTTATTTCCATTGTAAAATTCACATTGAAATCCATGTGACAAATATTTTCCAAATTCATAACTTATCAAGCAATTTATATACATCATGAATCATGAATTCATCGAACTTGTCACAAATCATAAACACATAACCACATCAGAATGGTTTGGGAGATCCATAAATAGAACAAACTAACACATTCTCACATAATGGTCCTGCGTAGTCATAAACAGAATGAACTATCGCAATCCTACGTAGTAGTTTTGCATAGTCGTGAACATGAGGGAGTCCGTGAAGGAGTTTCATGCCACTAGCGGGCAGGCAGGAGATGCCTTTAGCGGAAATGCACTTGACATATAAAATGGACCAACCAAACCCACATAACATGTATTTCATAACTTGTAAACTTGTTACCCAAAATGGCACTTTTTTCGAAAAATGATTTCATAAATATAGTATCTTTTCAAAAATTATTTTTATATTCTTTTCATAAATCATCAACACAATATTCACATACCAAACACATAGCACTTTCTTAAAGCATTTAAAGAACAATAATTGCACATTTATAAAGTAGTTGAAGTCATTTATTTCCATTTCTTGAAAGAAAAATTTTATGGCTTATTTACTTAATTATAAATATATAACCCACCTTGAATTCCTTTCTTAAGAACTTGCTCAAATGTGGCGCTCCTCTTTCTCCTTTTGCCTTTCTTGATTTCCTTGAATCTTCACCAAATGAAGAGTTTCTTGGCTCAAATGGAAGCTCTTCTCTTCCTCTTTCTTTTTCCCATCTTACACAATCCCAAAATCTCTCTTAAAACTAAGAAAGATGGAACCCTAATTGTTTTTCCTTCTTTTCTCTCAAACCACCAAAACACTCTTCCTCTCTTTCTTATTTTCGGTATCCCCTTCTTTCTCTCCTTTTAATTTCATTTTTTCTTCCTCTTAAATTCAAGACAACTTTTTCATCTTCCAGGCCTACCCTTAATGAGTGTGCAATGTCTATTTTACCCTTCCTTATATGCATTACGATTTTTTATCCTTGAACTACCAAAAGTACCCTTATATAATCTTATTACCTTAACACTTTAATTCAATTAACCTATGTCATATAATCTTGCTAACATTAACATAATAATTAACTCCATAAAATAATTCTATAAAGACCTCATAATTAATTTAAATCATGCTTAACTAGAGAAAAAAATTCGGGGGCTAACACTACGGTTTTAATACATCAACAATAAGATAGAAAAGTATCCAAGTTCATGTATCAATTACCAGCACACTTCATCATTAATATCATATACAATCCATCACAATTTAATCATCATAAACTCTCTATTATAACATACCATAAGAACAATCTTTTACTTACTTTTCTAGCTCAAATCCCAACTCAATTCATCAAGTTAACCTAGCTATCCATACATGCAAAATCATCACCAATTCAAGGTATCAATAGGTTGGTTTTCAGCAAGGTAAAATGATGATAGCTATCTTTGAGTAGATTTTTATGTGGATCTTGAGCGATTATGAATGAAATGGAAGAAAGTTGCAAAAGCCATCAGGGTTTCGATGGTAAGAGTAATGGAAAAAAGAAAAATGAACAAAGCTAAATTACTCCTGTAGAAACTTGACACATTAGGTGCTAGGTGTCACCTTATTACCATGATATGTTCCTAAGAATGTAAGCTATTTATCCACTCCATAAGCTGCCAAATGTCACCTAGTTACTAGTCCATTTTTCACTCAGTGGTCAATGCCATTTGTCAATTAATCTCTATGCCAAATGTCACTCATTTTATAGGCTTTGTCATCCTAATTTTTCATGTATCCACTTGTCTTGCCACTTGGCATTTTACCTAGACTAAATGTATATTTTAATTCATCAATTTCTCAATTATGACAATAAATTTCAAGTTACCAATTATAGTCCATCAATTCTTGCCATTAGAAATCCAAAGTACAAGACATTGGAAAAAAACATTCATGTTACATTCATTTTAATTTCATACCCGGGACTATGTCAATTGAGTGCAATTTGTCTAAATCACAATTTATGTGCGTATGCTAATATTATGCATATGAATACAATCATAAAATCATATCACAAATATACCAAATTCATTCTATATGATGTTACTCATGTGACTCAATAGTCTAACACTTTAGATTCTTTAATAATTTAAAAGAGGCCTATCACACCCATCTTTAAATAGAATATTAATCTTTGCTTTAACATAGATAAATTTACTTCTATAGGTCGAATGTAGTTATGCAAATATGTTTTTTCTTCATTTTTTTTAACGATATCATCAGGTATTTTTTATATATTATATTGAGCCTAAATCAATTTTTCTTTAACTTTAATAACTTCCTAATGAGTGTTGCTAAAGCTCTTATGATTGAGAGTGTCAAGCTTCTCTTTCACCATTTATAATTTCCTCATATATATATAAGATTGCTTACCCTGAATTTCAGATCTTATTCCTTTATGATAACTTCTTCAAACCCTTCAACTCTAACTAGAAAATTATTAAAGTGAAAGTGATCTTTCTTATAATATACCAAGGTTAGGTTATATATTTCAATAGAAGTACGGTTTGGAAAAAGAGGATAATTGAATAAGGGCTTGCTCCATGCGAATATGGTTAAATAGCGATCATTTATAATGGATCTGTCAAGTTTCTTTATTATACACCATTTACTAGTTTGGTTGTTGCCCCTTGTGAAGAAGTGTCCTTCCATTTCTAGATCAATTACCTTAATATGGTTTACAAAATTCCTAAAACCACCATTAAAGTTCCTCAAGATTATATTCCCATTTACTTTAAATGGATAAAGGGTGATATTAAATCCTTAGGAATTAGTTATGGAGCATCCATGTTATCGTGAATTTTCTTCAACTTATTCCATAGAGGATTCATTAAGAAAACTAAGCTAAAATTGTATACAAATGTAACATGAAAATTTATTTTGTCTTTCAAGATTCTTTTTGATACATAAATGGATAAGTTAGTATGTGATGATATTTTGCAAAATCTCTATTTTATTATGATCATAAGTAACAACTATTCAACCATTATACTGAAAATTGTGATTAAAGATGATTGATTAATGTTTGCTCAAGAAATCTAGCTTCTTCTAATTTTCCTCTTTAATCTTAGTTTTTAGAAGACCTATAAGCAAAGGTTTGATATTTTATAATTCATATCAAAATACTTATTGTTTATTAGGCTTTAAAATTCTATAAAAGGATTGATATCAAAAAGGGTAAGAATTTTTAAAGCTTTTAGCTATTTTTCCTATTTGATTTCCTTTTATTATAAATTTTGAAATCATTACCTACATTGCTTTCCTACTTCTTCCTTGTTTATATTCTTATTATTCACACTTTATGATATATTTGCAATTAAGGTCTCCTTTTTAGTCTCTGGCCTATTCAGTTAAGCTCTAACATCCTTATCCATTATTGTGGCTAAAGTTTCAACACATTCTGTTAGCTTATCCTATTTCTAACTAAGCTCTTTGTGTATAAAAACTTCTTCTCTAAGAAATCAATTTTCATAAGTTTATAGTAATCACCTCTATGAAATTTCTTGCCTACTGGTACCCATTTTTTACCTTGATGAGATAAGTTAGGCCTCTATTGATAAGATACTTTAATAAAATCCTCAATTAGCTTATCATTTTCTCTGATCCTCATAATTAGGATTGTTTTTTTATAGATTTTGAAGATATTAACCACCATACATATTATGGCATAACTCAATAGTTTCATACCTTCAGTGACCCATGCAAATTAGTTTCCTAATATAGCTTGGAACATGGCCTTGGCCCTTAGTAAACCATAGTCTAAAAACATATTGTGTATATTTATCTATAAAGGAACTTGCTTCTACTTCAAATTATTCAAATGGATGTTTGGCTTCCATTTACAGAGGAATAATCATAGTGCCAAGGAACTACCTCTAGAATTTTTGGAGCATTAAATTTAAAATCAAACTTAAGCAGAAAGAGATTTTCTTTATTGATAACATTTCCTTTAAGCCCAAAATTTTCCATTGGTATGTATGCCTAAATGCTTAATAATATATAGGTTAGATGCTTGACCATAAAGAAACAAACTGAAATTAATGTCCATTTTGATGCTCCATCTTTTAGAATTTCCATTGGGGGAGCTATTACGTTGTTTCTATAAGGTTTCAATCATGCATATTATATATAATATATATCAAATATACACATTAGAAAATAAAATAGAACCTTAAAAATTAGATCTACTCATGCATATAGATATAGAAAACAAAAACAAGAAATGTAAGATGTTTACATAAATTTCTGAAGATCTCCTTTGTTCTATAATCTTCTCTGCGTTAGGTTGTCATAAACCACAATGATCAATGTTGATCATCTTTAATGAAAGTTCACATGAAGATAGAAGGATGAAACCTGACTAGGAGATGGCTAGAATTCTTTCTTTATGATACCAAAGACAAAAACTCATGTGAGAGTTAGAGAGAAAAGCGTGTGTGTGTGTAAGAAAGAACCTTTCTTTCTCTTGTGTCTTACACAAGATACACAAAAATGATGATTATTTTTTGCCCTCTTTGTCCTCTCATAACCCCCATCATTAATGGGAAGTTATGGGAAGTTAATGGTTATGAATAACATTTATTAATGGAAGTTATAGGAAATTAATGAACATGAATAACATGCATTAATGGAAGTTTTCGGAAGTTAATGACCAAATTGGCAACCAACAACACTTATTTCTAGTCCATTCCATGCAACATTTTCTACCACAATCACATCGTGATACAATCCCAAAACACTCTCTCATATCTTAAATCACCATTCAGGATCATTTTACTCATCTTTCGGATCTCTTATGTATGTGACCCATTAGGTTCCTAATTATGTTGGCCATTTGAATTAATATTTAATTCAAGTAAGTCAAGAGCAGTATCTAGCAACACGTCATGACCTCTAATTGATCGGAAAGTTAGTGATTTGACTGTGAACCCTTCTACACATAATGTTGCCATGCAATTTGTCATTTCACCATTTATACCCACTTGGTTCAGAGTATGGTCAACGTGTCAACTCCCACTAAACTGACTACATCACATCTAGTTCAAGTGATATTAGATTTTGTTATGAGGATCTCATTACTCTATGTATCATTGAAGACACTTTTCATAACACATATCTACTCTGGCCAGAGATTTCTGTGTAATGACCCTGACAAGAGGCCGTGGGTATCATCTCCTTCTATCAAAAGTGGTGAATCCTTTATTAGCTACTCAATTACTTCCGAATACCTCAAGCTATACCCAATCACCACCCTATGAGTAACCTTTGAAAGGCATCGATGAATGGAGTCAAAGCACAGGATCAGTATTGGAGATATCCTTGAGCACTTCAAGTTAAAAGATACTTGCATCATTGTTATAATGAAACTATCATTGACACTGGAATAGAATATCTATATGATTGTCTCATAGTAGGTCAATCCAATGTACTTACTACCCTTATTAAGCATCCAAATGTTAACTTTAAATAACTCGTGTCTACAACTTATGAGATCTACTACTTGATCCAATCAAGGAGTAACATGTGCTAGACTATCCCGATTAATGATATCCCATCTCACTATTCCTATGATTAGGGAAAGTTTAGACGCTAACATAATTACACATGATAGAAATCCCATTATCATGATCTCATCATGATTTCCTCCATGCTATGTTTTGTATCAAGGACTTCATTAAATCAATTTAAGATCAACATCAATTCCATAAATGTATGAACATTGAAAAAATGAAAAACGCCTTTATTAATCATAAAATGATTTGTACAATAAGTGATGAGGGTGATCGCCTTTAGAGCACTTCTCTAACATAAAACTCATATCTCAATCCTCTTTAATCTACATAAAAGAAACTAAAGATCCACCAGCTTAGGCGAGAACTCACCCAAGGTTGAAACAAATACTATCAAGGTTAAGTCTAGCTAAAAAGATAAGAGGAGGAAAGCAGGAGCCACCCTCTCTAAACGAATCCTCTTATTTGGAACATAAGAGGATTAAATTTCCCTAACAAAAAAATGGCTCTCCAAGACTATTTAGGTTTAGTGAAGCCATGTTTTTCAACCAAAGACCAAAATAAAGGACTTCTAAAAGGGCCTTTGGTTTTTATATAAACGTTGGACAACCATTAAAAAAAAAACATCAGTAACATTTTAATGGCAGAATCATAGTCTATATAGACCATGATTTTCTATACTGGAGAAGATTGTACTCCTTTGATCAATTTTTGCATTATGAAGTTACTATTGAGAAGCACTTAAACTCTATTAGGCATCAATATAATTTATTCTAACAATTGGGAATTCTAAAGGAGTTAGTTGTGGAGAGATTTGGAGCTGATTAGAGTTAGTTCCTAATCTCCTTGGATTCTCCTAGGTGATTACAATTGTATTCTTACCCTTTTAAAGTACAAGAAAATGGAAAACTCACAGCTCCCAGATGCCATGAGTTAGCACAACTCACTAGTACTTTAGGGCCAACTGACCTCAAATATATCAGCCATTAATTTGCATGGAGTAACAAGTAAATATGTCCCTGTTTCATTCAAAATAAATTAGATAGATGTTTGGAAAATTTAGATTCGCTTGCAACATTTCCCCTCAGCTTAGTATCCTTTATCAACACATTTATTTCAATTAAAAGGTTATAGAGGGGATAAATATTTGTATTTTAGGATCTTAACTTACCAGTTCTCTTAAAAGCTAAAATATATCAAGGTTGAGATAACCAAGAATTTAAGGAAAGCTATAAACCCAATATAGGAGGATAAGAAGAAGGCCTTTAATGATCTTAAACATTGTCAACTGAATTTGGCAAAGGAACCCTCAAACCCCTCCTTTACATTATAAGAGAGTATTGAGCTCAGAAGATATTTGGATTTAGTGGAGACTTATAACTCTCAATAAATAGAAAAATCTAGAGTCTATTGGCTTATTAAAGGATCAAAAATTCTAAATAATTTAATAATGTTGGTTAAGGTAAAAGGAACATAAAAAGAATTGACTACTCTTATAGATCCTAAAGGTAATGTAGTTTGGGGTCGAGATAAGCTTAATTCCCTGACACTTGAATACTTTAAAAAGAACTTAGGAACAAATAGAAGGGGTGGTATCAGTTTCACAAGAAATTAAGAACTCATTTAAGGGCTCAATATAGGACCACCGCTACTCTAAGCTTACCAGAGACATTACTCTTGATGAAATTAAAGCCATTATATTCTTATATTTAAATAAGGCCCTATGCCTAATTGAATTTAATTTTAGGTTAGCTTAAGCACTCGCTGATCTAATGATTAATAAAATGGTCTTAGATTTTTTGGTCAAGTGCTCACTCAGCTAAATAAAAGTTATCTATGCTTCGTACCTAAAGTTTCAAACTCCTTATAACTTAATGACTATAAATCCATAATAAGTTTCAAAGTGATCTATAAACTTATCTTGAAAATCCTGGCTAATAGGTTGAAGAAAGATCTCCAAGATATCATCAATCCAAGTTTAGGTGCTTATATAAATAGGTGGTTCATCAATGACAACATTCTCATTTATTTATAGTTGTTCACCAATTATAAAAACAACAAATCTAGCAACAATTGTTCCTTTAGGATTGATTTCACTAAGAAAATTGATTATATACGCTGGGACTTCATCAAAGGGACACTAATGGCTTTAGGTTACCTTAGTAAGTTTATGAATTAGATTAAATCTTCCATTACCTTGGTTTCCTTTGCTTTAACTATAAATGGGGAACCAACTAAGACTTTTAAAGCAACTCAAGTTCTAAAATAGGGTAATCCTTGTCACCTTACCTATTTGCAATATTTATAGAGATTTTGTCTGGCAGAACTTTGACTCATATCAATACGGAACCTTGTTTTAAATACCATTATAGATGTAACAAACCCAAGATCTCCCAGCTTAAGGTACCTCAGGGTCCCATCTGCATAAAAAAGTTGAGTGTACACCTTTGTAAGCTCTATTTAAAGGAAATACAAGCTTAGTGTATCATATTTTTATTTTATAGGGGAATAATGCAATTGATAATCTCTGCTCTTTGTAGCATATACTTTATATGGAGTGGACCTTAAAATTCTTGCATATTCAAGTGGAGTACTTTATGTTTACCTAAAAAGTTTTAGGGGTTTAGGGATCACATCCATCAGGAGAATGAGTAGGGTTTTGTTAGCTAAAAAGTTATGAAGCTTTGTATTGAGAAAGAAAACCTATGGGTTAAATGGGTTCATAATTATTTCATAAAAATAGGAATTATATGGACAATTTCCCTAGTATTACACAATCCTAGACCTTTCAATAGATTTTAAGGGGACGTTTGGCTCATCGAGGGTAATGGAATAGGAATAGGAATGAATATAGTAAGGAATGGGAATGTATATAATCATTATAATTATGATGGTTGGTTAAGATGAAGGAATGATTATCATTACCTTTGATGGTGGTTAGTTTGTTAAACATCTTGAGAAATAAAAATTTGTTAAAATTTTGTTTTATATCAAAATTTAAATATATTTTAATTAATTATATTTTATGCACCTTATTTATAATGACAGAATGTTTAAAACTAGGTATATTGCGGTATTTCATTTTCAATAGCTCGTGAAGAAAAAAAATACTCCAGTATTTTCTTGCATCAACATATCATTAGTTACATAATATTCTCAAAATATAGTTTAATAATGAAAAATATTGTCCAATTCATCAATATAACCATAATATCCACTATTCTATTGCTATAATAAAATCAAGTAACATCGTTTAATACAATTTACATTCCTTTGATAATGCAAATGATGTAAATTTGTCGTATACATAATATCTTAACCAAAAGCTTTCAATTGATGCAAAATAACCAGGTTAACACTACGATGATCATAGAGATTAATCTGCAATGATCCACCATTCCAGTGCTCACTTGTTATATTAAATAAAATGCTAGTATCTGAAAAGGAAAAACAGAGATTTAATTTGATCGCTTCATAGAGGCATATGAGGCAGATGCATCTAAGGATAAAATATTACTGACTGATCAAGATGTTGGTCCAAAATATCACTGCTGCTTCTACAATTTACATACCCCTAAAATTGCTCATCTTTCCAAATCTATGACAACTGCTCCATGATTGGTTCTTATGACAATTTGAAACATACAGATGAATACACTGATACTATCTCAATTTCTCATTACATTCATGAATTGAATAATACTCATCATTTATATTTAATCAATGTGGTACAAGGCATCGAGAGTCTAGAGTCACCCCATAAAAAGGAAAATAGAGATCCACAAACTAATTTCAGGAGCAATATACTTCAATCCAATACCTATGGAAAGTGGAAAAAAAACAAGAAGAAGAAACTTCCCAATCACTGCTTGAATAGGATTAGGCGTACAATCTGCTGTCCAAATTGTGCAATCCAATGAAACAACATCTTTAACCATTTGCCATGTAGAAGGAGGTTGAGAGAAATCAAATGGTTCCTTTAGATTAAGAGTACGAATAGATCCATCAACTGGTCCAGACCCAAGAGTAGTGATTATGTTTCTCCAGTTAAAGGCTTACAAATGCAAAGCAATAGTGATTCAATAAATCGAGTAAAAATAAAAAAATTGAAAAGAAAAAAAGAATGTAATAGGAAAGAAATTGTTTCATACAATCAATCGTAAAATTGAAATCTCTAAACATGTGAAGGATATAAGAAACTTCATAATCTGATCAAAATTGCTTGGTAATAGAAAGATGCATAACCCAAACACCTAAGAAAGCATATGTGTTACCCCATTAAACTTTTAAATGCATTGGACCAATGGTACATCCACTAAAGTGCCAGGTAACTTCCAAATAAGAAAAACTTGTTTAAGAATCCAGACCAAATCTCATAACAGAAGCCAATAAGGAAGCAATCATTAATGCATTCATATATTTTTCAAACATAATCAACTGCAGAATATATGGCTACGTATGCTAATGACATGATGGCACATTTAGTAAGAAATCTAAATCGATGAAATATCTTAAACAATAATAGGATACGGAACATCAAGAAATCTGGAAGCATAACTAGTAGGACAAGGAAATTTCTTCCTAGGAAATTTTATACAGGATATCCTTGAAGCAAATTGTAAAGAAAAAAGTTTCCAGAAATGGCCAGGAGCTTCACCATATGATGGTATATGATCCCCAAGCCATACACATTCGGGAATGAATTTGATACTATCATTAAAATGCTCTCCAACTTTTCCAACTTCAAAAAGACTGCAAGAGTACCAAGCTTTAAAAGCAGCACGTGGTAATGGAAAGTTGACAGAACATAACTCATAAAGACTATAGATGTTATAGATGTTGCAACAATGTCAAATGCAAGAACAAACGTGATAGCTTATGATTGGTTATACATTAAAATCCAAAATTGTATAAGCAGAAGTACACAGCTTTAATAGCATATTAAATCCATTGAATGATACCTCATACAGCCATTTGAACTGCTAGTGACCAGAATTTCACTTTCAGCTTGACCCTCTGGCGTTTGTACAAACACTTGCATATGATCCAAAGCAATATCGACCATGGATTGCTTGCACTCTGTAGAAGCTCTGTAAGTAGTTAAACTACTAAATTTAAAGCCGAAAAGACACCATAGTGCACAAAACAAAGCAAAAGGCTGACTTTTTTACTGAAGCAGACCAGGAGAGAGTAAGGCCTAGAAATAGAAGGAAGAAGAACGGACCTGATAGATCCTAATCTTTCAAAGCCTTTCCCGAATCCTCTCAATACGGGTTAGGGAATAACACGAGCTTTAAATTGCTCAAGATCCTAAACAGATCTCTCTTCACCGTGTCCCAAACAGGCTCCGTCAACGTATTCGGTGGAGCTCTGAACCTACTTAATCCAATGGAACTGTTTGAAGTAGCCAGAGGTGGAGGCAGAGGAGGAACCGGTGGAAGCTGCAGAGATTGTTTCTAGTTCTCATAGAAGAGAAAGGAAGGTAAGAGAGTGAAGACAGTGCTGAGTCGTAGGCAAGTTTTGTACCAAAAAACTTGAACAATAACTCCCATTCCTCTGGTAATCCATAGGAATGGAATATTACCGAAAACTAGGGAATGAAAATGTTACCTGTATGATGATAGGTTGATACCAAACGTTATTTTTCAAAGCATACCCATACCTTTTGTCTCATACCTCCCAAACAAGCATACCCTAAGTTTAAGGAATGTGATACAACTTTCTTGAGAATACTAAAGTGAAGGCACTCGTTTCCAATAATTCTTGGATTGAGCCTTTCTCTTTGGAGTGAAGTGATTGCATCACTTTTAATTGGCCATCTTACTCTCCTGATCAATCTAAGGGTGATTTCATTATTTGGATAGCTAACAAATCCATGAAATTCACTACTAGCTCATGCAAAAAATTGTTCATTCAGACATCTTGTAATAAATCATGCTAAAATCGTATATGAGATTCTCATTTTATTCCTTCCCACTCTTTCATTATGTAGTTAACGTCCTCTAAAAGCCTCAATACCAATGATAGACTTAAAATTTCAATAATTGATTCCAAATGTGCACTATGCTCGACCTTACAGGAAAACTTAGACCATCTGTACTTTAGGTATGACTACTCTACCATGCTATAGAATCTCCTGTTACCTAATTTCAACTGGCAAATCATTGCCACATGTTAGTCAATTGTCTTTGAATGCATATTGGGATTATGTAATGGAGGGCCATCAAAGTTTTCTATTCAAGATGTCCTAGCTATAGGATTTGAAGAAAAGTCACAAGAAATGGAACAAGTTCAAGGAGCTGCAAGTGAGTCAAATGAAGTTATGGAGGAAGCAGAAATGGAGCTGCATTTGTTCTTACAATTCCAAGTCCTTTTGAAGCCATTTGGAGACTTCAAAATGTGTCTATGGACCTGATGAGCATGAGGTCGAATTCCAAGCTTAGCAGAGTTTTTAAGACATTTATTCTCATTGACTTTGTTCCAGTTTATTACTAGTTTTATTTCTTGTTTAATAATGGTCCGGATTAGTGTATTTGGTCCGGTTTGAAGACTTTATTTTGGTTTGTTTCAATTAGATGTTTTTGTGAGACTTTATTACAACTTTTTTTTTGTTTTAATGAGCTGAAACTGCAGATTAGGAATATAAGGAGCCGATTCTTTTGGCTGCCCGAAAATTTCCTATTTTAGCTATTTGTTTTCCTATTTTGAATTAAGAAAAATATATATGAAAAAGAGTGAGGTTTTCTCTCAATTTGGCAAGATATTATCTGGGTTTTGATTGTTTCTTCGAAGAACAATCATTGGGTTTGTTTGTTTTTTGAAAACATTCAACTTTGTTCATTGTTTCGTTTGATTTGATTGTTAGAATTCTGTCTAACCAGTTGTACGAGAAAATTCGTAACTTTTTGTGTGATTGTCCGATTTAGGTGATTCTAAAGCCATAACGTTGTTTACTTCTTAAACTAGAAATCTCCAGAACGGTTTTCTACCTATTCTAACTCTAGCCATCTCAAAATTTCCAGTTTTTCCAACCATTGCCAACCAACTGCCCAGCCAGACATGTATTCAGAAAAACCAACGTAACTCGATCGTCCCTTATCTGTTTGACCTAATTCTTGATTCTAAATTGTAGTTCACAAAAATTTCTACAACTTCACTTCTTTCCTTAAAACCAAATTCCTAGCCAATTAACCCAGAAATGCCTTCAAATTCCTTATTCTAGTTTTACTCGATAAAAACCAAATTGTACAAAACTTTCTCAATAACCACCAGGATCTATTCTGATCACTTTCAGGACATTCCTCTATCATTATGCCTAAACTATAAAGGAAACCTGAAGTTATTTAAGTTGCGATTTGCACTTTAGTGTACTCTATTTGGAAAGAAAGGAACCCAATAACTTTTGACAATCAAGGAAGCACTACTAAAATAGTTACTTCAAAGATAAACGATAAACAACAAAATCAGACTATATGCAATGGATAGATGATCAAATTTGAACTTGTGGAATTTATTCAAACCTTTCCGTTACTTGATGATAGCATGATGGGGAAGTTTTAACTTGTGTTTTACTAGGATTAGTTAGACTCTACTCTTTGGTACTCTTAGATATATTGAGAAGTACATGTCCTCTTGCTTTTAATTAATTTTATTATGTTCTTACCTTTCATAAAAAATTAAAACAAGATCTATACAATTGATTAGTTTTTAACCTCTAACTTCAGGAGATTCTAACTTCCCAATCTTCCACCGTCAACTTTACTCAGCCACCTATAATTCAAATATCGAGTACAACCTTTGATTCAAAACATTAACCTGCCAACCCTAATTGATGGATCTTGTCAATCCTGAACTCTAACACTACGAAGACATGCAAATTTTTTTAAAAAAAGATAAATATTTTGATGGGCTAATAAGCCTGATATGATATCGAAAATTTTTTGTGGTCCCCATCCAGTGGGATGATGTTAGCAAAGAAAGCCGTCAGATTTTCCACCAGATAGGCAAAACCTCTATAGACTCGTACAAAAACCAAAACACATTAGATAATCTCTATGAATGTGAACTATTTATCAAAAATAAATTTGGCAATATCCCCAAAATAAACCCTCACCCAACATGCCAAAATTACCCTTACGATCCATTGCTGTCTTTTTCCTTCGTTTCGTCATATCCACGTGAGGTTTAAGGGGAACAGTGTAAAAGGATGTGCAGAGACACGTCACTTTCCGGCACATCTAGTGGAGATAGGGTTTTACGTTCCATCAAATTAGAGATACAGAGCACAGACCCCAGAGGATCTTCGTCGTGATTCTGCAGCCTTCAAACAAACAATCATGGCCGTACACGTGAAGTCAAGTTAACGGTTTCGGCAGCATTAGACGAGGTCAGATTACCTGTTCTCTTTATTCCGTTTCATAAAAATATATTGATTCAATAAATGAAACTCACAAAAATTGGACGGTTAGAATTGTACCAGAACAAAAGGCACACCGGATCTCGCATTGCACCTAGACCCTCCTCGCACCCAATCCTGTGATCCCCACTTTATCCAACTTACACTTCACTGTCTTTTTGGGTGTTACGCCGTGGTCCACTTGTAGAAGCCTATTATCGTCACCACACCTCTGCAGTGCTGATTTGGACCCTTCACTTGGATAAGAGTTAAAGTCGAGGAACATCAGAAACATATAGATAGAGTCGGTCCTTTTACTTTACATTAACCATTCTTATTACTTATTTTTATTATAATTATAATTATTTAAATTCTCTCTCATCATTGAAAACCTATTCCAATATATCCGTGAAGTTATGTTAATAACACCAAAGGATAGATTGTTGTATCATTCTGGCATAGACCAACTGAAAAATATTACTCAAATGAATAGGACTGTGTTGAATGCAAAATTCGGTTAATACTAGCTTTTTCAACTAGTATAATTCGGTATCAGTCAATATTTAAAATACTAGTTAATACTATATAGCATATGTAAATTTATAAAAATGTAATGACTAAATTAAAAAAATTAGCTTTTCCTAACCCTAAGCATGGATTCTCTCTTCATCTCCTGGCTTCTAGTTGTGACTTTCTACCTTATTAACATTAAATGGTGAGTGAAATTAATGAGACACTTTCTTGGGGGAGTTGAAATCTACTGGAAATTGCAATAGGAAAGATTGAATTCGAGAGAAAATTAAAAAGGAGAGTGAAATCAATATGTCACAAATGCTATTCTATAGTGTTGAATTATGGTTAAACATAGACCTTACACGATAGTGTGTTAGGGTCGTGTTCAAGGCACGGATGGAAATGGGTGTATGTTAAGGGAACGTAGGGTCTACACGAATGCCACATGAGAGCATGTTTGATAAAAAGAAAGCAGTAAAATGGTTTAATATTTAGAACACGAGATTGACAGAGCAAGGACATGGCACCATGCTAATGCATTGAACATGAATAAAGAAACAAAAGCTACTTAAAATAAAAAACAATGAGAACACGTTACCATGTTGTTACATGTTTATTATATAACTCTCCAAAATCCATTTTCTGCACTAAGAAGAACAAAGCCCTCTACACGTGGGAATGTTGCAAAACATGATAGATACAAAGCACAATTTTATTATTATTTTTTTAAAAGGCTGCTCTCAGCTTCTATAACTCACTTAAACATAGACTCAAAAAACTACTTTGTTGTCCCAATGTTATGCATGAAAGAGTTATGAGAGTTTTACCTAGTCCAATATGGGAGCAAATTTAAAGGGGTGTTTAGCATACCTAGAAATGGAGGTGAATACAAGAGCTACAAGGTAACGTGTTTGTCTGGTGTTCAGTATGGGTACTTACTACTCCTTTACGCAACAGAGACATAGGATTGAAAAATAAGGATGTTCTTCTACACAGGGGTAACATGGAGCTATATTATGCACCATGTCCAATTCTGCTACTCTCGAATTCTCATCTCGAATGTTGTGTGCTATGACACGGACGTGTTTGGTAACATAGTCCAAACACAATGCCTTGTTTGTCTCATGTTCAATTTTCCTACTCTCGACTTCTTAAGTGTGCAAGTCAACAGGGGACAAACACGAGGGCATGTTTCGTACCGTGTTTACCTGTAAACGTGCAAAACTTGAATTGCATTAAGGCCAAGCAAAATACTATTAAATCACCATCAATTCCTACTTCAATCCATGAGTTGAACAACCACTTAAAACTCAAAAAAAAAAAAAAAACGATAAACAACAAAATGAACCAAAGAAGTACAAGTTAATCCAATCAAAGCTAAAGCACCCAGAACATTGGATTACCTTCCACCGAGCATTTTTTTTAGTCTCTTAGCTGGGCTTCTCGTAAATGTTGCTGTACACAAAGTAGAAAGAAAAAATGATGAGAAGAAAGTTGGTTACATTAAGTGAAGAAAATAACTTTTATAAATAAAAATTTTCTATTTCCTCATTCATTTATTCTTTTATAAAATTATATTTATATTATAATCTAGACCATTATAATAAAAGCAACACCCTATATTAATTATAATAAAAATAATATAAAATTAAAAGACTCATAAACGCTTTAGAGAAAATATTTAGCACCTGTTTGGTTGAGCTTTTGGAGAGTAAAAAAATATTTTTTTTATCGCAAAAGCTATTTTAAAAAAAAAGAGTATTTGGCCGCAAAATCTAAAAGCACTTTTTTAATAAAAATGACTTCTTTAGAAGCTAAAATACAACTTTTTAAGAAGCTCAAATTTGAAGCTTTTCAAAAAAGCTCCTCGTTTTAGCTTTCTCAGGTAGATTTTTTTTCCGTCTTTTACGTTTATAACGCAAACAGACACCTTCGTCCTTTATGTTTGGTTCTCTCTTCCTTCTTCAATTTTCGTCTTGCTTTTGCCTAATTCTTCACGTTATTTTTGCAAAGTCATCTTCACAAGGAAAAAGTGACCATCGACTTCTCAAGAGACACATCCACTTCTCAAGGGACAAAAGCTCTACTAACAAAAGTTCTACTAATATAAACCCATCTAAACAGGCACTTAGCCTTCTAAGCAAAAGAATAGTATTTTAATTTCAACAGTTACCGACCGCAGATTATTCTCAGGTAAAGAAGTGTGCCTCGATGTTGCAAGTGCCATTTTAAATGTTTGTGTATAAGCTTGTGAAGGAAAGAAAAGGCTGCGTCGGGAATTAAATTTAAGAACTCTGGATTAGCGACGAGCCTTGTATGGTTGGAAGAGTAGATGAGGACCCATTTTTACCAGCAACTATGCCAAGCTTGTTGCTCCCGACTTTGTTTCGATGTGAAGCCAGTTGGGTCATACTTCTCAAGAGCTAAATGCATTATGATTTGCTGAGCTCAGTATGAGCATTAGACAAGAATCAGGTTAATCTAGATAGATTAAAGACCTTCAGGTATTCGGCTGTGAACCGACAACTACGGTCTTACTGCCCTCATGTTATAGAGTAAATCGGAAAATACGATATAAAATAAGAATTGACGATCGTTAATGTTGGGGAAGACAGAGAAGCAAAGTGCAGCATTTAATTAAATAGCGAGACCAGAGTAATAGAATAGGGAGAATAGTAGAGGAATGTATTAGCCAGATTTAAGCCGAATACGTGTGGTTTCAACGGCATGATTTTAGTGTGTATTGTTGTAATCCTTTCTCTCTCTCTATCAGTGGATTCTATGTCTTCTCTCTACCCTTGATGTGCGTCTCTTCCTTCTGACAAATTCCCTTCCTCGTACGTTAATTCCGTTAGAATCTTTATTTCCTTAACAAATTGATATCAGAGAAGTCGATTCTGTGAACACCAACCATGGCAGATAACACCAGGAGCGCAGACCTTCGAAGGATGGAAGAAAGTTTGAAAACTTCAATGGAAAGAATGTTTGTGGAAATCCAAAGCAGAACGGAGAAGGTTGAGAAGGAAATGTCCGAACTAAGAGCTCTCCTCTTACAAAGTGTTCAGAAATCGAGTGAGGCAAGCACAGCTGAAACTATACCACAGGGAAGCTCAGTGGCGCAATACCGCAAAGGGAGCACTTTCACTAGGATGCGCAGGATTGAGTTTCCACCATTCGACGGTGAAACGTCAAAATGTGGCTATATAGGTGTGAGCAATTTTTCATATTAGACCATGTACCATGTCTTGTGATTAATCTTGATATCGTGTTACAAGGGGACTGAGTTTGTAACTATGATTACAGGTTAAATCGGATTACCGATCCTCATTTGATTTGGGTAGTCGTAATGTCTTGCTAGAGGCCGC
>JAOSBK010000001.1:13191213-13205315 GCA_027568895.1 Erythroxylum shatona | reverse complement strand
CCCCTTGTCCCCTTACCTTTTCCTTATTTGTATGGAGGTGCTTACTCAAATGTTGAAGCATAAGTTGGCAGATGGCTTAGGCTTCAGGTTTCACTCAAAATGTAAAAAGATTTCTCTAACTAGTTTGTGTTTTGCAGATGATCTTATCCTCCTTAGCAAGGCACATGTCCCCTCAGTTACCCTTCTGATCAACACTCTCACTTCCTTCAGGGACATGTCGGGGCTGAACATCAATTTTCAAAATAGCTACCTTCTCATTTCAAAAAGTGCTGATCACTTAGCTAATGCCTTATAAGCAGTCACTGGAATGGCAATAAAGGAGCCCCCTCTCCTTTGTTTAGGTATTCCAATATCCTCTAGAAAACTCAGGTACTGCGAATGCTTCCCACTAATTGAAAAAATACAGAAAAGACTAGGCTCTTGGACCAATCGAGCTCTTTCCTATGGAGGGAAGCTTCAGCTATTGAAATCAGTCATCTCATCCATGCACAATTACTGGTGCTCCTACCTTTTCTTTTCCAAAGGAATCATCAAAACAATTGAAAAGTTGATGAAACAATTTCCATGGGGGAAAAGGGGTGGTGAACCGGGAACGCTAAGGTCAATTGGAAGAGTATTTGTCAACCTAAAAAAGAAGGGGGTTTGGGGCTTGAGCTAATTTCCAAAAAGAATCATCTCCTTATGGCTAAAAGGATTTGGAGACTTTTTAGTGATAAGCAATCAATGTGGATTAGATGGATTCATGTTACATACTGAAAGGGCATTGTTTTTGGGATCTATCCTCCAAAAATAGTTATACTTGGTTCTTCAATCAACTTTTAAAACTAAGAGCTGATGTACAACCACATATGTCCTGTAGAGTGGGGGATGGGGAAAGATCATTTCTGTGGCATGATAATTGGACTGGACAAAGTGCTTTGATCCATAACCCATTGGCGAGAACCCTTCTGGTGAGATTTCCTGGGCATACTAAGCTTAAGGAAATCTTAGCTGACGACAGATGGTTATTCTCCATGGATGAAATCAGGTTATTATCCATCCCACAAATCAGTAGGTTTGGAGAAAAGGATATCTTCTTATGGCAGGGAATTCCAATCTCAAACATCACAATGCAGGTAGCCAAGAAATGGATAGGGGGTGCATTGATTCAGGTTAATTGGTATTCTATGGTTTGGAACAAGTTTCTAAGACCTAAACATAATTTCCTGCTATGGCTGGTCATGCTGAATAGACTCAATACTATGGATAGGCTTCAATACCTAAATTACTCACGGATGTGCATTCTTTGTAATCAAAAGGAAGAGACTAGGGATCATATTTTTTTCGAGTGTGACTACTCCACATAAATCTGGACAAAGATCCTTAGATTGAGTACTGAAGCCCATTTGCTGAACATACTCCATGAGCTACTATTGGAATTGCCCCACCTATCTGTCTCTAATTTTGATAGAGCAGTTATCCTCATTTCAGTGACTACTTGCTCTCACGAACTTTGGAAGGAAAGAAACCTACGAAGGTTCCAGCAGAAGACTACTCCCCTATCCTCTACTCTAGAGCTTATCATCAAAAGCATCAGAGAGCAGCTGATCTCTACTCAGCTGCATTCCAAATGTAGCATGGGACTAGCACTCACCTGGAGAGTCTAGTCACCAACAAGGCAGAACACATATTAAATCTATGGAGTAAATTCGGCACTAACCTTTAACCTAGCTATCTCCTCCTCTGTCTCTGATCAATGTTGAGCTATTAGAAGGTGACAACTGAGGAAGAAAGGCTCAAAATAGGGAAGCCCCATCCTTCCTTTCCGGCACTCATGCAATACAACCAACCATCAATTCTGAGCAGACTCTCCCGTCAAGCACTCAAAAGGACTTACCGTTGGCATTACTCCCATGTGCGGTAGAAGGAGCTCGGGAAGCGCCAGCTCTAGCCCGCTCCCCTGACTTTCTGAATCGAGTAGCTTCTTGGTGGGTCGTGAAAGTATCGATTAGTTATGTCCTAATTTGAAGTCTCTCCCATCGCCTCAGCGCAGCCGGTTCAAGTGTCCCGGTTAGGCTTTATTTTATTTTCTTTTGTTTGTGTCAAAACGCACACATGCGTTGGGTTTTGAGAGCCTGGTATTCTTACCAAGGTTAAGAGAATTTGTATCATTCTTTTCTATTTATTCAATACATTTTAAATTCTAAAAAAAAAAAGAATCAAAAAGATAAAGCCTTTAAGCGATTCCCTCTCTTTGTTGTATTTATTTCGAGTTGGGTGGTCCTGTTAACAAAATTTTGGCTGGATTTGAATATCCTGTAATTGTCTTGTGTAGTGTAAGATTTAGCTTCAAATGGTTCTTCGTTTTGCCTCCATATTTTTCTTCCTTCTGATTTCCGTGTACTTCCCGGTCAGGTAAACAGTGATTTTAAAGTTTTCTTTTTCATTTCCTGTCCGATAACTAAGTTTTGTTCGGTTTCGGAAAAAATTTGCTATAATGAATTTGGAAAGAAAAGATTTGCTGCCTTTTGAAGATCATGTAATATATGAAGTCATTGATTTGAAGATTTTCGTTGGTCCTCCCACTTCTTTCTCTCTAACCTTTCCGTTTTCTCAAACATTTAATCATATTCTTATTGATGTTGAGCAGTCATAGATGTCTACAAAATGCAAAATTTAAACTTCCCCAATTTTTGTTTTTAGTTACATCTTTTTCAGCAGGATTTTTAGAAATTTCTGTTGGTTGATATTATAGTTTTTGGTTTGGAAAATTGTGCAACTAGTAAGAGCTTAATCTAGCTTAAAGAGCTTAATGGTGGGTTAGGGGTTTTATCTTGTATTATGATTTGGGATGATGATGGTTTGATGTGTGTTTTGTTGACTGATTGTGATTTCATTCAAGAAGAGTCCTTCAATCAAATCTGTTGATATTTTCTTTTCTGCTATGGTGATGCTCTGTGAATGTAGGTCTTTAACCAGTGGCAATGCAGGGAAAGAAAGAACCTTGGCTATGATAAAGCCAGATGGTGTGTCAGGTAATCGCACTGAAAAGATAAAGGAGGCTATTTTGGAGTCTGGTTTTGGCATTGCCAAGGAAATGGTCACTTCATTTAATGAAGATAGTGCTTCAAGATTTTATGCTGAACACTCTTTGAAAAAGTTCTTTGTGAGTCTCATCAAGTACATTACAAGGTATTTTCTCAATTATATATCAGTGCCTATAATCTACTGAAATTTGAAATTATGGTTTGAGCACTTACACTAGTTGCTTTAATTTCTCAGTTTTTGTCATAACTTTGGGACATATGTTCTAACAAACCATAGAGAACTTTATGGTCTTGAAAAGGTTTCTCACCAATTCGTGTTATGAGCTTAACTTTTTTGCATTAATATCAGCTATGAACATCAAGTTGTCAATTATTTCAACGTATAATTTTCTTGTTACAGTGGTCTACACTCTCAAAGAATAATGGTATGAATTTTGCTTGTGGCCTAGTTGAGCTTCTCAAAGGCTCATTTTGTTATCCTGAAAGGCTAGTACTAAAAGCCTTATGAAAATTTGTTTGATCATGTTGATGGGTGTATCTCAATTGCTATGTGCCTTTCATGTGCCAAGTTTCTAGTGCAAATCTGATAATCCTACTGCTTTAGCGTATGAACTACGGGTTTTGTACAACAGGTATTATTCTCCTTTCCTCTGACAAATAGCTTTTATCAGGGGCCAAGTTCTAGTTATGGTATTGGAGAAGGAAAATGCTGTTGCTGACTGGCGTTCTTTAATGGGACCGACTGATGCACAAGAAGCTAAGATTTCTCATCCTAACAGGTTATTTTTATTCCGTAGTTTCTGGTGGTTTTGTATACCTTGAGGGTCCACTGTTTTATATAGGTCTCTTGCATTTTACATTCAAGTCAAGTTCTGATAGCTTTACAATGATTTTTTTGTCCATCGCTATCAATGATTTTTTTGTCCATCCAAGTTTCATTGAAATCCCTATTAACCACTTCTTTTTTCAGCATCAGAGCAATGTGTGGGCTCAACATAGAACAGAATTGTGTTCATGGTTCAGACTCCCTTCAATCAGCTCGAAGGGAGATAGCATTTTTCTTTGGAGATATGTCCTCGGGTAGTGTCAATTTTTTCAATCTTAAATTATATATCCAGGTTAATTGTAGGATATTTATACTCAAGTTCTTCCTTTCCTTTTGGTCACTGAACTCTTGTGCCGTGACATTACCATGGGGCCTTGGTTCTAATTTATCTTTTTGTCATGCAAATTAATTTTGGTTGCTCGTATTCACCTTTGATAGGTGAAGAAGTTGAATTTCATGATGAACTCTGATCCACTAGTCCTACAGAAATGCATAGCTGTGATGTGGTCATCTGTTATTCAGATTTCTGCCTGTTTCTACACGAATATTCCGCTTCTGCTTTCTCTGACTTGAGGAGCTTAAGAAGTGAGTACAAGGGAAGTATTTGGATGATAATATTGGGTACATGCAATGTTGTAGTCATACAAGGTGCCTTGTATTATTATCCCATAAACCTGTTTACGATTTTGACCTCAACAGAGCATTCTATAGGTTTTGAGGAACATGCCAAACCGTTGCCTGTTGATGCGTATATTTGCTGGCTTAGTTTGTCTTTGCAACTTTAAGAAGACAACATTACCTCTTCCATATAAAAGCATTGGTCCATTAGATATTCGGGTCTATACGTGCTTTTGATGAGAATACTAATTTAAAAATTGGGGAGGGTTGTCATTGTCGGGTGTTTAATTTTAGAGTTTGAACAGAATATGTACTTGATTCATAGAAGTTTGGCCATGCCGGCTTTCTTGCATGCAAGAAGCAACTTGAAAGCTGATTGTCTCAAGTTTCCACACGTGTTATTTGACTTAAGTGTGAGCTGTATTTGTTTATTCATTTTCGTTTGGACGAAAGGGTCATATTTTCTAAGAGTGTAGATAAATTCTATGAGCATCAATTCTGCTAATTACAGCCAGATACAGGCAGACTCGTGTATACACATAATAAGTAGTAAGTCCACTAAATACTGTAATAACCTCCCTAAAATATCAATCCTAAGCCACTATTTGGCATAGAGGAAGCAAACAAAGTTGTGGATTAGATAAATTTTGTTTCAACAGGTGTAGATTTGTCACAACATTACCATGATTAGCTTACCCCTTGTCTTATTACTTAGCAAATTCCAGCAAACCCATTTTATTAGTTAAAATCACAGATTTACGATGTGCTTAAGCACTAACTTGGAAACACGATGATCATCAGTCACATGTTTTACATAATTAAGTCTAATGATGTCTTTCCTACGGTTAACAGCTGGGTTAAGACGCTCATGCATTGGGCAATGCGATTAAGTGTTAACTTCTACTTTCATTGCAGATGGTCTCTTTCTGCTGTAGTCATCGAGTTAAGGTTTAGAGAAGCAAAATGCAGAGCATTGCAGCTGAAAATGAAGAATATGTATGTGATAGTAATCAAAATGTAATACAGCAACAAGGTCCTAGTAAGGGGCCAGAAATGAGGGGTTTACTCATTGTCTTTGAGAGACAAGCTGCAAAATTTTAATGTGTTTAACGTGAGTAGGAGGATGATTATGCACTGAAATCCTGATGTTTTCGGGGACACTGGTGGAAGATAAACCATTTTCTTAGTCTAAATTCAATACAATTTGTTTATTAATCTGCCAGAGATCCATTGAAACGCGAGCTAGTCAAATTTGAAGCATGATGGTCACCACTCTTCTTCCTGAATGATAAAGTGCCACATCGTATGAGGTCTTTAGTTTATGTTGGCCGAAGAGTGTCAACATTCCATAATTAGCAAGCTTTGCAGATATAGCATGGTTCCTGAACCCATAGACATCTAGTAGATGCGAGAACTCACATGACTGTAGTCTTTTTTCGCTTTCTCATCTTGGTAGGATCAATTTTGCCTAGTTACTTGCATCTCGAGGTGGAGCATTTAAACTTTAATGCAAAAGTTCAAAACTTTCAGGGTTTAAGCGCCACAGTGACGAGCTAGGTGACGATATATATACAAAAGATATATACTTTGTGTGTCATTTTAGCTGTTTTCTTTAAATTATGAAAGCAGTATGGCCATTTTAAAGCGACTGAATGACATCCACAGAATGTTTAATCGATGAAACCTCTGGAGGAGCTGTGGAACTATAAACCGTAGAACATCCTACACGTAGCTCATTGTGTTCCAAAACTTTGCTTAATCTTTGTGATGATCAATGCGGGATACTTGCATATAATATAATACTACGTCAAAATCATACGAGCAACAGAAAGACTGTTTATGTGTACAGCATGTAAAGCATGATTAATCTTTGAATCATGCAATCACAATAGTTTAGATTAATCTTCGAATCGTACTTCTAAATGCCGCAACTCATTATGCCTTTTCATATCCGACTAAGGAAGCAGGGGAAAGAAAGGAACACTATTTTAGCTATGCTTGTAATTAAACCAGTGCCTATACTGATTAATCATGGATATTACGTAGAAACTAAAATAGTGAGTTGGGACACGTGTGACTGGAAATGGAATGAGAATGCCTCTGCCCTTGGATTTTAGTTATGGCTGTGGAGGTTTTCTTTTTCGGAGAAATGGACACTCAGGAGAAGACGAATCCTGGAAGAAAAGTCCACTCGACCCCTTTGGGACACGTGTTGGTCCGACAAGAAATCATGGGGTTGAGTTTGTCGTCACACCTAGACAACTTTAATGACCCAACAACTTTTGTGGTAGCTTCTTCCCTACAAATCCATACCCATAGGCAGCAAAGATTGGAACTTTTGTAGCTCTCAACAAATAAAAGTTTCAGCATTTTTCAATGATTTAGTTGATTATTTTGAGGGGAGAAAGAAGCTTATCAGGAGTTTATTGGGGTAATTAGGAATTAGTTGCACCAGAAGTATCTTGGAATTCTCTTAAAAGTCTGAATCAACTTTAAACAAGAAGTTGTTCAAAGTCTTAACTTCTAATAGTTGCTTAAACGTAAATGTGCATGGGATGGTTTGCATGTCCAAGCGAACAAGGGTACATGGATTTCCTGTCTTAATTACCTTAATCAACAAATGAGGGTGCTCTAGCTGATTAAACATAAAAAGGTTTTATCATAATTTAAACTGATAAATTTTCTATTGAACAGGAAAGGCGTGTCTCTTGATCCACTTGGAGGAGTAGTTTGTGTCGATCAAGAGTAATTTGAAGCCTATCCTGAGGAATTAATTGCAAACCATTAACAGACAGTGTGTGTAAAGTTTCAGATGATAACTCTTGTCTTGTCACTGTTTAGCGCTTTACAACTGGGAGCAGGTAAGAGTAATGAGCTGATTTGGTCGACCAGGGGAACATGACCATGCGGACTACTCTGTTTCATTCTCTATCATTATTAATTTCTTAATATGATGCCAATCTTTAAGGTTTAAATGATGCCAAGTTTGCATTCTTACTGACTCTCCCTTGTTACTCCTTTAATAAAAACAAAAAAATAGAAAAAGAAACCATTGAATCAATTGTTAAAAGCAAATTGGAATTCACATAAAAATTCAGAAAAAAAGTAGACTCTCTACTTGCAAGATGCATGCACCTCACATTAACTAGGCAAGTTGCAAACTGCGCCGACATCGCAGTTGACAGTAAGCTAAACAGTGCACGAGTTTCATAATTTCTAGATCATCACACGAAGATGAAGGGTTATAATCTAAGCAAGTAATCGATTTAAGCCATCTTCAGTGAATACATCTGAGTTGAAAATTAAGGCAGAGCGGTACATAGACCATTAAGAACACAGAGAGTATGTTCTGCAATTGAAAGAATGATGCAGAACAATCTTCTGTTTGTACCAGAAACATCTAATTCTTAACTTGAACACAAACTTGCAGGTATATAATGACTGTCCTCATCATAGAGGCAACGTGAATATGTTGGTGGCAAGTTCTTAATTAGTTAACAGTATCTTCATAATTAAAACGTCGTGTCATCTTCATAGTCGTTGGATTGCAAATGTATAGAGATTGAGTCGTAGTGTTTGTAACTTAGAAATTTGTCCTCTGATATCACGTGGGCAAAATCGTGCCACGAGAGCAGATCTCATAGAATGTTGAAAAAGAATGTCCATTAATGTTCCTCTTCCATGCAACTAAAATCAATGAACAAGAACCTAAGTGATTAATAGATGATTAAAATATATAGTTGAGAATGTGTTTTACGGTGATGGGTATATATTGAAGCCTTCAACAGAAAGAAAGATATATACAATGGTGGTAAACAGGGTGAGGGGAATGCAAATCGTCTAAAGATTTGACAATGGGCTGTATGTGTTTGGGAACTTGAACCAGTAGAAATTATATCTGCTCAAGGTTCGGTCATGAAATTCATCAAAAGCTCGTCTTTTTGTTTTGATACTTTCCAAGTTTATCAGTTTTTGATTAAGCTTCTGAAGACATCAGGCTTTTGTTACTCACCTTACCACAGCCATCCTCCTCCACCTCTCCACAACACAGCCTCACCTCCTTTGCATTTTCTCATTCAACTATCGTGGTCCTTTTATCCCAAAAGCAAAAAGCTGGCACTAATATACACCTCAGGATGAAGGTAAGTTTCTTAACACAGGAAGAGCTTTGCTTCTCAGTTCAGTTTATGAAGGTTAATGGACAAGTAGAAATATATGGGGTTCTGACAGATTTGCTAAACTGTCTGTTTGCAGTTCTTCGGTTGGATGCAAAACAAGCTTAATGGAAAGCAAGGGGATGGGAAACAGAATGTTGTTCCAGATGCTCGTAAGCTCCATTTTCCTTGAATGCTTTTTGTGCAAATCCAGGACCTTACTCTTCTGTAGGAGGTTCTCAAATCTAGAGTCTCTTTCAGGTGACTAAGAAAGAACGTCTTTTCCCCTAGAAAACCAAGGACGATATTAGTCAGCTTATGTGAGAAGTGGGCAATAAAAGTGGCAGTGATTAGTGTTTCATTATTTTGATTACTTTTGTACAGGCCATCTTAAAAATACAATTATATGATAAAAATTACATCTTTCTGGATCCAAGTTGATATTGATTTGAAGGAGTAGTAAAGATCAATGAAATGAAATGCATAGTTCAGACAGATTCGACTTACATAGTCAGTCAGAATTTTTGTCAGATATCCTTGAAATGGAAGCTGATCTAGTTTCTTTGGTTCTAATGAGAAAACAAAAAGCTAGAACTTGGAATTTGATTTGATTTCAAAATCAGTTAAAACAAAATGGGAAAAGAAAGCAACCGAAGATAAAGGGTCAGTGATGTTATATGGATCCATCGATTTAATGATGTTGGTACTTCCAAAAACTTACATTTGCTAACTGGTTTTTCTATGCCGTACAGGCCATATGAAACAAGAGTCACGAGAAGAATTTAGTGATTGGCCTCAGGGGTTGCTAGCTATAGGAACTTTTGGCAACAATGATCTTAAAGACAACGTTGAAATCCAGCGAGAAAATGAACAAGTTCATCACGAACAATCTTCTCCATCGACCACAGATGAATTAGAAGACTACACGCCTGAAGAAATTGGAAAGCTTCAGAAAGAACTGACAAAGCTATTGTCGAAAAAGCCAACCTCTGAAAGGGAAAAGGAAATTGAGAACCTCCCACTTGACAGATTTCTTAATTGCCCTTCAACCTTGGATGTTAGTCGAAGAATAAGTAACATTGATAACAACGAAATAGACGACAGAGAAGACGACATTGAGCGAACCATCAGTGTCATACTTGGTAGATGCAAAGACATTCGAGAAAATAAAAAGAAAGCAATTGGAAAGAAATCTATCTCTTTCCTACTTAAGAAGATGTTCGTGTGCAGAAATGGATTTTCACCTCAGCCAAGTTTGAGAGATACACTTCAAGAATCAAGAATGGAGAAGGTACTTTATAGTAACACATACCAGTTAAAGGTTCCATGTATTCTTCCTACTACAACATGCATATAATATTATACAGGAGATGTTCAGGTCATGTGTTTCTAGAACTGCCAAAATGCTACTCTGGTACACACAAGAAATCTGCATTAAAATTCAATTCCAATATAGAGGATGGTTATACAATTCTGCTTTACTACTGAATCACAAGACTAGACGTTAGTATAGCCTAAGTATTGCATGATTGTTCCTAGTTTTTAGTTTAGTCAGGAGCTCCAACTCTTCCAATTTTGTACTGATATTTGCAGCTTTTGAGAACATTGCTTCACAAGAAGATCAACCCTCAAAGTACTCCTAGATCTGCTTCCATGAAAAAATATCTGGAGAACAGACATTCCTCAAGGGAGGAAAATGAAGATAAAAGGCGACATACCAACAGCGATGGATGTAAATGGGTGAAAACGGATTCTGAATGTAGGTGTTACAAATACATCTTGTATTTCTTTTATTGGATGTTGTTGCCATGCATTAATATGGGATCTGGTTCTTCTTCTCCTGTTGCAGACATTGTTCTAGAGATTTAGATTGGCCTCTTAACTGTTCTCTCAGCATTTGCATTAGTCCAAGGTATGTTGCAGTCACTTCCATCCCACCTCAGGCGTCAAAAACAGAAACTCAGAAAGAAAAATTACCGAATCTATTTTTCTGATTCTAACAGAATTTTCAGATTCAAAATATTGGTTTAAGAAGTCAAGAAACTGGGGTCGTGATAAATCTCGAACAGAATAACAACTAGTCAAGCACTGGTGGCTCATCACATTTATAGATATGGACAAGTATGTCTCAGAATATATGTAGTTGATTTTTGCATGGTTGCAAACATATGTTGCAACCCATGTTAACGAGTTGTCGTCCAAGGATATCTGTGGTCTGTACTGGCAAAAGCTGGACATTCTCCACACTTTTTTAATCCTTCTTTTTTTACCACACTTTTCTTCCATCTCTTTTTCTTTTTAAACTGGAATGGTGTATGTCCAAACCAACTGTACGCGTTTGGTTCTCCATATCTACGTTCGCTCTTTGTATTTTATAGTATTTGGGCGTGAATAATATTCGTTCGACTTTGCATACCTCATCTCAATCCTCTCGTTGACTACCAAAGTAAAACGATAACACTTGTGCTCATATGCAGCTCATCTCTTTGCTCTTCTCTACGCATTTAAGGTTCCCTTCCGTTTTCATGATATTTGAGTAAGGTGGAAAAGGCAACATCTCTATTTGCTTCCCTCCAGCCATTGTTGAAGCTCTGAGGCTTTTGTGTTTGTTTACTGCTGTAGTTTTTTCCTTTTTTAGTAGATAGCTTTCTTGCTTTGGTACTTTGGCCTATGCCTTGAACTCTTTTCTTTTTGTTTCATTATTCATTCAAAAAAAAATTCTGAAGCTTATGGTTGATAAGATAAATTTAATCGCAATTGGAAGCTTTATTGAACAATTTGATCCTTACAGATCGACTTCCCCCCTTTAAAAAGTTTCAATCTGGGCTATTGTTTACAAGAATTTGAGGTAAGTGTAACACGTAGCATGAACCTTATTATATGTCCCAGATTATTCATAAAATAGAAATATACGAAGGAAATGTGTAACACCTAATTTTAGTTCCATTTCAACTTCCAAGATAGTTTTCCAAGTCGAAGCGAGCTTCAATCTTCTGGGACCTTCACGAGAATCCTTCATTGGCACGTGGTTAACACCTGTTTATAGTTTTCTCAAAACATAAGCTCCCTTAATGAGTTAGAGAATTCGTATGCTTACGAATGATATCAGCAACTGCAAGAGATATTAACCTTTATATATAGCTTTCATATTAGGCTTTCCCATCACAGACCCAATATGGGAGTTGGTTTACACTGATCAGGATTCATTTTCCTCCCAAACTTCGACCCATTAACTTAAATCATTTATTGAGTCACTTTATTATCTTTATTCGAATGAAATTATATAACTTAACTAATAAGTTATTGAAAAAAACTGAAAAATGCAATTAAATATTGTTCAACTTTATGGGAAATATTTAAAATGTCAACATTCTTCCCCTTAGACAATATTTGATTGCAGTGCTAACTCAAGTTGAAAATAGTTTAAAAACTCAGTTAACTCATGTACCATATTGGTACCAAGTTTAAAAGTTAAGAAAAATATTTGATCTAAAGATAACGAAAGTCTAATATGTATCATCTTCGTTTGTAGGTCTCGATTTCTCTAACTTTATATTAAACCGTATATACTAAACTGTATTAGAGAAATCATGTTTTCTCTCACCGAATGCTAAATAGAATTAGAGAAAATCTTTATGTTCTCTAACTGAATGCTAAATAGCATTAGAGAACCTTTATAGGATTAAAAACTTATATCCCCTATTTCACGTTAAAAATTCATGGATATCTATACTAAACTGTATGTGTCTGAATGACAAAGACATAGGCTTAAGGTCAATTCGTATATATGCCCAATGACTTTTAAAATGCTCAAGATCAATATATATCTGAAGACTTTCACATGTATTATGACTGTGCACAAGAACAGTTGTTATTGAAGATAAAAGATAATCATTTATTAATAAATAATCACAGTGTCATAATACATCAAAATGTACAAATATATAAGGAGTAAATACAACGATCCCCATCTACTATTGTTTGAGGACATTAAAAATACAACGTTCCCCATCTACTATTGTCTGAGGACGTCAATATGCCCATATTGAATACTTGTTTAACAAACAATAGTGGTCGAAGTCCTTTAGTCAACGGATCGGCTAACATCTCCTTAGTCTTTATGTGCTCCACTGCAATATCAGCTTTCTGAATCAATTCCTTTATGATCAAATATTTGACCTCCAAATGCTTAGACATTGTGATATTCTTATTGTTGTTAATAAACAATACTGCAACATGATTATCACAATATAACCGAATAGGTCTAACTATCGAATCTACCACAGATAACTCAAAAATCAAGTTTTTGATCCAAATAGCCTATAAAGCAACTCCATAGCATGCAACAAACTCTAAATGCATGGTTGAGGAAGTTATCAGTATCTACTTGACACTCTTCTATGATACTGCATCATCTACCAACATAAAAATGTACCCTGAAGTGGACTTGCGATCATTCAGACACATAGCAAAATCAGAGTCTATATACCCTGTGAGGTTTAAATCGTTGACCCTCCTATATGTCAATATATAATCCTTGGTAACCTTTAAGTATCTCGACACTCGCTTAACTGCATTCTAATGGTCTACACATAGGTTAGCCAGATGCCGACCAAGCAATCCAACAGCAAATGTAATGTCTGGTCTAGTGCACACTTGAGTATACATCAAGCTACCAATCGCACTAAAATACAAAACATTCCTCATAGCCTCTCTCTCAACTTCATTCTTTGGACACTGTGTCAAAGATAATCTCTCACTATGAGAGATAGGTGCTACAACAGGTCTAGAGTCAGCCATGTTAAATCTTTGTAACACTCGCTCAATATATGCATTTTGTAAGAGGCCTAATGAGTGTTGAGATCTGTCTTAATGAATCTGTATATCGAGAATAAAAGATGTTTCACCGAGATCCTTCATGTTAAAGTACTTGGCCAAAAGTTGCTTAACTTCATGCAACATGGTCAAGTCATTTAACATGAACAATATATCATCCACATATAATAGTAAGAAGATGACTTTACTCCTCTTGACTCTATAGTATAAACATCTTTCAACTTTGTTTTCCATAAAGCTGAAAGAGCCTAGAATCTCAATTGTTTGGAAGCATGTTTCAAACTGTATATTGATTTAGTCAACTTGCAAACTTTATCAGTTGCAAGAGGCTAGAATCTCAATTGTTTGGAAGTATGTTTCAAACTGTATATTGATTTAGACAACTTGCAAACTTTTTCAGCTACTCATTGATCCTGAAAACCTTAAAGTTGCTCTATATAGACCTCCTCATAAAAGTCACCATCTAGGAAAGTGGTTTTAATGTCCATCTAGTGTATCTCCATGTCATAATGAGTTACTGGTAATGTTGTCGCCTGCAACCAAATATAAAAGATTTTTCACTCCCGTTAAAACAAATTAATGTAGTAGCGGTAAGCGGATATCGTTCCCACGAGGAATTTCGCGATTATGGAAATTACGAAT
>JAOSBK010000001.1:13179451-13191113 GCA_027568895.1 Erythroxylum shatona | reverse complement strand
TTTAAGAAGCCATGCATGTTCTTCTGTCAAAAGTGCTGTGCCAAGTGCTTGTGTGTCCCCGCTGGAACTTGAGTGAATTAGTTATATACTATAGGAGTTAAAAAACCAAAACATGAGATTAAGGGGCCCCTTCCCATCGTGGGCCCTGGGCAAGTGCCCTGCTGGCCCTTGCCCAGGGCCGGCACTGTCAAAACCACCAACCATCCCAAATCCTAAAATACAAAAATGAAATGATGACCACAGAAATAGATTCCTCTCGTTTTTCATTGTCCAATTGCAAGATTAGCCAATCAAAATGTAGCTGGTGTTTTCTCCTGGCTACTTTACAATGGTCTAAGGGCATTTTAAATTCAGTTAACCAAAAGTCAAGAAACTTAGAGGTATCAAAACATGCTGTTGTTGGGTTATTAGAAACTATTTTAGTATTTTACAGAACCCTTACTATATTTTCCTCTAGGCTGATACTGAATAGAAGAGCAACACGCAAAGAGAGGAAAAGAGGAAGACACGCAAAGAAGACTCCAGACACTCCAAGAATAGAAAACTATAGAACATGGGCTTAATGGGTCATCAAATACAATAACATCCAAGCCCAAGTATAGTCAGTCTAACAAACTGTTACAGAATTATTTTTGGACTTTCTAGATACTTGCACTCTATGCCTATAAATATAGACAATTTACATCAATGAAGTTGGCTGGAAGAATGTTTCTTCCTTTTACAGTACAATTTTACCATGGTATCAGAGAATATCTTCTATTTTTCCTCTTCTCAACCGACAACACTATCTCACCTAACATTGACTTTGTATAATCATGTCCGGGCCATCTTATGCCAGTGTAGCTGGCAACTAAGCACACATGCAAAGACTCAAAGACCACCCACCTTCGCCATATTACATTCACCTTAGTGAAAATCCTTCTCTTATTATGGTATCTTCTCTTCTGCCCGAACTCAACTATCATTCATGGTCTAGGTCAATGAGAATGGCCCTATTATCAAAAAACAAGCTAAAATTCATAGATGGCAGTATTGTTATGCCAGACAGAGAAGATCCTACTTATGTATATCGGGAAAGATGCAATACCATGGTTTTATCCTGGCTGATGCACTCAGTAAATGAACCCATTGCTCAAAGTGTCATTTGGCTAGATTCAACAGCTAATGTGTGGAAGAACTTACATGACATATTCTCACAAGCGGATTCCTTCTGAATTTCAAATCTGCAAGAAGAGATCTATGGTTTCAGACAAGGAAGTCTATCTATCTCTTATTATTACACTCATTTAAAAATGCTATGGGATGAATTTCATAATTTAAGACCATTGCCTAAATGCAAATGTCATCCTCAATGCCATTGTGATATGCTGAGCATCATTAATTCCTATCAAAACAATAATTGTGTTATACATTTCTTGAAAGGTTTAAATGAATCCTACTCCACTGTTAGGTTACAAATTATGCTGATTGAACCATTACCGGATATCAAAATGGTTTTTTCCATGGTAGCTCAACATGAACAACAACTTCTTTCAACAACATCACAATTACCCAATTATGAATCTCAAGCATTTCTTGCTAAAACAAATACCCAAAAAACCTTTCAGCCAAACAAAAGATCACTATATACCTTTTGTGGTTATAAGGGACACATAGAAGAAAAATGTTACAGAAAGTATTGGTTTCCACCTAACTTTATGTCAGGAAATGGAAAACTAAATAATTATCAATCAAGAGACAGCTTCAAATCCAAATCTAAATCTGTCAATAATGCAAAAACTCAATTTGAACCTATCATAGCCGCAAGAAATGCCACTCCAGACACACACAGAGAAGCATCTTTATCCAATTTCAACCTAACACTAGAAGAATATTTTCAGTTGAAGGATTTATTAAACAAAGACAAGGATGTCTCACACAACTCAACCACTATACCTCAGGTCAACACACTTACCAAAGATAACAAAGGTACATTTCTATCTGCTGAATCTTCCTTATGGTCCTCTACTTGGATTTTGGATTCCAGGGCCACAGATCATATTGTCTGCAGTCTGCATTTATTCACTAAATATACCACAGCCCAAAATCTAACAATAAGACTCCCCAATGGTCAACATGTACCTGTCACACACATTGGCTCAGTACATATCTCTTCTCTTGTTCTAACAAATGTTCTCTATGTTCCTTTCTTTTCTTTCAACCTAATTTCCATTAATCAACTTACTTCATTTTCACATTGCTAACAGACTTTTACCAAATATTCATGTGTTATTCAGGAACTCAACACTTTGAAGACGATTGGTTTTGCTAAACGTTCTAATGGACTCTATTATCTTACCCCCTATGCCACAAGTATACTCTGTAACACATCATTCACACAATCTTTGGCATAAACGCCTAGGACATCTTTCAAATGTAAGACTCAAATTGTTATCTAGCATAGACAATTCTATTATTTTTCAGAATGTTATTGAATGTCAAACTTGTCATTTTTCAAAGCAAAAAGGTTACCTTTTACTTTAAGTTCTTCTATTGCTTCCTCTTGCTTTGACATTGTGCATGTTGACATTTAAGGGCCTTACCACACACCTTCTATTCATGGCCATTGATTTTTTCTCACCGTTGTTGATGATCACAGCCGTATGAGCTGGGTATATTTAATGAAACACAAGTCAGAAACTAGAGAACTAATCAAGCATTTCTTTGCTTTTGTGGAACGACAGTTCACAAAACAAATAAAATGCATAAGAAGTGACCAAGGAGTTAAATTTTCAATGACTGATTTTTTTGCCAAGAATGGTGTTTTGCATGAAACCACTTGTATTGAGACACCTCAATCGAATGGAAGCGTTGAACGAAAGCACCAACACATTCCCAGTGTGGCAAGAGCTCTCAAATTTCAGGCCAACCTTCCACCAAATTTTGGTCAGAATGTGTTTTATATGCAATTTTTCTTATTAATCGAATTCCTACTCCTCTTTTATCAAACAAATCTCCCTATTCAATTCTATTCGGTAGCAATCCTATTCTCACACCTTTAAGAGTGTTCAGTTGTCTCTACTTTACTTCCATTAAAGAAGCCAACAGAGGGAAGTTAGATACCAGGGCAAGAAAGGCTGTTTTTCTAGGTTTTTCTACAAGGACAAAAGGCTACAAACTTTTCGATCTAGACACCAAACAATTCTTCTTGTCAAAGGATGTCATTTTCTATGAAAATTCTTTCCCTTTTCAAACCCTTCCCTACCACAGTTCTACCCTACCAAGCCCAATCCTAACATCAACTGAAATTTCCCTATTTATGATGACCCACTAGCACTACCTGCTTCTGAGCCATCTCCGTCATCTAAACCTACACCTTAACCTCGACGTTCCACTAGACAAACTCAAGCACTATCCTATTTAAATGACTATATCTATCCTACGTTGTCTCACACCTCTCCTCACTCAATTTCAACAGTCATTTCCTACAATAACCTATCCTCAGCACAAAGACATTTTTCTCTAGCTCTTATAGCCCTGAAAGAACCTACAACCTATAATGAAGCTATGCAATCTACTGAATGGCAAGAACCAATGCCTACTGAATTAAAGGCTTTAATTCAAAATGAAACTTGGGAGCTCACCAACTTACCTCCTAGAAAGTCAACAGTAGACTATAAATGGGTACATCGGTACAAATTCAATCCGGATGGTTCAGTTCATTGATACAAAAGCAGACTTGTGGCAAAGGGCTTCACTCAGCAGGTTAGTGTGGACTACAACGAGACTTTTTCTCCCATGGTCAAGCATACTACCATTCGCCTGCTACTTGCTCTCACTGCATCTCAAGACTGGCACCTTCATCAACTTGACATTAACAACGCTTTCTTTCGTGGTGATCTCCACGAAGAAGTCTACATGAAGCCTCCTCCAGGACTTCCTTTACCTGATTCAACATTGGTCTGTAAGTTAAAGAAAAGCATATACGACCTTAAACAAACTAGTAGACAATGGCATGAAAAACTCAACTCTGCTTTGCTTTCACATGGATTCCAGTAGTTTGCCTCTGATTACTCCATGTTCACAAAGGTAGAAAATCACACTTTAATCATACTTCTGATTTATGTTGATGATGTCCTATTAGCTTGTAAAGACTTAACTCTCATTAAAAATACCAAAAATTTTCTAGATCTCACCTTTCAGATCAAAGACCTCAGTGTTGCCAAGTACTTCCTCGGCTTGGAGCTGGCCAGATCATCTCTTGGCATCAATCTCTCCCAAAGGAAGTACACCCTAGACTTGTTGACTGAAGATGGCTTCTCTAACTACAAACCCCTTTCTACACCAATGGTTCCATATACCAAATTGTCGGCTAATGGAGAACCCCACATTGACATCACCAGCTACCATCGGCTCATTGGGAAGCTTTTATACCTGACCATCACCTGGCCAGACATTAGCTTCGTTGTTCAGCAACTTTCACAATTTATGGACAACCCCACACAAATATATATGCAAGTAACTCAGAGGGTTTTACAATACCTTTAAAAAGCTCCCATCCAAGGTATCCTTTTCATCGTGATTCAAACATGCAGCTGCAGGCATTCTTTAATTCGGACTGGGCCACTTGTCCCAACTCTTAGAAATCAGTCACCGGATTTTGCATCTTCTTGGGCTTGTCCCTCATCTCCTGAAAATCCAAGAACCAGGCCACCGTCTCTAAGAGCTCCTCCGAGGTCGAGAATCGAGCCCTTGCAACCACATCGTGTGAGCTTCAATGGTTCTTCTATTTGTTGCAAGATTTCAGCTTTCATCCTAAAACCCCCGCTTGCCTCTACTGTGATAATCAATCCGCCCTCCATCTTGCAAAAAATCTCATTTTTCATGAACGAATGAAGCACATCGAAATCAACTGTCACGAAATCAACTGCCACTTCATTCATGAAAAACTTCAATCCGGACTCCTACATCTTCTCCCAATCGCCTCTCACCGTCAACTCGCTGATATTTTTACTAAAGCCTTACCAAAACCCCAATTTGACTCACTTCTCTCTAAGCTTGGAATCCAGAGTGTCTTCCAACTTACGGGTTGTAATACAGAATAGAAGAGCAACGCGCAGAGAGAGGAAAAGAGGAAGACACGCAAAGAAGACTCCAGACACTCCAAGGACAGAAAACTCTAGAACATGGGCCTAATGGGTCATCAAATACAATAGCACCCAAGCCCACGTATAGTCAATCCAACAAACTATTACAGAATTATTTTTGGACTTTCTCTAGATACTTCCACTATATGCCTATAAATATAGACAATTTATCATCAATAAAGTTGGCTGGAAGAATGTTTCTTCCTTTTACAGTATAATTTGATCATAGGCCACTAAGTTTTCTAGATGAAAAGATAAAGGGATTCTTCTTCTTCTTCTTTTCACTAGGCAAGATAACCCTCCATTAAACTAGCACAATATATTTTAAGAATTATAAAATAACTTTTTTGAATTACACTAAGAAATAATTCAGCTACTTAAATTTCATAGGGCCACAATCTTTATATTCTAATATTTCGCTCTAATAATAAATTTTAATTGAATATCACAATGTCTTTAATTAAAATGGATAATAAATATTTTATTCGTCTTGAATAAGATATATAAAATGCAATCCAAAATAAACCAAAATGAATTTAATAAAAAAATATAAAAAGCATGAATTTTATGTTAAAATTAATTGAACAATCAAGTAATATTTTATAAATGATGAACAGCATGATAATTTGTTTTTCATATTTAAAGAAATAAACTTTATTCAACTCAATGTTTACAATGCAACCTAATCAAAGGGTTTGCCTTGTTGCCTTGTTAGACCACTTAAAATTCATGATCAAAAAGTAAAGCTTTAATTATACATGCATAACACATAAAGAAATAAATTTGCACAAATGGAGTGGAGTTGCATGAATTACAGGTCAAATATGAACTTTTATGTTTTTTAAGTTAAAAAGTTGATTGATTGAGTAGAATCGTTATCTTATAATATTAACGACCCGTGCCAGATTGCAAAACTTAAACAAGGGTAAACTAACCTAACCTCTTGTGGAACTCCTAAGTTCATGATTAAACCAAAACAATCCATATATAAGATAGTATTGACTTGTGCAAACACTAGACAGTTATCATCAACTCGTAACAAATTTGAAATAAATCAGTAAGTTTTCAATCATTAGCGCGTCAGTGTGAGGCCCGAACACCAATAATCTATAGGCATTAGTGTGAGGCCACCTAGGTATCTACTACCATCTACATATGTGATCAAAGTTTAATTGAAACAAATCAATCTCTAAGTTAATCTTTAGGTCAACACACCGAACATTTACTCATTGCATCTAGGTTTAGAGTTAGTTAACTAATTTGTATTCCCTTCTTTATAAGAGATATGTAGGGAATAAGGATATCAAGAAGGATTCTTCTTTGGTATCTTTTCGGATTCTTTGATTATACAGCTCCAATTGTAAATTACTTTACTTTCCCCTTTTAATGCCTTTGTATTGAAACCTCCATATCAAATGTGTCTTCTTTACTTAAGTGTACTTGCATGATGTCTAAACCAAATTTCCTTATAGTTTCAATGTAGTAATAAGTGTAGGATAACATTAACTAGCGATGTTGGAGCAAATTAGTTACTCCCTAACACTGTTAAGTTTTGTGACAGTGTCAACTAAACTCCTTTTATATTAGAATCTTCTCATATTCCTTTCCCCTTGGAGAAATTAGTTTAAGTTGCTCTTTTGTGATTAGAAGGTCATAGGTTCGAATCACGGAAACAACTCTGTAAAAATACAAGGATAAGGTTGCGTACATCAATGACTCTCCCCAAATCCCGCAAAGTGGGGAGTCTTGTGCATTGGGTATGTTGACTTTTTCATATTCCTTTCCCGCCAAAGCTCCTGAACTGTGATTACCATGGCCAATATTAGCATCCCCTATTAGGGTCAAGTTGGTGTGCATTTATCCATTCAATTACTTATGGATAGATTTGTTGTCCCCGAAGCATAAGAAAAATCCTTTTAATTTTGGACCATACTGATTCAGAATATAGACATTCAAAGAAAAAATGGTTCCTAAATTCTCTTCCTCCCATACACAATACACAGTCACCATTTAGAATAAGAAAAGCTAGTTTGTCCATTACCAGCCATAAAATGAAGGAAATACTAGGCTCAGTATGTTTAAACCATATAATTATATACCAAGGTACGTCATAAGCATTAGAGACAATTCTTTTCCTAAAATCTCTGCTAAAGAAATTTTGAATAGGCTTATTGAAACGTATGTAGCCGTCTTAAGGTTGTGGGCTAGAATTATATGTTGTATAGGAATAGGAAAATAAAACCATTGATTCTCAACTATTAAGCAAGCCACTTTTGCATTATCTAAATAGTATGATAGAGCTCTCCTAACATCTTGGTTCCCAATCAAAGGACCATCCGCTATTCAATTGTCATACCATAGAGAAGCTTTCCTTCTATCCCCTATTTTGCATAGCATATCCCCTACTACCTTATTCTTGATCTTCAACAGTTGATTAAAGAAATGAGAGTCAAAAGACCTTAAGTTGAGAGACCAAATGTTATTTCCTTGGAGAAAATAACTATGTCGCCATTTTAACCAAAGGAAATTTCTATCTTCAATCGCTCTCCACAACTTCTTGATCATTAGGATTTTATTGGTAATCCTAATTGAGATGATTCCTAAAGCCCCTTTCTTCTTAAGTAAGTATAAATCATTCCATTTCACCTTTTCAAGTCCAGTACCATTTTTAGAAATACCTTAAATGAATTTCTTCATCAAGTTCTCTAGAGTTTTAATGAGATTTTTCGACAAGAAAAAGTGAGAGCTCCAATATATATATAGGGAACCAGTTATCGATTTAAACAACTAGAGCTTCCCCTATTAGGTCCTTATTAGCCTAACTTGTAAGTCTTTTTCTGGACTTTCTCCGTAAGAGGCAAACACTAAATGAAATTTAGTCTCCTAATAGTAATTAGGAGACCTAAGTAAGACATAAGTAGAAACTTTCTTGTCATACCTGTGAGCTTAGCTATTTTAGATTCAAAAGCTTTAACACTTGATGAAAGAAAAGGTGTCTTTTATTGAGGTTTATCCCAAACATAACAAGGAAATGAATTGATTCACAGTGGACATTATAACTTCAATTGATTTGAGATTAGCTCTTCATAATAAGACTAATCATCTGTAAAGCACAAGTAAGTAAAACAGACTTTCCTGCATTTAAAGTGATATCTAAAACCTAAATTGTTAGAGAGATTTTATTTTAGCAATTGAGATAGGAATTCCACATAAAGATTGAAAAAATAGGGGGAATGGAATCTCACTATCTTATACCCCTAATACCTTTGAAAAGATTGGAAGGAGTGCCATTGATTAGGATACTGTATGAGATCGTAATAACATAGGCCTTAATCCACCCTATATAAATATTAGGGAGCATAATGAAAAAGGAAAGCGCAATTAACACTTTAAAAGGCTTTATTATAGTCTACCTTGATGCTACAATTCATAAAGGCATTTCTTTTAGAGTAACCTTAAGTAGTTCTTGAGTCAATAGAATGTTGCCTCTAATGCATCTATCTTTGATGAAAGCAGATTGGTTCTCTTATGAGAGAAGAAAGAGCTTTCTTTAGTCTGTTGTCTAGGATCTTAGCAATGATTTTATAAATGAAGTTAGGGCAGGAGATAGGTTTAAATTCTCCAAAGGTGGAAGGGTTTATAGCTTTTGGAATCAGGAAAGGAAAATCTTGTTAAATTCCTCCAAAAACACACCCCTTTTAAAGAATTAATGCACTGTTTCTCTTATTAAAAAAAACATTAAGCCCATCAACTCTAGGGCCTTTCATACCATTTAGTTGAAAGATAGTATTATTTATCTCCTTATCCTTCACTAGTTTAATAAGGTCCTCTGCTTCCTCATTGGATATTCTGGCAGTAATGATTGATTACAAATTCTCCATAGAAGAAACAGATTCCCTGGGAGCTCTAAGCAATAACCTATAAAACTCAATTGCTTCTTTTAAGATACTTTTTTTATCATTTAATATTTTCCCATCCATTCCTTTAATAGAGAAAATTTTATTGATGTTCGTTCTAGCCACTAGTGAGTTGAAGAAGAACTTTATACATTTGTCACCATCTTTAATCCAATGAACCCTTACCTCTTGTTGAATCAAGAAGGAATTAGTCTTAAGAGCTTGCAAGTGATTCCTCAAATATGTTTTTTCTCTCTATAAAAGGATATTGTCATTGGGGGATAAGAAGAGCAGAAATTAAGAGGCTGCTAACTTTTCTTTAGCTCTACCCACTGCTTTTTGAGTGTCGGGATACAAGTTAAAGTTAAATTTTTTTAAGACCTCCTTGATGACCTTTAGTTTCTGAAGACACATAAATTGCCTGGTCCCATTAACTGAACACTCAGGCTCATAGCTTCCTCAAATCCTTTAAATTTAACTAGATAGTTATTAAGCTTGAAGGAATAATACTTAACATTTCTTTTTAAAATCTCATCAATAAGGATAAGGGTGTGGTTTGAAGTCAAAGGATCTATGAAAGTTGCTTTCTTTTAGGAAAAAGTTTAAGCCAAATGTCATTGACCAATGCCCTATCAAGGTTTTTCCTTATAAACAAGTTGTTATTTTGCTTATTACTTCAAGTAAAAGCCTAACCTTCTTGCTTTAAATCAATTACTCGTAGTTGATCCACACATTCTTTGAAATTATTATTATAATTTCTAAGGCTACAGTGGGGTTCTGCTTTTGAATGATATAAAGTGGAATTGAAGTCTTTAATGATTATATAAGGTCCCGTAAGTGAATTCTAAAGGCTTAGTAAACTAGACCACAAGTTAAAGGCTAAATTGAAGTGATAAACAAAGGTGGAGAAGATAGTAAAATTTTCTTGAAGAAAATGTAGTTTGTATGTATGAGTTGCGCATTAAAGAACAATTCCTTAACTTCCACATAGTTAATGTTATAAGCAACCACAATTCTATCATTAGAATTTTGTAACTTTATCTTACTTTTCAAAAGAGTTATAACTGAGGCTTGACCCTTCTTACAAATTCCCTTAAAGCATTAAGCTTATTAGGGCAATTTAGACTACTCACATTCCATATAACTATTGACATGTTGATATAGCGTTGCCTTTGGAGCCTTTTCTCTTGCTTCTATGTATCTTTATATTTGTCACTTTTACAAATTGATTCTCTTCTATATCCTTTTCTACCAAGATAATATCATTGTCAGCATTTGAAGGACACTCCAATGGAGAGTCTTTAGGAGGACAAGTAGTTTCTTCAATGGAAGAGCTCTCTTTCCTAGTGAATATAGCTTTGGAATTTTTAGAGGATTCCATTTATGCTTCTATCTTAACTTTAGTTTCAATTGATCCTTTTATTTCTATAATAAGTTTAGGGGTTATGTTTTCATGTTAGGGCTGGTTATTTATATCCATTAGCTCATAATAATCCCCTCTCTTAAATAGTCTCCCTGTAGGTTTCCATACTTTCTCTTGCATCATAAGAAAAGGTTTTCAATGTTAGGAAAATAAAACACTGTCCTCAAATATGTTCTTGTTCGACCTTAATTATATAATGAGTGTAATGTTAGGTAGTTCCTTAGTAATATCCACACTAACACAAATTCTATTAGGTAGTTCCTTACTAATATCCACACTAACACAAATTCTAACATGCCTAACCCTCTTCTTTTGGTTGTGTTGTCATCCATACACAGTGGTTGTGGTTTTCCTATATAGCTAACTAGCAAACTTAGACCTTGAGTAGTTCAATACTATAGAGGTATGTTATGAATATTTATCCAGGTATGAATGCAATTAATTTTGATATTTTCTAACCTTATTTAAGGCTGCAAATTTTGTAGGAAGATTAGAGAGGAAGCAATATGTCATAGTCCTTTTTTAACTATCTTGTTAGCTTCTTCTTGAGATAACAAGACAAATAAGATCAAATTTTCTTCAACCAATAACACCTCTGTGAGTCCTCTAGTCTTCCATTGACTATTTTCCCATCTTTGTATGACAAGAAAAGGGGGTGTTGGTCCATAAAGAAGCCAACAAGAGTAAACTGCAAACTGTAAGCTCTAGCTTGTAAGGTCTTTATATTAGGAGCAACAATAATTTTTCCATCTTGTAGTTTAGGAGAACAATATTGTAGAGTATGGTCTACCTGGTCACCCAAAACCTACTTCCAACTCCTAATAGGAGTAGCTTTGTTCTCTAGTGGAACTATAGCTAATGAGAAAGGAGGTTTACGCTGTGTTTGGTTGCTGTCTCCAAAGAGCAGAGACGAAATGAGACAAAAATTTAGAGATGGAACAGAATAAAAATTAGAGACAGTGAGGTGTTTAGTTACGATGGACAGAATAGAAAAAAATGTCTCCGTCCCGATGACAGAAATGTGTTTGGTTGCAGTGAACAGAACAAAAAACAGTGTGAATGACGAAAATGTCCTTGCAGTATAATATAATTGGAAAGATGTAATTCATTGATTATTTTAAAACAAATGATTTGTATTAATAAAAAAGTTAACAAATAATAATAATAACAATAACAATAACAATAAGAAATTAATTTCGTATAATAATAATAATAAT
>JAOSBK010000001.1:13150221-13161071 GCA_027568895.1 Erythroxylum shatona | reverse complement strand
GGAAATGTCATGAATGCATGTACAATCATGTGCATGTGCAAAAATTACCATTCATATAAATATAGAGGCCATAAGATATATGAACATGCCGAGATATGTTTAAACATTCCTAAGCCGTCCCAAAATGACCAAATTACCCTTCCCATCGGTGATGGGATGTTACATACTAGTTGAAAAAAATGGAGAAGAAGAAGAAGACAACTTTTCATTGGGTTTCTTATTACCCATCTGCTGTCTTCTTAATTTATACTCTCTTCTGCCTTAATATTTTTAATGTGTTGGGTCAGTCTTGTTAAAGTTGGGATCCCTTTTCCTTTTTATAGGCTTTACAAATTTATAGTATTCTTTGTCCTCTTTATCTGGAACAAGGTTGATATTGATGATGAATGAGGTTACATTGGTGAATAGGAGTGTGTTTATCAAATGAGCTTCGTCTTGTAAAATTTGAGAGGGCTTATATATTAAAATCGTTCTTTAAGGCTTAGAGGTCGTTGAAATCCTTTAATACTCCAAAAAGAGTCCATCTGTCAGTCCAAGAATGTGTATCAACACCATTACTAAGTTTGTATAACACTACTACATGGAACAATTTCAGGCCTATTTTATGCACTAATTTCAGTTATAAGATTATTGATAAAATCCTAGCCAATGAATTGAAACCTGTGCCACACTTCATCATTAGTGAAAACCAAGGATTCTTGTTAAGTAAGCAGAATATTGGAGATAATATCCTAATCTTGCAGGAACTTCTGAAAGGGTACACAAGAGGAAAATCTCCTCAAAACTCACTATAAAAGTGGATCTTCATAAAGCTTTTGATAGTGTCAGTTGGAGCTTTTTATTGCAGACAATGGGACTTATAGGTTTCCCCCATATTTTTATCAAGTAGATTAAAGAGTGTATGTCTACAGTATCATTTGTGATTATGATCAATGGGAGTCCTACTGAGATGTTTAAAGGAAAAAGAGGACCTAGGCAAGGGGATTCACTTTCCCCTTACCTATTTCTAATTTGCATGGAGGTTCCTTCCCTTATCCTAAAATACAAGATCTCTTCAACTTTAAATTTCAAGTACTACATCAAGTGTAAGTTGCTTTCATTAATCAATTTATGATTTGCATATAATCTAATCCTTTTAAGTAAGGCTGATATTCCCTCAGTTTCATTACTAATGAATACCTTATAAAGATTCAAGGAGATATCAGGATTGAGCATCAATTTTCAAAAAAGTTTCTTCATCTAATTGAAAAGTACTGCACATATAGCTAATGATTTATCTCTTGTCACTATAATGGGAATACATGATCCTCCTATTACATATTTGTGCATTCCTATCTATTTGAGACAACTACGATTTAAAGAATGTCTTCCCCTTATTGAAAATATACAAAGGAGATTAGGTTCATGGATAATTAAAACATTATCTTATGGTGGTAAACTTCAACTCCTAAAATATATTATTATGTTTATGAATATATACTGGTATTCTCACATTTCCTCTCCAAGGGACTAGTCAAAATAGTGGAAAAAAATTAAACAATTTCCATGGAGTAAGGGGAAAGGAGAAAAAGGAATCACTAAGGTCAGCTGGACTCAAATATGTCAACAAATGCTTATTGTTGAAGAGGTTGTGGAGAATTTTAAGTGAAAAGGAATCATTGTGGATTAAATGGGTGCATAGTTACATATTAAGGGGTGGTAGTTTGTGAGAAACTAGACCTAAAGACAGCTACTTATCGTTTCTTAACCAAATACTTAGATTGAGGGAGGAAGTATAGCACTAGATCACTTGCAGGATAAGGGCAGGGATAGAATTTCACTATGGTATGATCATTGGGCAGGCCAAGGAGTACTAATTGACCACCGATGGCTATGGTTACTCTGGATAGATTTTCCAAAAAAAGATGAAATCCAAAAGTTAAATGCAGATGGCAACTAGGATCTTTCCCAAGAGGAGGTTACAATTATTTCAATATCATAGTATAGACACAATGGAGAGGATATATATCTATAAAATGGTCTAGATGTTTCAGACATAACCAATAGGCAAGAAAAACAACTAAAGTATGAGGCAAACCTAAGCATTAGATGGTGTAAGTTGATCTAGAGTAAAACTCTCAAACCAAATGCCAACTTCTTGAGCTGGTTAGTTATGAAGGACAGACTAAATACTATGACAAGATTAAAATTCCTCTCCTCCTCTAAATAATGTATCCTTTGCAACCTACAAGAAGAGGATAGAGACCATTTATTTTCCAAGTGTGATTATACTAAAAGAGTATGGTAGCTAATTTCCTCTCTATGCACTGAATGACATTATAAAAGAGATACCGCAGATCCATACATCCAAGCATGACAAGGATGTTTACACGGTTGCTATTACAACATGTATTCAGGAGATCTGGGGAGAGAGAAATAACAAAAGATTTGCTGGAAAGGAAAGAGGCATACACTTACTCACGAAAATCATTACTAATAAAAAACTAGATAGAGAAGAAATTCAGTGAGAGGCTAGTAATTTCTTGGAGATTTTAATGAGACTTTAAGAATACCCAGTAAAATTTGAACACTACATCTGTATGTCTTACACAAGAAAGGAACCACACACATAACATTTGCTCTTAAAGTTGGAGTTCTTACCTTATGGGTCAATCCTCTATGATGTCTTAGCTCTTTGATTCTCTATATCCATCACTGGTAATAAAGACAATTAGCCGCGCGATGGGAGATAATACCCTTAACTGGCTAGATCTCAAGTAGAGAGAACTACTTGAACGATCCGTCAGGTAACCCTAATCAAAGAAGTCATTAGTTAAGAAGAACATGAAGATGAAGGAACAAAGCTTAAATAAGAAACCCCTTACCTTTATAGCTATTGTATGAGGAAAGAGTTGAAGAAAGCTTTCGAATTACCCTAATTCAGAAACTTCTAGAGGTTCATTTTGACGGGGGAATTATGTTAATGCTCTTTAGGAAGTTCCAGGAATTTTGTTGAATATTACATGAGGTTGTTTTATACCTTGAATCACATGATGTCATTTGGTCACTGTCTTTTGCTTTCCTTTAAGAAGGATAAGTATTGAACTCATTTTCATTCATTAATTCAATATAATTTTCAACTTTTCAAAAAAAGAACTCTGTATAATATAAATTATCTTATTTGTTATTTTTCAGAAGAAGCATTTTGTGAGATTTTAAATTAAACCAAATATTTTCTAATTTAAAAGGAAAAAATCAAATAGAGTAAAATAAATTCTTAATTTATGACATGGAGTGTAAAGAATTGAAGATAGAAGATTAAAAAAGACATCTTTAATTTTGGTTTTTAATTTTAAATTTAATAGTTAAACCTAAAATTTTGGTCCTTAGATTTAATTTATTTAAATTTTTGTAACTTATTAAAATCATAAAAATTGATTTTTGATTTTTATTATAGTTTAATTTACTATCATTTAAATTTTAATTTAATAATCATTCAGAAAATATGCTTTAAATGTACAATATCTTTAAAATAAATTTAATTTTAATAATTAAAATATATTGAAATAATAAGTTAAAATTAAATATGTATGATATTTGTTAAATATAAAATTTACAATTGGAACATTATTTAATTAATGTATAAAATTATTTTTTTAAAATTTGTCTACTTATTTATCGTTACCAATAATAAAAATATAACTATATTAAAATAAAAAGTTAAACAAAACCTTAAAATTAAAGCGAAAACATTAGTGTAAAATGTAGAATCACATAGCGAATTACATGCCCCAGCCAATTGATCTCCCACTGGTCACCTCGTCAGTCAACAACTGCCCACAGATCTCATACGTGCTACGTTTTGTTACGAAATTCAGACTTTAGAATCACAGTCTTAGTTTCTTTATCAACCCACTTTGTCCGAAATTATAACTACTTAAGCTGGAGACACCAATTTCTTCTGTCGTTGGACCTTTTTCCTTCCTCCGAAACTTTCCTCGTTTTCTCGGGAAACAAACAGAGTTTGGGAAAACCGAAAAGGAGAAAACAAAGGAAAATGCAACACCCAAGGTTTAAACAGCAGCAGCAGCAGCAGCAGCAAGCCTTGATGCAACAAGCACTTCTTCTTCAACAGTCTGTGTACCATCCTGGCGTGCTAGCTGCTCCTCAGGTTTGTAATCTCTCTCACTGTGATTTGCAGGTTGTTGATTTGAGTTGTGAGATTGCGATTTTCGTATTTGAAATCGGGGTTTCGATTGATTTTTTTGGTTTGTGTTTTGATTTGAGCCGATGGTTTAGGGTTTTGAAAATTTAGCTTTCGACGAGCTTTCTCTACTATGCTTCGCGAACTTTTACCGTTTCCTCACTACTTAATGTTAGATTTTTGAGTTTTAATTGAACATCTTGGCGTTTCAACGGGTTTTGGGGAACAAGGAGCTTGGTTTCTATATATATATTTTTACTTGTTTTAAATTCCTGATACTCGTGCTTGGAGTTATTTGCATTGTAGCAATGAGTTCACTTCTTGAGAAAGTGAACGACTTGGCTTGCTTCTGGGTTCTTACCCTGTTTCACTTGTTGCTTTAATGGACTTGGTGATGCCTATTTTAAGTTTCACAAAATATAAGCTCTTTTTTGCTTTGATTGGTGTTTGTTTTCAATTTGAAATGCATGGATGATAATTTCGATATGTGGAGAAGTTCGAAAAGTGCATGTGAAAAATTCACTCAGCTTTTAGTATGGACTTCCTGAAATGTTGTATCCATATAGTCATTCATTATTATTATTATTATTATTTTGATTAAATGAAAAGGAATTCCATATTCTTATTTTCGTGTCCTTCGTTGGGAAGATAAAGTAGGTGGGAGCACTTCATACGCCACCACATATCATAAGAGTCAAGATGGTCTGTCTAATTTAAAGCTATTTTGATCCTCATTTTGTTGACTCTGGAGATGCTGGTGTGGGAAATATCTTCCAGTGATTATTATTTTGATGTAACCAATAAACTAACGACAATTGGAGTATGATTAATGGTCCAGGGTTTATGTATTCTATAACAATCATGATCTTCTTAGGAAGGTCATGGTTGTTATCATTTACCTAATTTCGTGTCAAAATCTTGGTACTAGTTTGTATGTTGTTTCAACTTCCATATTGTGGTTCTGAGTATCTTCTGAAAACAAAGTATTTCCTGTTGTAGTACTTCAGATTAGGTAGTTGAAATAAGTTTTTTCTTTGTCACTTCTTTCTTTTCTTTTTACACTTTGATTTTGCAGATTGAGCCAATTCCCAGTGGAAATCTGCCTCCTGGTTTTGATCCAAGTACTTGCCGCAGTGTGTGAGTCTTTGTCTTATACTTTTTCCTTATGTTTTTTATTTACTTTGCGTGTGTCTGTTTTGTAAACAATCTTATGCTGATTCCACTGGCACTATTCTATTTTTTCATAAAAGGTCTACTTCTTTTCTATTTTTTCATAAAAGGTTTATTTCTTACTGAAATTGTTTTGACTTCTGATCATAGGAACCATTTTTGCATTGGTTGAAATCATACTAGGATGATTACTTTTCTGATATTACTTGATTCTGATAGTTCATGAGGAGGTCACTTATATGTTCATTATTTTCTTTTTTTTTTTTCCCTTTCTTTTCTTAAATTTCTAGTTCCTTTATTTTGAACAAAATGCAGGTATGTGGGGAACATCCATATACAAGTAACTGAACTGCTTCTTCAGGAGGTTTTTGCAAGTACTGGTCCTGTTGAAGGGTGTAAGCTAATCAGGAAGGAAAAGGTAAACTATGTAAATAATGCCTAACATCTTTTAGATGAATGCATGCTTTCATTGATCCCAGAACTGTATGTGCATTCTCTGTTACAAGGACAAAACAAAGACCATTAAATAAATTACACAGGAATGAAAACCTTAACTTCCAAAAACTGATTTTCAGTAAGAGTGAGAGACTTATTTGTGATAATGTATCGTATTTAGTTATTCTGTTCATATGTTTATTCCTTATGAAGCTCTGAAATGTTTGTATGTTGATTTATTATTTTTGACTTCTATTTTGTTTTTGTTTATGCAGTCATCATATGGATTTGTTCACTACTTTGATCGCAGATCAGCTGCTCTTGCGATACTATCTCTTAATGGAAGGCATCTGTATGTAGCTTGCATTGGAATATTGCCTTCAATTCTGTCTTCTTTATCTACTTCATTGATCTGTACTCTTATCTTTTGGTGCTATGGTTTATAGATTTGGGCAGCCTATCAAAGTTAATTGGGCATATACCAGTGGTCAGAGAGAAGATACATCTGGTTTGTTCCTGTTTTATTTTAAATTGTACCTTAAAAATCATTGTTTAATCTCTGGAATTCCTCTTAAAGTGATGATTGTGTCATGCAGCTCATTACAACATTTTTGTTGGGGATCTTAGCCCTGAGGTTACAGATGCAATGCTATTTGCGTGCTTTTCAGTGTATCCCAGTTGTTCGTGAGTTTCTCCTCTCATAAGTGTGCCTTAACAAGAACTTTCTGTTTTCCATATGTAAAATCATGAAATTTTGGTGTTAGAATCTTGGGTTAATTTTACTGAGTAATTGTTTCAGTGATGCAAGGGTCATGTGGGATCAGAAGACTGGGCGCTCCAGAGGGTTTGGTTTTGTTTCCTTCCGAAATCAGCAGGTACATTTCTTTTTCAGTTTGTGTTCTGCATTTTTATTATTTGTTGTGGTATCATCATTTTGACATGTAAATTCTATGGTCAGGATGCCCAGAGTGCAATAAATGACTTAACAGGTATGTATAATGAGGTAATTTTGTTTCCTTATTATCTAGAGAGGTTCAAATCATTGATTTATGGCTGTCCAGGTTATAGCATTATTTGGGTAGGGATGTGAGAATGCGTGATATTCGGAACACTCCTCCTCCTCCAATGGATAATTGGAGAGACTGAAAAACTGGAAAATAATATTGTAGTAGTTTGCATCAGGTGTAGGATTTTTGTGGCACAAGATTGATAATTTTAAGTACAATATTTACAGTTTTAGTATCATACTATACTCAAAGCTGCAACTACGCGACCATTATGTGAATTTGTTTGATTTGTCTTAGGGAAATGGCTTGGAAGCAGACAAATTCGTTGTAATTGGGCCACAAAAGGTGCTGGTTCTAATGAGGAGAAGCAAAACTCTGATGCCAAAAGTTTTGTGGAACTGACAAATGGTGGCTTAGGTAAGTTGCATAGGATCTAAACCCATAATACTAACCTGTACAGTTGATCCTATTATGTTTTTTGAAATTGTGGGTATATGTTAGCTCGACAGCTGAAAGCATCATGTCTTTCTTCTGCAGAGCTTAATTTGCTTTCAATTTTTCTTACTCGTTGGCAAATGAAGTTGCATTATATCAACATTCCTGATTTAGGACAGACATATCTTGGAGCAAATAAACTTACATTTTCTATGTTGCCTGTGCAGAAGATGGTAAAGAGACATCAAACAATGAGGCTCCTGAAAACAATCCCCAGTATACTACTGTTTACGTTGGCAATCTTGCTCCAGAGGTAGGGAAATTCTTTTTATCTTTCTGCTCTGGTATATTAATCATGTACTTTGTTCTTGGAACATGAGATGACCTGGAACATCTCAATTTGCATGAAACTGTAAAACCAACTTATGTTTCACTATGCCAGGTAACTCAGGTGGATCTTCATCGACATTTCCATGTACTAGGTGCTGGGGTGATTGAGGAGGTCCGCATGCAGCGAGATAAAGGATTTGGTTTTGTAAGGTACAGTACTCATGCGGAGGCAGCTCTAGCTATTCAGATGGGGAATACCCAGTCACTTCTATTCGGAAAGCAGATAAAGGTAGGAGCTATTCCAATGGATTGCCAATGTGCAATGCTCATGTGAGTCATATTGGTATTACCAAATGAAACATTTAAGTATCTCTCCTACTGTGCATGTAGTGCTCTTGGGGTAGCAAGCCAACACCTCTGGGGACAAGCTCAAACCCACTCCCGCCACCAGCAGCTGCTCCTTTGCAAGGTAGCATCTCAGCCAGTGAAATCTTGGCCTATGAGCGGCAACTAGCGATGAGCAAGATACATCACCAGGACCTCCAGGGGCAACATCCTCTTAGGCAAACAGCAATTGGAATGGGTGCTACTGCTGGAACTAGCCAGGCGATATACGATGGTGGATTCCAAAATGTTACGGCTGCCCAGCAGTTAATGTACTATTAGTTATCACCAAAACCTCTTATTCCTTTTTGATTGGCATTGGCGTTTCATTTGAGATCTAATTAGGTAAAAAGTTTCTGTACACTATCTAGGGAGGATAGGACATAGATGAGCTTTGCTTGTCGCTCACATGTGCTTTGCTTGTCATCTGAATGTATCGAAGGATGGATGTATACCTAATTACCTACCCATATATGTTATTATATTATATGCTTTTTCCCATCAAGGTTATTAGAAAGTATTGGCAGTTGTTAGCTTGCCGGAAGAATTTTTTTAGTATCATGTTTCTCTGTTGTATGCAAAGCAGTGTAAGGAATACCGTTTGTAGTGGCAGTATCGGCAGAAAAATGGGATTCCAAATGTTAGTACTGAACCGGTAACAAATACCGGCACACGAAATTTCAGTAAATACCGAGTAACAAATGTAATTTCAAAAAATTGGAGGACGAAATTGTCGGGGGGAAGAAACTAGCTAACGCCTCCCAACCCCAGTTACCTTACTTTTTCATTGCTTTCTCCGGTCTCTACCGATATGGGTTATTTGTTATCTAAGAATCAGATGCAGGTTGCCTTCTATTAACATGAAAATTTGCTTATGGTATTGGTTGCCTTTTTTGTTAACAATTAACATGGGAAATTGCTTCTACTGATATATGAGACTTTAACATGAATTATGAATTTTTTTAATCAAACTGAAAATTTTCTTTTTTAAAAAATATATATATTATAGATTATGTCCAAGGAATGTTTAACAATACTCTTTAATTCTATTTCAATAATCTTGTTAATAGAGTTTTAGCAATAGAGTTTCGTTGGCACATTGCAATAGAGTTTTATATAAGGGTATCAATTTAATTTTGATATATACCTTTATTTATTTTACATATAGAGGAAAATTCAAGTATTCTTGATAATTTAGTTTCTTTAAGAAGATTCAATAATTTCGCCTGAGCTCGGGACGTTGGTTCTTGGAATGAAGAACTATACCATTTATTTGTATTGCAAAAATCTTTTGAAAGGAAGGAGAATCACCAAATTAAACAAGCATTAGCTAGGATTAAAGTTTAGATTGAACCTTGTAAGAAATTTAGTCATAATGTGGAATAAGAAATGAAAATTTTACATGCAAAGCATCAACATGAGAAATACATAAAGAAAATATTGAACTACGAAATTGGTAGTGGAGGTTCTTTTTGTAGTGGTTAAGATGATACTGAGAATGCTGAAAGTGTATTCCTAGCCAACAAGAAGGGCTTGTTGCACTTGATGTGAGGAATAGAAGAATACGGTGTCTAACTTTTCGTATCATAAACAACTCTTGGAGCTCAGCTTTCAATTTGTAGTGTCTTAAAATCTAAAGAAGTAGCTCATGATATGATGACTACAAGGTAATCTACTGAGCAATTTTATTTGTGAAATAAAAAGTTATTTAGATGAAAAAGAATGAGTTGGACAACTTATGTGTATTTAATCATATGTAGTAGTTGGACAATTAGAAGACGATCATATTGCCAATTTTTTGGTTTATTCTGTTAAGGAGACAATGTTTTTGAAGTCTATTCTATTTTAAATATTTGATGAAGTTATGAATGAAGTTGAGTTTGAAAACATTGTACAATTCATCATTAACAATAATTATGCTTATAAAGCAGCTGGAAAAAGATTGCTAAATAGGAATAATTTTTTTATTAAATTCCTTGTGTTGCACATTGTATTGACTTGATGTTAAAAAATATAGGAGATCCTATATACTTTCTTATTAATGATGAAACTATGTAAAAAGCAAGAAAAGTGATTAAGTTCATCTATAATCGTGCATGAGTCCTAAATTTGATGAGAAAGGATTTTACCAATGGTAGTAATTTGTTTTATCCTGGCATTACAACATTTGTGACTAATTTCTTATCATTTTAGTGCTTTGTTTTAATAAAGAAGTATTTGAGACAAATATTTACAAGTGATAAGTGGATTGTATCTCAATATTTTAGGTCTAATATTAAAATGAAGGTTTCTAAAATTATACTTGAAGATCATAAATTTTGGCCGCAATATCAATTTGTCATCCGACCTTGTGAGCCTCTGGTAAGATTACCTTGTTTGCTTGATAGTGATAAAAAAGTAATAATAAGTTTTTTTGTGATGCTATAGAGAGGGCGAAGGAAGCAATCAGACCAATCTAAAAATGAGCATTTTATGTCTACATTGTATCTTATAATCATCAATAAAAGATCGGGAAACTTTAATCTCTATTGTCTTTAGCCGGGATATTTTTAATCATAGTGTCTATTTTAGACCAAGTTTTACAAAGAAAGCTGAAATTAAAAGGGAATGCTATTAACTATCAAAGTGATTGTTGCACATAAGATGATACAAGATCTTTTAGCTTATAAATAGAGGTATATAACACTAGCTTTAGTGATTTTGGGATGCCCACTGCAATTTTTCAAAGAGACAATGTAACATCCCACCCCTTATTGGAAGGGTAAAATAGGAAATTTGTCATAAGAAGGGATTGAGAGGGATTAATTAGTACTGTTCATGCATAATAGAATTGATACACAGTCACAATTGTGCACATGAAATTACTGTACATGCATACATGACATTCCCGGTTTGCGTGCCTAAGT
>JAOSBK010000001.1:13135229-13150121 GCA_027568895.1 Erythroxylum shatona | reverse complement strand
CCTAATAGCTATAGGTATATATAGCTACCATCTCATAAGTTAACTATGAGAGGGGGTTATTAAAATACATTATAACTCTGATGGTAAGATTGATTAATACAATCTAAAATATAAAAACATATTTTCAACAATTATAGCACATTAGGTGATTTCATGGGAATATATAATTAGCCACTTTCTTTTCTTATTAGTTATGTAAATTTTTCTTACTTTGTGGGCATATCAGCTTCATTCGTTCCATCACTTTAAAATTTCACTTGTAGTTGCCAAGTAATCTTTTGGGCTAGGATTTCCTTTTTAGCTAACATTTATTAAGAATTAAGAGATATTGCCATGTCTTGTTACCTAACTAAGATGTTATATATACAAAATAATATAACATTGTTATAACAATAACCTAACAATGGAATCAAAAAAAATATAATCAGTTCTTATCGACGGAAAAATATTCCGTTGAAAATGTTGAAGAGATTTACCGACGGTAAACATAACCGTCGACAAATTGGTTGAGGTTTTTAGGTAATTACATTCGGATTACCGACAGAAATTAACCTGTTGCTAAATTTCTTCGACGGAAACTCACTTGACCTATTCCATCGTTAAATTGATTCTGACAGCAAGTTACCGTCGTTAATACCGTTAGTAAAGTACCGACGGAATTAGCCGGTCGGTAATTTTAACTACGGTATCTTTAGCGACTGATTTCTCGGGTACCAAATTCCGTCGGTGATGAAAGTTACCGACGAAAATTTCTCATTTCCAGACGAATTTTTCCGTCGGTAAATTGATTATTTCTTGTCGTGATTTAATTTTATCTATTTACTGGAACTCTTAATATAACAAGTAGTTTTATAGATCCAATTTTCCTTAACCATATTAATCTTTTAACAGATTGGGTTTTTGAGGAACCAAGTTTGATAGATGAGAGTGACATGAAAGAAAATCTTGGATGAGAAAGTATTGACATGTCATTTGGTGCAATTAATTTAAATGATAGTGATAAAGAAACTTCTCTCAATGATAAGTATTTTGTACTAAATGAAAATTATGGTTAATGCAATTTGAGTGGATATTCTATTGAATGAAGTTTCAAGTTTCAAGTTTTTTATTTTTTATAGATATCACTTCTTTTTTATGTATATGTTAAATTCTATATGTGTAATATAAATATAGAACTTTTACCTATAAGTATTTTTGTTTCAGGCAAGTTTCAAGTTTTTTATTTTTTATAGATATCACTTCTTTTTGATGTATATGTTAAATTCTATATGTGTAATACAAATATAGAACTTTTACCTATAAGTATTTTTGTTTCAGGCCTCACTTCTACTTGATTGAGCTCTTCAGCATGAACTCTTATTATAAATTGTAATTTTTGTAGAGTAGTGGACCTATATTATTCTTACAATATGATTTTTTGATGTAATTATTCTTTATTATATGATGTAAATTGTAACATGTTAAATACTTTACATTATTCTTAGGTTATATCTATATGATGAATAAATAGTCTTTTTTATATTAATTGTGGTTATTGTTTATAAGTGAAATATATGAAAAGTAATATTAAACATTAGTATAAATAAGTAGATAATTGTTATTTTAAATTTATATTACTATAATTTTTGGAGACATGGTTGATATAAAATTAAAAATTATATGGTACAATAAATTGAAAGACTATTTTGTAATTTTAAAAAATTTAAGAACTATTTTATAATTTTTAAAAATTACTTAAAATAATACTCAATATCGATCGGTATTGATACCCTACCATACCAAAACCAAATTTGGTACTAGTACCATTATGGTATTCATAACATTGATGTCAAATATAATTATAAATATAAGTTTCCATGTGGTTGTTAATTCCTTGAATTTGTTTTATTCTAGTTTCCTTTCATTTAATTTGTAAAGGAATTTGTAGATCAAAATGATAATATATGAAAATGTAAGGGCAATTGTCCTTTTAATTTTTAATTAAAAATGTTATATGTATATTTTAGTTATTAAATTTTTAATTCAAAATTTACCTTTATTAATTATTTTATGTAAGATTTTCTAATACACAAATAGTATATAACTACATATATAATATTAGATGGCATATATGTACAATCAAGATGTAATGTGTTGCAAGAAATTTTGACAGAAGATAATTAGTAAAATTGAAAGATTAAAGAATGAATAGTTAAAGGATTTTCGATAAGAAATTGATTATATATTTAATTTTTAATGCAATTTATTACTATTAATTTGGAACATAACTAGAAATGGTGAGTCTCACCTCTATTTATTAAACAACCAAATTTGAGGAATTAGGAATCCTTAATTCTCCTTTGTTATGACCCTACTCTTCCTCTTCTTTCATGCTCCTCATCGCCACCTATTACTGTTTAATTTATGGTACACTAAGTTTAATTACAAAGTATGTTCTATTGATAAATTTTTCTTTGCACTTTCTTCATTGAAAGTATTTTAACATATCCTTCTTAAAGAGATAATTCTACTACATTTTTGGTGATAGAGGTGTTTGGCTCCTATTCTTATCATTGGTTGTAGAGGTGTGTAGTCCTTTTTCCTTTCTATAAACCTATTGCATTTGACCTTGATTTTGTTTTTCCTATTTTTCATTTAACTACAAGCGACATTATTTGTTGTTATCTAAATTTGTTATTCAATATAAAACATTACTCATAGTTTTTCTATATTTCTCTTATCAACATTTTATAAGTAACTTTGCATTCATTTTACTTTATTATTAATAATGTAACATAATTAATAAAAGAAAATTCTCTTTAAAAAATTATTGTTTCTCAACCGAATTTTTTTATTAACAATCTAGCATTATCTTTTATTAGATTTCAAAACGCATTATCAAATGTTATTGAATATTAGGGCAATTTTCCTTGAATTTTTATCAAAGAAGATATAGAGAATGTCAATTGTATAGATTAACTGAAGCATTGGAAATTTTCATTATCAATAATCAATCCATAAATATAACAAAACAGACAAAAAATTTAGAAGATGATTCATGAGTCTCACTTTTTATTAAAAAACAAGAAAACCCAAAGTCCATTAACTGCCTAATTATTTAAAGTGTAAGTTGATTAATTAAAGAATGCATATCTCTATTTCCATTAATATGATATATTCTAAGTGATAGTTAATTAATTAGATATTGCACATGTATATTTCCACTAAACTGATAAATGACACCAAATTTTTACAAAGTGATTATTAAAATAATTATTAAACGACTAGTGATGTCACGTATAACTTAAATATTCACATATCTAAGACAAGCAATTTTGTTTTTTTTTTTAAAGGCTCTAATATTCATACATATAAAAGGCTAATTAAAGCTACTAAAAGATAATGGTGATATTCTTCCATTAGATATGATTATAAGAACATTTATATATCAACTTATCTTAATTTAATAAAACTTATCTTAATTTAATAAAATGTATGAATTTACTGGTATGGACTTCAATTATATTTAATATCAATAATATAAAATCGTTGACATTTATACAAGACATTATCTAATTGTTCTATTGATTATAAACATATTTATAGTGGTTCAATATAAAAGAATTTTTAGTGAGAAGTTCAAATTAGAACCACAGTTGACTTATGTGAATATGGAAACAGACATTTATGAAAAAAATGAACTTTTATTAGGTGAGTTGTAGAAAAACTAGCAAGATGGAGATAGATTTAGGTACTTCTAATTTGACAAGGCATATTATAAGGTATCAAGTTTTAAAGTTAACGAGTTCTTGAAACTCATTGAATTAAATAATAATCACACTAAGCTAATCGACATGATAAAATTCTTGAAATGGTTGATATTTATGTGTCACATAAATTAGATATACCATTTCATTCACCTGACATGTGTATAATTAGAAGAGAGGAGATTAATGAAAAGAATGATAGAAATGCTAAAAGTATTTTGATGGAGATAGTCATGGTGAAGAAGGAAACAGTGGAGTTAGGGTGGAACCGGTTAAGAACAATAAAGAATTGGATGATCTCCTTTATTCAAACAATAATAACAATAAAGGAAACATTAACGAAGATGCATATGGTGTAGTTATTGAAGAAGCTAAAAAACAAGCAAATGTTGATCATTGACAAACTGAATTTCAAATACATATTTCATATAACTACTAACTAGTTGAAATTGATTCCATTAATAGTGGAAATTACATTGATAGTGACGAATACTCAAGTGGAGAGAAGCTTAGTGAACTATTAGGCATCATCCAACTAGTGTAGCACTATAATGGACCTTGGGTATGGAATTTGCAAATTCCAAAGATTTTAAAGATCTTATGGATTGTGTAATGTAAACATGGTTCAATATGAGGTGGAAAAATGGTCAGAATAATAAGAATGAGATTAACTATATTAAAGGATGTCAATAAGAGTTGTATATTGGATATAACAGGAATGACAAGTATTTCAAAATGAAGACATATAAACTTGATTACAATTATTTTACAACTAAAAAACCGAAAATGGTTTCTTCCAAGTTCTTGATGAGATATGGGGAAATAATTGTATAAAAATCTCATATATCTATAAATAAAATAGATGAAGAATGTAGGAAGAAGTTGAATATATTTGCTAATTCTAGCATATATATATATATCAATAAAAAGGATATTGAGAAAGGAGAGAGTAACATTCTTACGAATGAATAATCCAAGCTACTTGGGTATGTAAATGGACTGAAATTGAGCAATTATGAATTTGTAGTGGAGTTACAACTGTCAAAGAATTAACAAATTTCTTTGTTATGCTTTAAAAGTTTATACATTGTTTTAAAGTTACAAAAAGAGGACAAAAACGTTTAAGATCAAAATTTAGGATGGATGTTTACTTTTCAAAGATAAGAGTTTTAAGGCTAGTTGCTTAGTGCGTTTGAGAGTGATCAGGATAGAGGGATATATCCATTGGCATGAGTTACTATTGAGGTAGAAAATATTAACTTGTATAGTTTATTCATGAATTTCTTTGCATATGACTTATAATTAGAAGATAGAAAGGGAATTAAAATAATATTTGATATGTAAAAGAGAACTTATACTTCATATTGTCGTTTAATTCTTGATCATTATATTTAGACTAAATTAATTTGTTTTGATTATTTAGAGATTAGTAAGAGTTGTGAAGGAGACATTACTAAATGTCACATACTATATGTTTACTAGACATATTTATCATAATTGATATAGAGAAGGGTAGTTGTATAATTATACATTGTCTACTAATGTTAAAAACTTCAATGAGTAGCTTAAGAGGCTACTTAAATTTAAACTTAGGTATGCCACATATTTGCCTAAATTTAGACGAAAAGGTGAGCAAGATATTATCAATCATTTGAGTCCAAATTCCTAATAGTTGGTAATAATATGAATAAGTTTAATAGGTAGACCTTACTTACCAAAGATAGATCAATAATTAGGATGCTTGAAACAATAAAAACTGTGGTAACAAAGAGGTATGTGAAAAAGAGATTGTATAAAAATTGATGAAAGGAAGACTTGGCTTCAATATTTATGATTAAATTAGAAAAGAACCAAAAGATGCAATGTATTGGAGATTTATATTACTACTCATATAAATATGTCAAAATTGTTAATCATAACTTTAAATAAAAGGTCAAGGCATTTATAAATGATTGCTATAGGAAGGCCCAATTTCTTAGTATGTATGAGTAAGTATTGCAATTTGTAAGAGATGCTATTTTTTTGTCTAACAACTTGTTATGAGAAAATACATCTACCAACTAAGAGATTCATGTCAAGGTGTCTTAAAAGAAGACAAAGAAAAGAAAAAAATAAGTCAAAAAAGTGGAAAATTCAAACAAGTTGTACAAAAAAAGGTTAAGTGTAAAGATACAGAAAATGTGATAATTTTGGTAATAGCTCGAGAAAAAGTAGTAAAGAAGCCCTAAGAGTTAGGGCTAGTAATAAGCTACGCTAGGCTTGGGCTTAATCCTTTTTTAGCCTATAAATTGCCTGAAGCTCAATAAGCTCGATATGCTTGAAACTTGACCAAATTTGAAATAAATTGACATCGTTTTGGTTAATCATTTTAGGGTTAATTCTTTATCCATTAAACAAAATAACGTTGTTTTATTAAAACCTAATAAAATAATGTTATTTTAGCCATAACTAGTTCCAATAGGTACGACTGGCCCTCACAAGCTAGAGCATAGTCCAAAACCTGATTAACAAGAACTTTATTTTTTTAATTTAAAGTCAAATGAGGTTGAGAACAAATCAAAATGTGAACCCTACAAGGAATATCTAATGAACTATTTGCAAATGTGAAACTTTTATTTTAAAACTACTAATATTTTTAAGTATGTATATGAATAGAATGTGAGTGACTTTTAATTTGACATATTTTGTTTGAAATCACAATTGAGGTCATTCTTGATGTTCAAAATCTACAACTGAGGCATCTTCATAAATATATGAAATGCAATGTTGTTCTACTTTAAAATTCTTCAAATATGTGTTGTGAATATCTTCCATTAGAGTGTTGCATCTTTTTGATTAATATAAGTTGTTGGTTTCAATAGTAGAAAAGTAGAGAAGATACTACTATACATAGTCAATAAATGATATTTATTCATGCTTTTAGGTATAAATATACACAATAAAAAATTACTTAATTGCTGGCAGTTTGATGGCTCTTCATATGCTCTTAAAGAAATACGGAGATTTTGATCCGTTTCAAAGGAAAATCAAGCATAATTTAAAAATATTTATAAGGTAAAGAAAAGAAAAGAAGAGTATTATTAGTAAAAAGTGGACATTCATCACAATACAAGCTTCCAAGTCTAGTATGCATCAATAGTGCGATGTGAACCATAATCAATCACAATAAATATGATTACACATATTATTAAGCTACTGACTTACATATAATGGAAAGTTTTTTGAGAGGTTAAACTTAAACTATTTCACTTATCTTTTGACAACTAATAATATATGGATTAAAAATTATTTTAATTTTCCCTAAACAATATATATCTTATGGATGTTAATTATATGATCCTATAACAAATCCATTTGCTTGGATCTATCATCTATTTTTAATATATTATAGATTGTCAGTTACTTGATTATACATGGATCATTTGCTTTTACCACTTCCTTGGTAATATTAAAAGTACGCATTTCTATCACTGATCTGTCATTCATATCGCCAAACAATATCAATATAAGTGACCATAATCTAAAAATTTAGTTACATGTTTTTTAATTGAAATTCCACTAAAATAAGAATTCAATAAAATTTATACCATTTTCATACTATCACATGTGAAAATTATAGCCATCAAAAGTAAAATGATTCCTGCAATAATATTCAATAACATAAACTTAATTTTTTTGTTTGGCCAACATATTAATGTCCTCCTTAATATGCTTTATTTGCTCTTCAATCTCCTTAGTTTTCTATACTTGCTTCATATTTGATGATATCAATAATGATTTAGTTGTATTGATTTCATACTTGAAATCAATTTCAGATGTACTTGTTTTAACCTTCTTCTTCAAAAGAGCTACTTATTTTCTCAACTTATAAATAATTCTTTTAAGATTTTTTTTACCAAACCATTTGAAAAAATTTACATCTCCTAACCTACAAGCAAATCAATTCAACCATTTTATATAAAAACATAAGTTTCTTCATTTCATATACAAATAACATTCAATAGGCACTAGTTAATTGAAATGTTAATAAAATTTCTTCCTTAACCACTTTATGAAATCTTTAATGGAGCATTTAACTTATAGTATCAAACCATGCTCTAAGCATTGGAGTTGAATATTGTATAAGTTGACGAGGGGATTTGATAGAAATTATGCAAAATAATAACCTAAATATTAGTACAAAAAAAAATTGTTAAGATCATATGTTATATAATATAGGATTTTTACAAAAACATACATATAAAAGAATATGAGGTTGACAATACTTATTTCATAATGTATAAAATTAGGAATGATTAATTATAAGTGTTTGTCAGCAGGAGAAAAATAATAACTAATGAAGAACAATGAGAACCAAAGTAAAAGTATAAGGGTTTGACACCTAACGTTACCTTTGGTAAAACTTTGCACCTTAACATTTATAAAATACTACTATTTGTATCTCAAAACCTAATTCCATTAGGTTTCTATTAGTTACATGTAAATAGACTTTTAATCCATCCATTGTAGTATGTTAGTTTGGTAACATGAACTTACTAAAAGTTGACATGGATTTTTTAATTAAAAATTATCTTAAATTTATAAGATCTTTAGATATTAAAATTATTAAAATATTATATAATAATTTTTAATCATATTAAAAATTAACTAATTGTAGTAACATCTCTAAACCTAACTCCATCATCAATATATTTTTCATCTAACATTTCATTGCAAGGATTAATACCTTTTTCCATCATATGCAACTCTATATCAATAACTTTAGAATAATAATCCAAGCTCAAACTTTAAATACTGAATTGTGGGTTTGACTTTATGCCAAGTCCCGTTACTTACATGCCTACATTATTAAAAAGTTCAAAAAGAGCTCTATGATTGGTACAAATCAGACATGAATGTCATGGAAGTAAGTCACAAAGGAAAAGAGTTTCTTTCAATTGTTCAAAAGCTTGAGCCTAATCTTAAGGCTCTTTCAAATATTCATGAAGATTATGTTATTCTATTTGTTTAAGGCGGTGTCATTACTTAGTTCATTTTGATCCTTTAAATATGTGGAAACATGATGATTATCCTAATTATTTGATTAATGGTTAATGGGTGATAAGGCATTCAAGAAGGTGCAAAAATTTTACAAGTCAAAGGTGATTTGGAATTTTGGATTAGATAATCTGAGAAGTACATAAAGATTCAATCTTTTCATAGTTTAGAGCAGATTTCAAATATTAAGTATCTGCATATTTATGCTATTCATATTGTCGAGTTTAAGGATTACCTCACTCTAAAGATTAGAGTTTTAATAGTTGATATGTCTTGTAATTTATATCCAAAGCTTGCGGATGTTATTAAGTTTCACTTGATCCATGCTAGTTCTCGACTTAGTAACCTCTCTAAACCCAACTCCATCATCAGCATTGTTTTCATCTATAATTTCATTGCAAAGATTAATAACTTTCCATCATATGCATGTCTATATCAATAACTCTGGAACGATAATCCAAGCTCAAACTTTAAATACTAAATTGTATTTGACTTTGTGGTGAGTCTCGTTGCTTTACTTGCCTACATTATTAAAACTCAAAGAGAGATCTATGATTGGTTCAAATTAGATATGAGAGTTATGGAAATGAGTCACAAAGGAAAAGAGTTTTTTTTAATTGTTCAAAAGGTTGAGCCTAATCTTAGGGCTCTTTTAAATATTCATGAAGACTATGTTATTCTATTGTTTAAGGCGATGCCATTACTTAGTTCACTTTAATCCCTTTGAATATGTGTAAACATGATGATTATATTGATTATTTGATTACTAGTTTATGGGGTGATAAGGCATTAAAGGAGGTGCAAAAATTTTGCAAGTCAAAGGTCATTGGATTAGGTAATTTGAGAAGTACATAAAGATTCAATCTTTTCATAGTTTAGAGTAGATTTTAGATGTTAAGTATCTGCATATTTATGCCATCCATAGCGTTGAGTTTAAGGATTACCCAGCTCCAAAGATTAGAGTTTTAATAGTTGATGTCTTGTAATTTATGTCCAAAGCTTGTGGATGTTACTAAGTTTCATTTGATCTATGATTGTTCTCAACTTTGTCAGCTTGTCACCTACTAAAAGAGATTTTCCAACCTACAATGTGATTAAAATAATTTTTAATCACATTAAAAGTTAACTAATCGTAGTAACCTTTCTAAACCCAACTCCATTGTCAACGTTGTTTTCATCTATCATTTCATTGTAAAGATTAATTCCTTTCCATCACATGCACCTCTATATCAATAACTCTAGAACAATAATCTAAGCTCAAACTTTAAATACTAATTGAGTTTTTGACTTTGCGGTGAGTCCTGTTATTATACTTGCCTACATTATTAAAAAGTTTAAAGAGAACTCTATGACTGGTACAAATCAAACATGAGTGTTATGAAAATGAGTCACAAAGAAAAGAGTTTCTTTTAATTGTTCAAAAGGTTGAGCCTAATATTAGGGCTCTTTTAAATATTCATGAAGATTATGTTATTCTATTTGTTTAAGGTGGTGGCATTACTCAGTTCACTTTGAGCCCTTTAAATATGTGCAAACATGGTGATTATTTGATTATTGGTTCAAAGGGTGATAAGGCATTCAAGGAGGTGCAAAAGTCAAGGTAATTTGGATTAGGAAATCTGAGAAGTACATAAAGATTCAATCTTTTAATACTTTAAGAGTAAAATTAAGATGTTAAGTATTTGCGTACTTATGCCATTCATAGGGTTGAGTTTAAGAATTATCTTACTCCAAAGATTAGAGTTTTAATAGTTGACATGTCTTGTAATTTATGTCCAAAGCTTGTGGATGTTACTAAGTTTCGCTTTATCTATGCCAGTTCTCGACTTTGTCAGCTTGTCACCAACTAAAAGAGGTTTTTCAACCTATAAAGTTGTCCTTAAATTATTACTATATAAAGCTTTGACCAAACAAGATTCTTTTTCACGAAAATGCACATTCTAAATATCCTTTTTCTATACTTTACCTTTCAACAATCTCACGTCTCTGCTTTTGAGTTTGGTTATCTAAGGAGATTTCACACAATTTATTATAAGATGAAACATAGAACAAAACTGAAGACAAAGGGGACCATAAAATAAGCTAATTTGGAAAATTAGGGATCTAAGCTGGGCGTCTAGCACGTAGTAACCACATAACTAAGTTCCATCTATTTAAAGATAAAATTTTGATAACCATAAAATGTTTGAAATTATTTTAAACACTTCTAAATATTAGAGCCACATACTTTGTGGTAGAACAAAGTATTTATTTTTTTGAAAAGAATCAGTTTAATTATTTTTGATAAACCTTTAAGTTTAAAAGCACCTTTTTAATTAAGAAATTACATCACTTGAAAATATGTTTCTCCCAAGAAGAGAAGATAGAAAGCCTTGCTTGGAGGGGACTTACCAGCACAACGAACCGAGGAACCAAGGTGACAAGGGGCTGTGTACATAGAAACCCTAATTGTAATTGCTTGCAACATTCCATACAATTGAAGCAGTGGACATACAAACACTAATTCCATACAATTTCGAAAATGTAAGACAGACACTGAAAATCATGCCAAGAAACATGAAGACAGGCATGATAGGCTACATATCGCAAGAACTGCTGAAGGATCAAGATTAAAATCCTGTGTTAACGGATACTTAGTTGAGCAGAGTCTGGAGAGGGGAGATTAACTGCTGCAGTTCATCTCTTAATCCTTGTAGCTGTCTACTTGAAAAATGGAGTTAGTCCTTTTCCAGCCTTGCTATGTACTCATCATAGAATCTCCCAGCTCGTTCAAGATCTCCGAGCTCAGTGTAACAGTCAGCTATTGCTCCATAGGCCTCCGTGTTACCAGACTCCTCTCCTTCTCGCTTGGATATTGCAAGAACCATTGAATGATATTTAATAGCATCACGGTATTTACCCTGCCTTTGCAGTGAGGCTCCTAGATAAAGCACTTTCAAATATAAGCACACTGAGTTGAACACAAGTATTTGATAAAATAAATGTTAACAATGAATGTCAATGGTGGATGAATAAAATAAACCTAAGCCTCTTGCTGCTTTCTTCTCCTCTATCGGGTCCTCCAAAGTCTGAGCAAGCTCAAGAGCTGCCTTGAACTCCAAAAATGCCTTCTCTGGATCTTGATTCCTCAAAAAGTTCTTTCCAGCCTTTAACTTTGAAATCAAATCTTCCTTCCTAGGATCAACAATTACTTCATTTTCTTGTATTCTACTGCCTACTGGAGCATAACTCAAAGTGGGGGCATAAGACTCAATCTTAGCTTGTCTTCTTAGAGCCGTATTTATCTGACGCAGTTGCTCATTTAGCCTCTGCAACTCTCCTCTTCTCTGCCTTGCAAGCAGTCCTGTGATACCAGTTTGGATCTTTAGCAAAAGAAAAATTAAATCTCACACGGCTTAACAAATAGACCTCTAACATTCCATACATGTATTCCATACGGGTGAGAAAAGCCAGTCAAAGCTTTTGCATCTTGAAACTCACATTTGGTAATTTTCCAACTATACATTGATAGAAAGAAATTAATTGAGAGAGAGTTCTGTTAACTTTGATAATTTTCTTCTTTAGAAGGAGAAGTGGTCTATATACAAAAAGGCATATATCTCAACCTAAAACTTTAAGGTCATTCAACTATAAATAATTGAACTTTCTTATTCGATAAGCATTTTTTTTCTTCATATATTAGGCTCCTATAACTTGCTCTGTTATTATGTTAAATTTCATAATTTTCTTATTTAGAAAGAGAAGTGATTTATAAACAAGGAGGTTCACATTTTAATCTAAAACCTTAAAGCCATTAGGTTTTGGATATTTTCTTCTATAAACTGATCTTATCTTTTATCCCTTTTGGATGTTGGAGTTATTAAACCTTTTTAACATATTTCTTTAACTTAGGCGTAAAGCAGGAGCTCAATGTGTATAGTATCAATACCTCCAACAGTGGCCCCAATGAGAGCGACAAATAGCAGTAAAGGCATGTTGAAGAAAGAGTTATCTGCCTCGCATGTTTCTGCCAAAGCTTGCAATGGCATTGTCCATATCAAGGCATTGCTAACTAGAAATGCCGTTGCAGATACATTTTGATGTACTTTTCCCTGCAAAGGCTATAATCACTCAACCAGATTGCAACATGTGAGATTGATGAAATATGCCATGATAAAACAGAAGACCCAAGTCTATTAAATGAAAACATAGTAATGCATTAAAAGAGTATCATAAAGTACGTATGTAATCCTGAACCCTTATTCTGCCTAATTCAATCGACTGAATCTGTTATATTAACCATGGTAATGATGAAAAAAGGGTATAATAAGTGGATATCTAATCCTGAACTCTTATTCTGTTAATCATGGTAATGACGAAAAGGAAAGGATATCGTGGAACACATGTGTAATCCTGAAGTCTTATTCTGTCTAATTCAATCAGCCGAATCTGCTAGATTAACTATAGTGATGAAACGGGGAACTCACATTATCTCATAGACCAAGTTAATAATAGCTTGAAGGCAATCATTACGTTGATATCAAAATACAAACAGTAATTAACAGCTTTCAATCTCATGACAAATTGGTTGCTGAACTATCAAAACAGAAGGTTTACTAGATTTAGATGCAATAATTTGATTGAAAACATTCACAAAAGAGGCATCGACCTCCATGATTCTCCATACTAAAAAATGACAAGCATTTTGCTCACTGAGAGCATGCTAAATTGCAATTAAGAATTACCATATCCAAATCGTGCAGAAAAATAAAAACACGAGTACATGTAAAACTGGAGAACTCACCATCATACCTGATGAGTTGACAACTGTTCGAAAAGAGGCAGTACTTCAATGATATCCGAGCACTTTCTGGACATAGATTTTAGATGTACACTTCCGTCAATTAACTTACGATAACGTCCATAGCTTGTTGAAAACTTTTTCAGCTTAAACAAAGCGAAATCTGAAAAGAAACAAAATTTCATTTCAGACTCCATTTTTATAACAGAAAATTTTCATTCAGAAATGATGCAAAGAGATGAATCAATTGTTCATTTAACGTTACCCACCACATCCATTAGTTACCCACAAACATTTATCCCACGCACACAAGCAAACTGGTGGTAGTGAATTTCACACGATAAGAACTAACATAAAGCTTGAAGTTGTCTGAGTTATGGAGATCGTTAATTTTTAAGTGTAATTCGTTCGAACTCCACTTGCATACATCTCCATAAACAGCCGACACTGAAATCTAGTTCACCGTTTCGTGTAAATCTAGCAAAAGAAATCACCGTTGCACAATCTCACAAACCACATTGTATATTTGATCTCCATGACCATACAGATGAACGTTTTCAAACAAAGAACTACGAACACTAGAAACTCAGTTTTCATTCAAACCCAGTTCCTCATTCCTTTGTATCTTTGAGAAACCAAAACAAAAAAGCATACCCCAAACCAGGCATAGTTCAAAGAAGTCAAGGTTAAAGGAGTCAAATCATCAGAACATATCGAAGCCAAAGAGAGATAACAGAGAAAGTAAAAGACCAACCAGAGAAATCGGGTTTGGCTGAGACAATTGAAGGTGACGGTGGGGAAGAGAGAGAATAGTAGCGGTTGGTTAAGGAAGAGCAGAAGACTGGCTCTGCCATATTTTTTGCATCCAGAGGATAGAGCCGAAGTTGCCTGTTATTGTACTATTTGTCTTATGGATACGACCTTGATTACTCTTTAAATTGCCTGAATGCCACTTTACGGGGAAATGCTTGGACGTTTATAGGGAGGATCAAAAGCAAATGAGGCGTTAAAAGCGTATGGGTTCACTCTGGCGTTGTCAAACAAGACGGTTACCACATAAAATTAGGACTATACGAGACCGGTTAGGAATTGCAACAGTATCAAATCATTGCGGTGGAGTTGTACTGTATATATGATAAAGCGATCACGCAACAGGGATGAATTGTGTGACTTTTTTTTTTCTTCGTAAGTTCTTTTATAATAAGCAAATCTTAGTTAACGAAAAAAAATAGTATAACCTATTAGACAATAACCCTGTGTATGGATAGTGTCTCTGAGGACGGGGACAGTAGACAAGACAGAAAAATCCCTGTCTCTGTGGTGTTTGCT
>JAOSBK010000001.1:13103866-13122690 GCA_027568895.1 Erythroxylum shatona | reverse complement strand
GCCTTTCGTTCTCTGCTAACCTTTGTGAAACTTACCTGTTTTTTCTTTCCCAAAATATAACTCTCACAAAAAACCCATATTAATAGATTTCAAACCTTATAGATATCCTTTTGAAGCTAACATCTTCATCCCTTTTTGACTCATGTGTCCTAGTCTGTTGTGCCACAGACTCGAGCTCTATGTCCTATCGACTATAGCGACCATGTTTTGAATACCCTACAGTACTATATAAAGTTCCAAATTTTATACCCCGTGCTACCACCATAGCTCCCTTTACAATTTTCGAGTAACTCTCCGCAAACACTGCCCTGTAACCTGTGCTGTCCAACTGACCAATAAAAATTAGATTCTTTTTCAAGTCAGGAATATATCTGACATCCTGCGACTTTCCTTGACACTGAGTGTGCTACTAGAAGAATCCCTGATTTTCCTTTTGCAAATGCTGTCACTCAAGACAACATCTCGGACTTCATCAGACTTTAACTTCTCATACCCACGTGAACTACTAATTGTGGAAACAATAGTATCCCACAACTCTGGTAGAGAGGATATCAAAATTAGGGCTCTAATCTCATCATCAAAATTAATATCAATAGAGCTTAATTGACTGATAATCATATTAAATTCATTAATATGATCTGTGACAGATTCGCTTTCAGACATCTCCAGATTGAACAAGTGACACATCAGATATGCCTTATTAATAGCCTATGATTTTTCGTACATGTTTGCCAGAGCCTTCAGTACTCCTACAGTCAATATCTCCTTAACGATGTTGAAGGTAACATTTCTCACCAACGACAAATGAATCAACCCTAGCACCTACCAGTTTTTTAGATCCCAAGCCTCCTGTCTCATGGTTTCTGGTTTCATCCCTGGCAAAGATTCGTGGAGGTTTCTCTTATATAGATAATCTTCCATCTGCATCTTCCAGAAACCAAAATCATTTCCATCAAATTTCTCAATTTGAATCTTCTCACTTTCCATCTGTTCAAATTGTTATGATATAAACAAAGCTCTGATACCATTTGTTACAAGCAACCAATCACAATAATCAAAGAACAAGTATGAAAATCATAAACACACACAGATTTACGTGTTTCACCAAGATCTGGCTAGATCCACAGGTGGTTAGAGTTTTATTTCACTATGAATTGTTTTCGACATCAGTACCTTAGGAGAATAGAACATATTTATACGCGATTGTGGGCCTAATGTAAAGTCCAAAATATATTATCAGATGCCATATCTTAACAAACTTTTTCCTGATACTTTTACCAATTTTTATATAAATATATTTTAATAGACTCCAATTTAGATTTGTGATTACTTCACGTCTTATGAGTTCCTAGGCATGACTTGTATTGTTGTTTATCACTTATTCTATTTATTATGATTTTTCCCATAAACATCTATCCTTCGTAAGTTGCATATTGAATTAATTGGTCTATCAAGAACTATTCACTCATTCACTATCAATAAATTGTCACATCCACTATTATTTAATATTAAACATTTTCAAACAATTTTAAGTCTACTAAAATTTTTGCTATTATTATTTATTCATTCAGCATTCTTATAAAAAATATGATCTTCACTTTTATACTCTGTCACTAACATACTTTGATTTTTTATATTTTCAGAAAACATTTTTATTTCTTCTTCAAGAATTAGACAGTGTCTTGATAAAAGATTTGAAGAAACTAAACCAAAACTAGCATCGACATCAGATGTTCCTATTAATGACCGTAATAAAAAGCCCAGATTATCATGAACTTTTTTCGCAGTATTTTCACTTCACAGATTAAAGGGGTAGTTGAAAGCCTGAGTGCGAAGGTACTTACCACATAGGCAAAGGGAGATAAAGCAATTGCAAGTTTACTTCTTAAAAAATACTATAAAATGACAAAATTGTTAAGATTTACTATGGGGAAATTAGAAAACATCCAGGTATGACTGCACATGCATTTAAATGCTTGAGGAAAATTTATCAGAATTTTCAAGTAACTTTTAAGAAATGTCTTCATTAAAATGAATATGCAGGTTAGTGGATTGAATTCTTTATAAGTTGTTCTAGATAGCTAGCGGTAATTTAGTGGATATCATTCCTATATTTCCCATAGTAGAGGAATTAGCAGGATAAATTTACTTCGCATTATCCAATTGATCGCTATATTGTTTGTTTATACAAGATTAACTCTCTTAGCTATGCTATGTGAAATGGACAAAGATTTAGTTTCTGTTATCGAATTTTCTTCAACTTCTAATGAATGTCTAGTTTGTTGTGATTTTGTTTGTATAAGATGAATAGAGAACTGAGGAAGAGAAACAGAGAGAGAGAGAGAGAGATTTTTAGAATCAATAGAGAATATATGGAGAAAGAGTTTTTAACTAATTTATTATTTTACATGGCATTCTAACCATCAGCATAACGTTAAATAAACGTTATAGAAGAGCTATCATGTTTGCTAGTGTAGAATTACATCCATATGTCTATTATTTAAATGACGTGTTTCTTGTGTACCTGTTAATGCTATCGTTATATTAGCTACTTAACTATTTCCCGTGTTCCTTGTTGAACTGCGCTTCTCCTATATTCTATTTTATATTGTTGATCTCTTATTCTTGTTCTATTTGCTTAAATAATAATTTCTTTTTAGTTCACATATTTGTTGATTGTTTTTATACATTGGTCATAATTTTTTAAATTTTCGTTAATTTAGTTTAATTCATATCAAATTTTGCAGTTATTATATTCTTTACTAAAATATTATAACAAATTTTACTTTATAAATTTCAAAATTTTCCCTTCAAATTCTAACTTTAATAATATTTCCTAAAATATTTTAACCATTTATAGCAAAACATATATATACATGCTCTTTAATTCTCAAAATTAATCGCCATTATACATTTCCAAATTTCCCTAGTTTATAAATAAAAGATGACAAACGCAAGATACGTTAAAGTCGTCGTTCTCAAATTCTCTTCAAGGTATCCAATGTATTGCTTGGGCCTTTGGTGGTATGATCTTTGCTCTTGTCTACTGACACCACTGGTTTATCTGGTACGTATTCAAAAATCCTTCCTTTTTTTAATTTTTGATGTTTCATGTGGATCTTGTTTTAGCTTCGTGAGTTCCTTTTTTATGTACATTTTATTTTCTTCTTCATTAATTTCGTTTTCTTGATTAAACATGTGTTTTTCACTCTTCTCCTCCACTAACTCCATATGAGTTTTAGATTCTAAATGTGAAGGCTCCGTTTGGGAATGGCTTTCTGTGATTTGTTTGTATACTATTGTATTAGTATGGTTTCTTTCATCTTGAGTAAAAAGTGTCTGAAAGCCTATGTTTGTATTACTCCCATACGTTTTGATTTTACTTGTCAATCCCCTCTTCCTAAAACTTGGTGCTTTCCGTAACTTTCTTTCGAGTCTTAGTTGGTTCTTGGATATATTACCAACTTTTCTCTTTTGGGTGTGTGATTCTTTTGTGTGTTGACTTGTATTTGATGATTTATTTGATAAGAAAAAAAGAAATATTTTTGTAGATCAACCAAAATTCTTAATTTTTCTTACCATAAAGACCTTTCACTTGCAGTACTTACCTTGTGAAGGTCAAATCTCAGTGCTTTCACTAATATACAATTTTCAGCCTTCCTTTGGATGTTGCAGTTCATATAAATGTATGAAAATTTGATATGAGATCTATTTCTTATATGAACCTGTTACTGCTTTGTTCTTTCTTTACTCTTAATATAGCCCCTTATTGCCTTCTTTGGATCAATTTGTTCCATACAAGCTTAAAGTAATTATCTTAAAGGGGCTTACTTAGACTAGGACTTATTCTTCATGTTTTTATGAATATGCTTATCCACTATTTATTTAGAATTCCTTCTAATTATTAGTATTAGTATTATAAATATTTATTTATTACTATTATTTGTATTTCTATCACTATTATTATTTATTTATTCTTTTTGAATATTGACTATTATTTCATATTTTATTTACTTTTTTATGTTTATCATTATTACTATTATTATATTTATTTATTTATTTTGCTTCAGCTTCTAGAGGTCATTTGGAGACAGCCTCTCTACTAGTTAGGTAAGACTACGTACTACTAGACCTTCTTAGACCTTACAAACTTGTTTTTTGACCTTTGTTGGTGATAACACTTTTGACCGTCTGAACTTTCAACCTAATTGTTTAGTGTTTCACCAAAGTATCTTTAATCTTGATTATTGTACATTAGAGATTAAATATTGCTTACTTATTAGTGAGTTTCTATACCTGTCTAAATTGGATATCAGTTCTTATAGTATTGTTTAATCCTTTCTCTCTTTCTGATGCAGATTCTTGAGATTTTTCTAATTTGTTGCTTCTAGCTTTTATAACAAGATGACCTCATGTTTCGGTGGACAGGTTTGTGAACTTTGATTATTCAAAGTTTCTAAAGCTTTTTACCTTCTATGTGAAGAAAATGATGAGGGCAATACTCTTTGATGTTGAGGTTGTCTTCCTTCTTACGTTTGTATTTTCTTGACTTGCTTTAGGGTGGTAGTGACACTGAGGAGGAGGAGAGTGATTATGAAGATGAGATTGAAAATGGAGGAGTTAGTGAGCCAACAACCCAAGCCCAGAACAGATACCTTAGAGGTACTGCAAGTGACAGTGATGACTTTGATGACCAAAAGCGTGATGTTAGGTCTACCAAGGACAAACGTTTTGATGAGATGTCTGCAACTGTTGATCAGATGAAAAATGCAATGAAGATCAACGATTGGGTCAGCTTGCAAGAGAGCTTTGACAAAATCAACAAAAAGCTTAAGAAAGTCGTGCGGGTGACTGAATCAAACAAGGTTCCTACCTTTTACATCTAAAAAGCAAGGACACGAACACAAACACAGACACACGACACGACACGGACACGAACACGGACACGAGAACACACCAATTTTTAAAATTTGGTGGACATGGACACAGCATAAAAATATATTATAAAATTTAGAATTAAGAAAAAAATTCGGAAATTAAGAACTTAAGATTTAAGAACCACTGTAGAAGAAAATTGTAGATGAGTAAACCGCGACCCACGGTGACTGGCGATGTTTTGTGACGGTGACAGCTCGAAGTCAGCTGGAAAACAATGAGGAGTGACGGGCACTTGAGGGCCAATGACAGCTTCGACTGAAATGGGTGAGAAAGCTAGGGACCAAGATTTCTGAGAGACATAAATCAGCGGGGATAGAAGAACAAGGAATTTGAGATGTTTTAACAATTATATCTTTCTTAATAAGGAAGACTACCCATGTCAACTAAATAACTTTTTGAATAATTCATAAAAATGTTATAAGTTGTATTCAAACGTATCCAAGTTGTTTCTAGCTGTGTCTGAGACGTCTCCAGCCGTGTCCAAGCTGATAAAAATATTTTTTTATTCCAACAAGTAAAGACAAGTGTCTGACACGTGGACACGGCTACATTTTTCCATGCCTGTGCTTCATAGCTTTACATTAAAGCTCTAATGATGTTAGAAGATTTTTTTAGTCAAGCTTTGACAAACAAAAAGGCAAAGAAAAAGATGAGTAGTAGCAATGCTAAAGCTTTGAACTCTATGAAACAAAAACTAAAAAAGAACAATAAGCAGTATGAGGATTTAATTAACAAGTATACAGAAAATTCTGAGAGTGATGAGGAATAGGAGGCCGAAGTAGAGGAAGAGTCTGATTTGGAGTTTGAGGAGGATCCTTCAAAGGTTGCCATATCTGATGAAGATGAGGAAGATGAGGAGGATGGTCAGGATCATCAGGCTGATGCTAATGCGGGCTGGGAGAAGATGATGAGCAAGAAAGATAAGCTTATGAATAAGTAGTTTAAAGATCCCAAAGAAGTTACTTGGGATACCATAAACAAAAATTCAAAGAAGTTTTTTTTTTTAATTTAAAAATGGTATTACAAAGACGAAAGGTTTAACAACTTATATACAATCCTTTATAAGGATATCCAAATGAAAATAAAACAACCACTATTACTCTTCTAGAAACCCGTACTCATACGACATCAATTAAATCATCCATATCGTTCTGAGTTCCTGGCTGATGCTATCCTGCTTCCCTTTAGCCACCATTGTTTCTCTAATCAAATTGAATATGGACTCGGCAAGCTCATATTTTGATTGCTCTTCATGTTTATAAATCCTCCTATTCCTTTCCCTCCATATATAATAAATGGCCATATGAAACGACATCTTGATAATAAGACTATCCCTCTTCTCTATCCTGGCACACCAAATAATGTCATTTAACTCTTCATTCCTTTGAAAGGAGAATCTTGGAAGTCTTAACAAATTCAGAATTCTACTCCACACCACTTTGGTATATTGACATTAAAAAAACAAAGGATCTTTACTCTCAATAACTTGTTTACACAACACACATAGAGGTTGAAAGTACCAAACCATCGGTCCTTCGTTCTCAACCTATTCATGATAGTTAACCACAAGAAAATAGCGGATTTCGGACTTAATACCTGCTTCTATACTAAGTCCACCCATGGCACTACTGGCAAAGAAGCTCTCTCTATAGTGTATGCTGATTTGTTCGTGAAAACACCACTACTATGGGTAGCCCAAGTAACCGTATCAGCACAATTATTCAGTTGCATTTCTCGAATATATGAGTCTAGCACATGGAAAAATCTGACATTGGTCATTCTATTCCTGTCTCGAAAAATCCAGCCCAATGTTGCCTCCTTCGGAATTCTATTTCTTAAAGGTCACAAGTCAAGTCTATCCTATAACGGGCTGTTCAAGGACCAATTATCAAACCAGAAACTTACCTCTTCTCCATTCCCCAACCGGACCTTCATAAAAGGATAGACTTTCTCCCTAAGCAGCAACGAAGTCTTAAAGATCCGAGAATAATCACTCCGAGGGTGAATTTGCCAAAAACTTCTGCCACAAATTTGGTAAACTTGCACCCATTTCACCCACAAAGCTTCTTTATCAACAAACAATCTCCAAATTCTTTTCATTAATAATACCCGTTGCATTTGTGTGATCGAGATGATTCCTAATCCCCCTTGTTTTTTTGGCACAGTCATGTCACTCCATGTTACCTTGGCCCCCTTACTGTTATCATGTGTTCCATTCCATAAAAAGGATTTCAACATCCTCTCCATGTCCTTGATCACCTTCTTCGGAATTACCACATGCGCCACCCAATGTACATGCATGCTATTCAACACCGGCACAATGAGGGTGACTCTAGCGACAAGTGATAAAAATCTGTTCTGCCAAGTAAAAATTCTAGCTTTCAGTTTTTCCAGCAAAGGCATAAACACCAAATATTGTGGCTTACCCGATGTTATAGGGACTCCCAGATATTGAAAAAGAGTTTCTTAAAGAGAGATACCCACCAAATTGGAAATCCATTCTGGATTCCACACATCTGAAGACACATATACTCCACTCTTCTGCAAATTCAGTTTCATCCCCGACTATTCCGAAAAAGTGTTCAGCAGACTCATCAATATCGATATAACCTATAGTTCTGCCTTACAAAAGAGAATCACATCATCAGCATACATTAAATGTGTTAATTTCATCTCTCTACATTTATAGTGATACTAAAATAAAACATTGTAATCCACCACTTTCGTAATTAATCTAGATGACCCCTCCATTGCTAAAGTGAATAGGTAAGGGGAAAGAGGATCATCTTGCCTAATCCCTCGAGTATTAGAGAACGGTTTTGTAGGAAGATCATTGATTAACAACTCACTAAAGTCGTCTGGATGCATTGGAGTAACCACTGCCTAAATCTCATAGGAATCCCGATGGCTGTTAGACAATCTCTCATGAAACCCCAACTCACAGTGTCGTATGCTTTATAAAGATCAACTTTTAATGCATAACTTTTGATCTTTTTTCCTGTGTGATATTCCCCGTCAATTTTTGGAGAAGCAATATATTGTCCCCAATACTTCTCGATGGAAGAAACGCCCCTTGAGAGTTTGTAACCACCTCAGCCAATACCATTTTCAATCTATTACCATTTTCAATCTATCAGCCAATAAACTTGCAATGATCATGTATACCGTAGAGCAGCACGATCCTCCATTTATTATGTGCTTACCATCTAACCAAAAACTACCTGCGATGGTTGCTTGTATGATGAGGACTCCATGCTTTGTAATGAATATTTTCATCTGTGTATACCCTTAGATGCATTGGAGGTGTTCAATTTTGTAACCAAAGAAGAAAAAGGATAACTGAAAGAGATGTCATTGTATTTCCTAAGAATAGAACAATGTTCATTGACATGATATATAGGTGATGCTTTTATAGTCATTCATGAAAAGCGTATACAATCATATGAGAGACCTCCACTACAATTAGATGCAGTCACAAAGCCTCAGCGGCAACCAGCCTCCAGCAAATGAGGCCGCAGTTGAGTTCAATGCCGGTGTTGTGTTGGTAATGCAGGGGGGCTTACCTTGCTAGTCCCCGCATATCCAAAAGTTCTCCAATGGAGCTACAAGGCGTGGCAAAAAAGCAAGCACAGTAAGCAGCAATGCATAGACAACTGACAAAAATACTTTTGGTCTTAGCTAGCTCGTTCTCACGAATTTTTCCCATGAAATAGAAATGCCAAAGGTTTGTCAAAACACATTGTGTAGCCGAGCTTGAGAGATAAGCAAGCGCCATATTCTATGTGAGTTAAGAGTCTATTAAGTAAATTATGAAAGTTTATCATTCAAAAGGATCGCAATTCCTCTCAGTAAATTAATTAATAGGTACCTCCGTATCTGTCGGTCCCCTTAGATCTGAGACACATTCTGACTTGTTGGTTCTGCTCAGGGATCATTTTATGTAGTAAATGTCGACTAAAAAAGTTTTCCTGGTAATCAAACTAGTTTATAGATTGTCAATTCCATATGTTCCAACCAGATTATGCTCATCTGTTCAATGAAGTTACAGATTCTAAGCGAATGCCATTTGCAAATTTTAAGGACTCGAAAATATCCAAATTTGCATTTTTATTGTTTGCTGCACTTGATTGGCAGACAGCCGAACACTTGTTATAGCATTGATTGAAGTCTGTCACGATCAGTCTTGACATGACTCCTCGAAATGTCCTTAACATTTGAGCAGCCCGAAAGGGCCATAGTAAGCTCAAGCTCATCTTTCAGCATTTCTATCACCCGTCTCACCCCATCTTCCCCTTTTGAGGCCAGGCCAAAGATAACTGGCCTTCCAACCTGTATCCACGTATATGCTAATTAGCAGAAAACAAAAGTTAGCGGTTGGACTAGAATAGTAAGTGATCGGAGGCTTACAAGAACAGCTTGTGCACCAAGTGCTAAGGCCTTGAAAACATCTGTACCCCGCCTGATTCCTCCATCGACTAGTACAGGGACTTTTCCTCCTACAGCTTGAACCACCTGCAAGGCAGTAGAAACGAATGCTCTCTTCAACAATGTCACTTCTCAAATAACTTTTCCTAAAGGCTAGCCATCGTTGTTTCCTAAGCAAATGAGAATGGGTCACCACTTCTACATGGACTCCCCAGCAAGGTGTCAAATGAAGTATCTTGTTTTTAGAAGGATGGTTCTTGATACATGATCTCTCACTCTAATTAGAAACTTGTCTGAAAATTCTGTTCATAACTATAGAAGTATGAAACATGTTGACAGCACTGTCTCACCGATATCCAGTTCAATGGGCATAAAGACAAAACTATTATGCAGTTACCTCTTCCAGAACCTCAATAGTGGCTGGACTATAATCTAGCTGGCGAGCACCGTGGTTGGAAACAATGATCCCAGCAACTCCCACTTCCATGGCTTTTAGTGCTGTCAATTCAGGTAAATCAAATTTTGAGCAAAAATAACTATGAGAATGCTAGGCAATACAATTTAGTAGCTAAGAGTGTGAGACCCACTCAGAACCTAATTAGTTAACACAAAGTTTCCTGTTTGGAATCTTGCAACTTCAAAATTTAGCACAATCAAAGATATTCAGGTTTTTATTCTCCATTACACTGCAAAAAGTTTTAAAATGTTGATTAAAGCATCAGATATTTTGGTTTTTGAACTTTAGAAAATAGAGACAAATGGTGGTTAAGTCAAAGTTTTGTATGGTATATTTCAAAGAGAAAAGAATGTACTGATGCAAATTGATTAATGGAGGACCAATCTTACCATCTTCAGGAGTGAGTATGCCCTTTACAAGAAGGGGCAAATTTGTAACTGATTTTAGCCATTCTATGTCCTGCAAATGATGAGATGATGAATAAAACTAATGAGAAGTATCAAATACAAAAGCTATCTAGGTAATACCCTTGTCATCAAACTTCACGTCAAGTCAAAAACTAGTAATAAACATACAGTTGTTAAGTATCTAGGTATCTTCAGTTTAAAAATGTGAGAAATGACAATTACAGCTCTAGGTGTGCATCCTTCTGCACATATTTCCTCAAAAATCAATGAATTAACTAACCTTCCACGAAAAAGAAGCATCAAAGGTCTCCTTGGCAAAAAGCTCGACGTTGGAACCTTCATTCTGCCAAAGTTAAAATTACAGACTCAACACAACAGTCACAATTTTTGTTATTTAAAGCTTGCTAAAGGAGATAATAATTAGCATTAAAAAAATCACGAAATTTAACACAATGGTATTGGTAGAGTTGAGCACCCATATGAAAGGCAGTTCACATTATTCTCAAAGTAAGCAGGAAGTATTAACAAAAAATCCGAAAGAATTCAATTGATGGAACAAATACCAAAAGTTACAGATCTTTTATTTTTTGAAAAAGAAAAGTTATCATTCTTGTGACAAATAAGGAATGACATTAAATTCTACCAGTAATCTAAAGATTCCAGGAAAAAAAAGTGTAGCAGTTTAATTTGTTGAATGCAAGGCTGGGATGTTAACAGTTTTCTTGTTTTAATCAACTGTCATATGAGGTACAACAGTTTTCTTGTTTTAATCAATTATCATATGAGGTCTAGTACACTATTAGAAACATGGTAATTGCAACGAAATAAATGAAGCATCCCTGACTATAATGCTTCAAATTTGCATGCAATAGCTGAAAGGATAATTCCACCCACAGAGTCAAGTTCAGTTGATATCAAGCCCTCGAAATTCTTCAATTGAAGTGCAACCATTCTGCAGAGATTCGATGTAACAAGAATGAAATTGATATGAAGACTTGAATCTATATTAAGGACAACAAGCATTCTGTTGATTGGCACAACATTTTGATGCTCAAATCCAGATCTTGTGCCAAGTCAATTGTATATATCTAGCAGCCCAAACTAAAGGCCAAAGAGAAACTGAGAAAGTAGTGTTAAGATTTTAGGGGTAGAAAGAAGAAAAAGAGGAGAAATTGTTCTCACTTATTCTTTATGTCGGCTTCCCTTCGACCAAGCCTTGGAGTATCAACAGTTAGAACAATTGCTTTATAACCATTTCTTTCTGCTCTCTGCACAAGCAGAGCTGATATATCTCGCCTCTTGTACACCTGTTGCAAAAGGATAGATGGAAGAAAGAAAGTTGCTTATGCTACAAGTGCTATCTGAAAAACAAATCAAATGATCTGTTGAAAGGATATACATATAATTGAAAGAACCGAATAGCATTGCAGCTGGAAGCAACTTCCTCCACGGTGCAGGTAGACATGTAGGATAAAATCTAAATGGGATTAAGATTAGTAGGTCTATTCTTGAAGATAATTGAGTTTCAAACTTGGTTATCAGTATACCATAACTGTGTTACATGCAGCAGCAGCTCTGGCAGTGGCAATCTCACCTGGAGCCAATACAAAGAGCAGATGAAAAGGGGGGTCAAAATATAGAAATAGGTGCTTTGTTTAAGGTGATTAGACCTTCGGGGTGAGCCAATTTATGCATAGCAGTCGGAGCAATCATTATTGGTGCTGACATCCTGTAACCCAAGATGTTACAGGACATATCTATTTTGCTGACATCAACAAGAACTCTTGGCCTAAATCTGAAATGGGAAAAGTCAACAATCAATGATAAGTCATATATTTAGTCAGAAACATCATTTAAGGTTTAAACCCTTACGTGATCCTACGAAATGCTTCCATATTCTCTTTTAGTGTGTGCTGGTCCTCAGCTCCTCCAGCAAAGAAATCGTAATACATCTTTGGAAGGGCTTGCCTTGCCAATCCTTGAAACTCATTCACATTTACTGGTTCAGTTGTCATTTATACTGGATCATCAATGCCAATTAATTAATGACAACCCAAAGTGAAGTTTCTGAGAGTTCTACCAAAATTTTGGACAAATAGCACATGCAGATGCAAGCTCTTAGAATCAAGTCGTGTTTAGACATTAATATAGGGAATTTAGCAGGTAAGATGGTTTTATTGGTTGTGGTTCTACAAACAATCATACCAAAGGTGTCCCCAGGAAATACATGACTAATCCTATAAATTGTTTTAACACACTGCAAGAATCTGGTACCTAAAGTATCATTAACAAAGTACCCAGAACACAACAAAAAGGACCCAGTTTTGCGTAAAAACCACACATAATCTATCATCATACTGACATCGGATAAGATCAACCAACAATATAAATCCCAGTTTGTACTTTTTATATGCTCTTTTCCTAGACCAAGATCCTGAACATGTTACTTGACAAACAGCATTAGTAACTCCAAAGACTCTTATCTTTGAACAAACGCCGTAGACAATCCCATCACCCAGTAAGACAGCACTTATTCAAGTCTTGAATATTAACAGCAATCTGATTATGAACAAGGGATACCGATGAAGATTAAAATGGACAAAGGGTAACCCAGATATTAGAATCATGTAAAAGCAATGAATTCAGTACTTTAGTAGATATACGTAGGGAAGCGCACCTGGTTGAGAATTACTCTATTGGGTCCGTGAAACTGAAGGAGATTAGGAAACTGCTAAAAAAGTTGAATCTGTGTAGTATCACGTATAAATAAAAGGTTGAGATACACAATAAATGAGACAGAGATCTCAAGTGCAGTTAAAGATGCTGTCTTGGCACTGTATCCGTCAGACCGTCAGCATCTTTTGTCCACGTTTAGCTACAGCAGTCAATTTGTCGTTAAGGTTGCTTAGCGTATGCGATAACGTCACATAGATTTTTTTTTTTGAGAATTCACAGTGAATTTATTATTAATTTTATATTATTATAACTAAAGTTTGACCTTTTTTCTTTTAATTTATATTTTTATTTAAATTGATATATTTTATTACAGAATATATTTTTATTTATATAAATACCTATAAACTAATAAATGTTACTTTAGTTATATTTTATTTAAAATAGTTTCCTATTAATTATTATAAAAATTTACATCAAATCAATATTTTATAAACCAAACTAGAAGTTAAACTAATAAAACGAAAGGTTTAAAGTTTAAAAAATTTAACTGATATAAGATCATCATAAAATTGGTTAAAGATAAATAAAATTTAAAAATTTAAAATATGATTGAAAAATATTGTTTTTATCTATCTAAAATTTTAATGTTTAATTGAAAAGATATTACTAAATGAGAATTTATTAATTTACAAAAATTAACCATTTAATTAATAAAGTAGTCTATTTTTAACAAAAAAAAGTTATTAAAATAATTAAATCAAAAAGATAAAAACTAAATCGAAAAGTTTGTAGTTAAAGGATTTTATTGTTATACCGACTGAGTCGATTGAGATTTTTAATCATTATATAGAATTAGTAAATTTGATATTTTAAAATAAATTTAAAATTTTAGCAATAAATAATATTTTTGACATTTAATAATTTTACATACAAAACATTAATTCTATATTATATAATTATAGCCTGTGGAAAAAGTTATAATACTTGCATATAATTAAGTTTAAATTAATTTTATATATTAAGAATGTAAACTATTTTCATAATATACCTTAACTTACCATAAAATTCCTAAGTAAGCTAGTCATTTGCATGTTGAAATTAAAATTAAAATTTTAAATAAAACTAACAAATTTCTAATTAAACACTCTTTTCTTTTCACTTATTTAATAATTTGCATACTGGATAAGTTGTAAAAACCTTAAATTTTCGTATCAACTTTACAAGTATATTTCTTGATAAATTAAAAGAAACTAAATCAATATTAATTATTTTACAATAATTATTATCTAATAATTGATATGATATATCCAAAAATACAATTTAACTTATTACTCTTTTACACATAAATAAAAAAGATTTTTCATACTTTTTTTTAAGTTATTGAATGCAAAATAGTATTTTTAAATGTGAGAAAAATAAAAATTAATTAAAATTTTATGTATAACTATTAATTGCATGTAAAATAGTTTAAAAGTCTTGTAGTGCAAACTCAAAAGACCTACTTTAAAAAGTGCAATAGGCTTCTAATAATGTATGAATGTAGAAAATTACCATAACAACCTAACAAATATTTAAAAGCAGTATTTGAAATCAATTATGCTTCATCAATAACCTTCTGTCTCGCTATGTCGAGACTTTCTCTCTCTTATTCCTATATAACAAGTTTCGTCCTTCCTTTGCATAACAAATCACATCTTTCTTTGCTTGCTTTGCTTTATTCCCTATTCACCCTCCTTTCATTTATTCTTATGGCTACGGAAACTGAGTAAGATCAATTGGTGAATGAGATTTACCACCGTTTAAATGTGGAAGGATCAGCTATGGGTGACTAGGGTGTACAAGGGACAGATTGGCAACACTGCATGATAGGAAGATTGGTAACAAAAAAAAACGATAAACTTTATGATTTTCAAGCAGATTATGGTGAATGCATGGCTTCCTATCAAAGGCCTTATGATAAAAGAACTCGGCAACAAAGTCTTCATGTTTCAATTTTTCCATCACCTCGACATGGAGCGAGTACTCAAGGATGGTCCCTGGAATTATCAACATATCTCGCTTCTGTTACATAAGTTACAACCCCATGAGAATCCTCGTCAAGTAGAGTTGGTGAAACTGGAATTATGGGTTCAAATCCATAACGTTCCTAATGGTTTTATGTCTGAGAGAGTCGCCGACGATGCTGGAAACTATATTGGAGAATATATTGAATTAAACCCACGTAACTACTTATGTATATGGCGTGATTTTATGCGTATTAGAGTGGCCATTGATATTCGAAAGCCACTAAAAAGAAAATTGTTTGTGAAGAGACCACGAGGGAAGAATGGATGTTTAGATTTTAAGTACGAACGATTGAATACATTTTGCTATTTTTGTGGTATAGTTGGCCACACAAATCGCTTTTGTCATCTCTTCTATGAACATCCAAAAATTCCCAGAGAAAAGTTTGCCTATGGATTATGGTTAAAAACTAATTCTAGGAAAATAACCCAAGTTGGAGCTAAATAGTTGCAGTCAGAGAAAGATCTTACACTAGAAATGGGTGACGGATCTTCAGATATTCCGACGGTGTTTAAACAGAATCAGATGATTCCCACTGAGTTAGGAAACACCACTAATAAAGCCGAGTTTCAAGGGATTCAACTTCCAAATATACACGTAGATGATAAGGTAAGCAGTGGATCAAAGATTAATTGTGGGCATCAAATATTTTGAAAATAGCAAATCCTGTGAATGTAGCATCCTCACTACATATGATAACAGATACAGTCATAATAGTTGACCCCAAATGAAGACGTTTACAAGAAGAATTGGAGTCTAAAAATGAGCTTATGGATGAAGAGGTAATCCCGAATAGTCTACAAATTAAGTCAAAAAACTTGAATATGGTGGGCTTTGGTTTCTAGACCCACTACTAGCCATAAGTACACTAAGTTGGAACTGTCGGGGGCTTGGAAACCCATGCACAGTTCGGGCCTTAAAGGACCTTGTGTCTGAAAAGAAACTCAATTTTATTTTCCTTATGGAAACTAAAATTAACAAAGAAAAACTTTTACAAATTAAAATAGTTTTGGGCTTTGCGGGTATTTTTGTTGTCGATCCAGTTGGTATAAGTGGAGGTTTAGAACTACTATGGAATAAAAGAAGATGGCCCATTTGATCAGCTATTCAGGACACCACATTAACGTTGAGATATGTATTGAGGGAATAAAACGGTGGCATTTAATGGGATTTTATGGTTTCCCTGAATGAAATAATCGGAGGCAAGTATGGGACTTGCTTCGATCTCTCCAATCTCATTCAAACTTACCTTAGTGTGTCATAGGGGACTTCAACTATATCATGTTTCTATTAGAAAAACAAGGTAATCGCCCACACCTTAGAGCTTTAATAGAGGGATTTCAACAAGCTTTATTTGATTGCCAATTGCACGATTTGGGCTTTGAGGGTTCCGCTTTCACTTGGGAGAACCAGAGAGAAGATTATGCCATTATAAGGGAAAGATTGGATTGCGCAGTGGGGACAGATTCATGGTCTTCAATTTTTTTGATAGCCAAAGTTTTTGTTCTGCAAACAGAGTCCTCTGATCACCTTCTGCTATTTCTATCATTGGGCATTTGATTGAAGAAATATGTCCAGAAAAGGTTTCACTTCAAAATTAAGTGGACTCTAGATGTAGATTATAAACAGATGGTAAACAAGGGATAGACAGAAGGTACTTTTGCTTCTCTTCAAGAACATTTAGCTTCTTGTTCTCAAATCTTACAAACGTGGGTGCAATCTCATCATCAAGAATTCCATAATCGACTTTAAGCGGTGAAACATCATATGGCTTTTTTCGACAACAATTGACGCTAAATATGGAGTTAATGCAGGATACGGAACATCAATATAGCGAATTATTGTTACAAAATGAATTGTACTAGAAACAATGGGCAAATCAGCATTAGTTAGCAGAGGGTAATTCCAATTCAAAATTCTTCCATGTGATGGCTTCTCATAAGCACAAAAAGAACTTCATCTCTAAACTCAAGAACAGTAATGGAGAGTGGATTAACTGGGACTTAGGATTGCCAACCATGATTGTGGATTATTATCAAAAATGATTCAGAGCTTTATACCGAGATACAAGCCCAATTCTACATCACGTGGATTGTAAGGTAACTGCCCTACATAATGAGTTATTATTGGCTCCGTATATAATAGAGGAAGTTTATCAAGCTTTATTCTCATTGCACCTAGATCAACCCGGAATTCTTTCAGACATATTGGGACATAATGGGTATAGATGTTGCACAAGAATGCGTAAAAAGTTTAAATGAAGATGCTTTCATGCCTAGCACGAATTGGACTAATGTTATCCTTATCCTTATCCTAAAAAAGATGACTCCAAAAACAGTAGCTGACTTACCTCCATCTTATTGAGTAACATCGCTGATAGAATTGTCTGTGAAGCACTGGCAAACATATTAAAACAAGTTCTACCTCAGATTATTTTTGATACACAAAGTACTCTTATCCCTAATCGTTTAATCACAGATAATATTATAGTGGCTTTCAGTCCCTCAAAAGGAAAACGTAGGATCGATTGGGCTTTCTTGCTCTCAAAACTGATATGAGTAAGGCTTATGATAGAATTGAATGGGAATATTTGAGATTGATTATGCTGAAAATGGGTTTTGATGAGGCATGGGTTAACAAGATTATAATGGTGTTTACTTCGGTCTCATATTATTTTGTTCATGGTAATGAAGAGCGTAGTCCTTTAATTCTTAGTAGGGGCTTAAGACAAGGAGATTTGCTATCTCCATACTTATTTATCCTTTGTGCAGAAGGTTTATCTGCTATTCTGTCTAAATTTCAGGCACAAGGTCGCATTCATAAGGCTTTGGTTGCAAGGGGTGCCATTCCAGTATCTCATCTGTTTTTCACAGATGATGCTATTTTCTTTACTCGAGCTACATAGGAGGAGGCTTTACAATTGGAGAATTGCTTAATACTATATGAGACAGCATCGGGGTAATAAATCAACCTCTCAAAATCAGGAGTTTCTTTTACTCCTAATACTGAGAATGCAATGAGGAATTTTGTATGTCAAATCTTGGGGGTTAAGGAGATCGATAGTCACAGTAACTACTTGGAGATGCCTTCTGTTGTTGGTCAAGGTAAAAGTCATGTGTTTCATTATGTGGTGGAGAAATTAACAAAGAGATTGCATGGTTGGAAATCTAAAGTATTATCAAAAGTGGGTAAAGATGTATTGTTAAGAACTATGGCACAAATTATGCTGAACTACATCATGTCCCTTTTCTTGCTACCCATAGATACTTGTAAGGATCTGGAAAATTTAATGAATGGCTTCTTGTGGCATAATGGAGGTATAGAGAATAATGGCATAAGATGGCTTCGGTGGAAGCGTATAGTGTTGGGCCCCGATTCGCATTAAGCATGTTTTCTTTATTTTGAGGATTAGATTGATTAATTTCTTTTAGTGAGAATAATTTGGGATTTTAGTGCTTAGTTAATGATTATAAATTGAAGGGATTTAGTTAAAAATTAGAATTTTTTTATAAGTTGTTAGAATTAAAAGAATAAGTGAGTATAAGGGCATTTTAGGAAGTCCATTAATTGTTTTAGGCTTAAGATTTATAAGATGGGCTTTTAGCCCATTTTACATGACATTAAACAATGAAGAAGGAAGGAATTAATGGTGATTGCCGTGAATTAAGAGTGGGCAGCCCATGAAATTGTTAAGTTTTAAGAAGAGTAAATGAAATGACGTAGTTTTGGTGGAAGGCTTAGGTTATTAGTTAAGAAAACATTTCCCTTAGTCATTTAAGAAGGGAACTTACGAAACTCTCAAAGGAGAAAGCAAAGAGGAGGTTTCGGCCATGAGATAAGGAGAAGAAGAAGAAGAA
>JAOSBK010000001.1:13036967-13076681 GCA_027568895.1 Erythroxylum shatona | reverse complement strand
AATTAAAGTTTAATTGAAATTAGTATTTAATTTCAATTAAATTACTAAAACGTCCAAAGCTTATTATAAATAGGCTTAAGCTCAATGTAGCTAGCACTTCATGCTTAACCCTCTCTGTAAAAGTTACAGAGTTCTTTTAACCTGTTCTGTGGATACCGTTAGAGGCCGGACACTTGTGCGGCTACGGTGGTTGAGATGGATCGATTTCAGTAACGGTTCGAGGGATGCATCAAGATAAAGATCAAGCTTCGAAATAAGGTACGAAGTAAATTTCGCTTTATTATTATTTGTATTAATCATTTTATAAAATTAAATTGATCTTGGTTTTCAAGAAATCAAAAGTCACGAAAAGTTTCGTGATTATTCCGTTGTGGTCGGATTAGATCCGGACCCGATTTCTCAACAGGAAGTATTTGTTCATAACTCATTCGATGCGTGAGCATAGGTGAAACACTGGTGTGGTATTGATTGATGAGTTTTGAGTGTAGCTGTGAGTTGTATTGATATCTACGTATTGGGGGCTATACGTCTATGTGTTCTGCGCCATTTTTTTTCAATCGTGTGGTAGTTGATCAAACTGAAAAATTATCTTTGTGGAGTGGCTCACGTGCAGGAACAATTTTCATATCTATTTTGGAGGAGCTGAATCAATTGGGAAGTTATCTTCTTTTCTGTCTCAAGTGTCTTTCATTTATGTTGAATTTTATTTAATCACTTGAGTTATTTGTTTAGTGTTCTTTAGTTACAAGATTGTTGAGAAAAATCCTCTGTCGAGGTTAACATGAGTTGGTCATGTTATTGGATGTGAAATTCTTTCATGGGAAGTGAGGTTGAGTGATAATATCAAGGGTTGAGTGGTATCGGCTCAGTAAAGCCTTGAGTAAATCTATTGTACTTTGGTGAAAGCTATTAATCTGGGTGAGGGCCCCGCAGAAGTAGGCAAGGTGTGTCGAACTGCGTTACCAAAATTTCAGTGTTGATTTATTTTTTGGTTCTCTTAATTTTTCTGATTTTGTTTGTTTGCTAATCAAAATGTTTGCGAAATAATTAACCCCCTTTGGTTTTTAAATTGGTATCAGAGCAAGGTCACCAATTCAGAACTTGGTAGCAAGTTAATGCATATCCTAGTTTCGTGAACAACTATAGGTGGAAACTGGAAAAAGTGTGAATGATGCGAAAGATGAAAACGAAGACTTGGTACTACTCACACGAAATTTTAGTAAATGGCTGAAAAGAATGAAGAAGGACATATCCGACTTTGGACAATTTGGCAAAAATTTATCGAGTAACAATTCAAGACAACAAGTTAAAACACAAAAGGGTGAACGGAAGGCAAGGAGAATCCAATGTTATGAATGTCAAGGGTTCGGACACATTGAATCCGAATGTGCTAATACTTTGAAGAAGAGAAAAGGAGAGAATGATTCCAAGAGTGAATATAGTAGCGAAGAAGAAATAACGAATAGTGCTGCATTGGTTGCCTTACATAGCAAAAGTCCACTTACTTGCTTAACAGTAACTGAGAAGGAAGCAAATGAAGTTGGAAAAGAGGGAAAATCGAAAAATTTCGAAAACAACTCATCTCGAGACCTATTATTAGATTATGACAGTGATGGAAGTGGCTTAGATGATAAAAAAGGGAATAGTTACGAGGATTACAAGGCTATATATGAGAAGTGGGTTAAAACGTGTAGAAAGAATGAAAGATTGAAGGAAGAGAATCTTTTCATGAAGAACACCATACAAGAGTTAGAAAAGAAGTTGATGTTGACGTCGGATGAGCTTGGTGAAGCTAGAATGAAGTTGGTAAGTACTGAAAAGGGATTGAGAATGTTAAATGGAGGTACCGAAAAGCTAGAAAAGTTGTTAAAAATTAGTAAAGTTAAAGGAAATCTTCAAGGCATTGGCTATAAGAGTGAGTGCTCTAAAGTGAATGAGAAGAAAGATGACATATCCAAATCTATCCGAGAAGAAGAAACATCAAGAAAGAATCAAAGATTTATACCCACATGTCACTTTTGTGGAGTCATTGGACATATAAGGCCAAGATATTATCAGTTACTACAAATGATGTTTCAAAGGGGTCAAAGCTAAAAATCTAGACACTCTTCATTAAATTTCCAACAGCATCTCATGGTATCGAAGCAAGTTTGGATTAGAAAGGGTCAAGTACAAGCACAAAAACGTAGTAAAGGAAAAACAAGAAAATGCCCAGATTTGCAGTTAGTTACTGCAGAAAGTGACTTACAGCTAGTTACTGCAGATAGAGCAACTGCAGAGAGTGGTTTACAGTTAGTTACTGTTGAGGAAGTAACTACAGAAACTGAAGAACTTTCAGTTACTTCGGATGATGAACCAACTAAAACAATGAAAACTGATTTGAACTGAGGTTCTTCAACTCGAATTCGAAGAAATCATCTAATAGAAAATGTTATTGGAGATGTGAGTAAAAGAAGAAAAACAAGAGAAAGAAAAAGGGTTGATTATTAAGAACTTGCAGGCTACTTATGTTACACATCTTCATTCGAATCAAAGAAAAACACCAGGTTTGAGATTCTTCGAGGGGCACAGAGACAGTGTGCTTTACATTTTTAAAGTATTTTTTGTGTTGTTAAAAACAAAAAAATGAAAGAAAAGAAAATATTTTTTTAGTTCTTTAGTTTTACGTTGCTATTGTCGTCTAATTTTTTTAGTAGTTTGCATTGTGACTTCTATTTAGCTCCACCGAAGACTCGTCAGCTCTCTCATTGGTATGGATCTCTCTCAGGTATCTCTCTCTTTTTTGGGCATATCTTTCAGTGTTTTAAATGGTGGTAAATTATCATATTGGCGTGCTTATGATTCTTCCGCTGCATCTATGGTTGATTATTATGATTATGCATTTTGATAATGTTTTGTCCCAAAGAGGAGCATCAGATTGGTCATGGTGAATGTTCTATTCAAGAGAAGATTTCAAGGTATATGCGTAACTATTCGTCGTATTTTTTGACATTTTTTTGTCCCAAGGGGGAGAAATTTGGATAATTGGATAATTTGGAAATTGATATTTGATTAAGGGGAGTTCTTTTTCCATCTCATGTGGATTGTGAATTTGATACTTATATGTCCAATTATGTTATTTAGGGGGAGTTTCATATTTGTGACAAATAATGCCAAAAAGGGGGAGATTGTTAGGATATATATTTCTATATCTTTTATATAGTTTTGGCACTATTTATTAATTGGACATATAAAAAATTAATTGGATAATGACTTGGATTTAAAAAGTATATGGATAGTCCTCTAGTTAAAAAAGAATTCTACACTACATTGAAGTCTATCATAATGAAAATATTGGAATTAAATTACTGCTGATTTTTTGTATATTTTGTGGATTTTGGATATTGGAAAAAGAAAACAAAAGGATGTGGTTGTTGTGGTTTTGAAGTAGACGTCTATCTACAGCTGAAGAATATCTCATGTCAGTGTGTTTAAAAACATTAGATTGTATAGGTTAAAAAAGGTGAGTGGAGTGGGCGTTGAAAATAAGAAGCTTATGTGGTTTTTGGTTTCTTGCAATTAAATGAGGAGTGGGCATTAAAATAGCGCAGGAGTGTTTGAATGAATAGTGGTGTGCGTTAAAGGGAGTTGTGTGCATAACCTTGCTTCTAGACTCCATATGTGCGCAAAATTGTGATTGTCTTGGTTAGGTGACTTTTGACGTGTGTGACTTGGTCCTTCCCTAGTTATATGTATGGATTGCGTTGGTATGGATTATAGTACATTGAAAGGAAGCTATTGATTAGGCATGGGTAACTTCTAACATGTATAACTTCTATGGTGCATCATTTTTTATTAGAAGAATAATCTTTATGATTATTGCTACTATGTTGGACGTGGCCTCTGCTGGATTGTACGGTTGCTATGTTGCACTGCTATGCGTGCTATGGTTGTCCTTTGTCTATAGTGATGGATTATTATTCTTACGTTTGCGGTGACAACATTCAGACTTGTTTCGGTGGAACTGAATCTTTAGGGGAGTTATTATTCTCTTTTTATCTCAAGTGTATTAGTTTATTTCTTAGTTGATTGATTACTTGAGTTGTTTATTTCTTATCTTTATTATCAAATATTGTTGAGAAAATTCTCTGTTAAGGTTAGTACGAGATGGTCGTACTATTAGGTGTGAAATTATTTCACGAGAAGTGAGGTTGAGAGATAGTGTCAAGGGTTGAGTGGTGTCAGCTCAGTAAAGCCTTGGGTAAATCTATTGTACTTCGATGAAAGTGATTAAGCTGGGTGAGGGCCCTGCAGACATAGGCAAGATGTGTCGAACTGTGTTACCAAATTTCTGGTGTTTTTATTATTTCGGTTTTGCTTATTTTTATTTTGATGGTGTCAAAGAAATTTATGGAAAGTTTGCGAAGTAATTAACCCCCTTCAATTTTTCAGATATCTATATAGATAAATGCAAAAAGTTCCTTATACATTTTAATATGATTACATAGATAATGTTTTAAAGGTGTTTACTATTTAAAATATTTGATATTTATGAAATATTAAAGATATTCGTTAGTCTACGTATAAGTCGATATTTGAGTGCAATGTCATTTGGATTTTAACTTCAATTTTACAAAAACAAACATACGTCTTATTTGAGGTCTATTTTACTTTAAATGATATTGTTTTAACTTGGAAATATTCCAATACAACATGAATTGCTAATTAAGTCATGATTATTTGAATCAAGAAGTTTCTTAATGAACTTGGTATAGTTCTTGGTATACTTCTTTTGAATTGTTCAAAAAATATACTATAAAACATTAGAGTCATTAGGTGTGCACAAAAAGATAAAATCTTATCAAGTGTCCAAGTAAGTATTTAGTTAATTTCTCTTCCTTATAATGATAATTAAGATGAAAGTTATAAAGTTTAGGGTTAATTACCAAAAAAAAGCTCAAACTTTTGTCAAATTTTCAATTATAACCCGAACTTTAAAAAGTCGTAATAAAATGGCCAATCTTTCGATTTTTTTCAATTCTATCCCAAACTTCAAAAAGTGGCAATAAAATGCTCAAACTTTCAATTTTTTTCAATTCTAGCCCAACATTATCTGCTGTTCTTCTGATGCTTTCAGTGCTCAACCCTTTGTTTTCTTTTTGCTTTTATGACGCCCCAAACTACTCTCACATTAAAACATACTGCATTAGGAAGCTCTTCGTTTTAAGTTCATTCTCTTAATGCCCTTACAATAAGGGCGTCGAGGTTGCGTAATGTGAAAATAGAAGGGTGAAGGCGTCGGGAGAACAAATTAAAAACGAAAGAAAAACTGAAATCAAAACATAAGGTCATCGAGGCCACATGATCTGATTTAGGTCATTTTTAAATAACGACGTCAGTTTAATATGTGATTAAACGACACGTTTCATTAATCTTCATTTTTTATGCTAATTTTGGTTAATGTGTATTAATAATAGTTAAGGTTTCTAAAACACGTGGCAAGTCACATCATAAACTTAACGGAAATACTAACATCGGGCTAGAATTGAAAAAAGTTGAAAGTTTGAGCATTTTATTGTTACTTTTTAAAGTTCGGGCTAGCATTAAAAAAAATTGAAACTTTGAACATTTTATTGTTACTTTTTGAAGTTCAAGTCATAATTGAAAATTTGACAAAATCTTGAGCATTTTTTAGTAATTAACCCTAAAGTTTAAGCAAGTTTTCCTAACAAAATCTTGTGAAATTCTCTCACCAAGCTAATACACCTGACATGATTGTCATATACATATATAGTAAATGATACTTAAGCGATTGGCTTAACACAAGGGGTGATTGTTAGTTTATACCTTGTAACTAATTAGTTGGTTGTATATTTGTTACATAATTAATTGAAAGTATTTTTTATTTTATGCGTGTTTGTTTAATTAACTAATTTATAAGATAAAGTCCAAGCAATAAATAAAATTTAAAAATAAAATCATGAAGAGCTCATAATTATGAGATCCACATTGCTTTTAAGTCCATAAATTGTTCGTAATCGTTGCTCTATTAGTATTAGAAATTAATAAAGTATAAATAATAACATTCCATTATGTTTCTTTCTTATGAAGGACATGCTCAATCTTATTGACTAAATTATGAAGATACCTAAACAAATATATGAGTACTTGTTAGAGAACAAGTTCACTAAACTGAATCGATACAAGAATTTTATATGTAATATTACTTATGTGTTTATGAATATTCATCGTGATAATATTATAAGTGAACCTTTAACTCAATATCTTTAAAACATTTCATATATAGATCACTATATTTTGATACTTCTTACCTATCCTAGTTAAAGGTAGCTAGATTGATCATCATTGGATATAATATGTACTTATAAAGGTAACTAAGTGATTAATATATAATTCGTCATCTTAAAGTAATTAGGGAGAATGTGTTTTTGATTGATATTTATTTGAAAAATCCTTAACTAAGGTGAACTATTACTACAAAAATAATTTTCAAATGTCATTAAAATAATCAATTACTAATGATGAAGAACTAATATGATTAAACTCAAATAGAATATACACTAATTTCTTACTCTACAAAATATTGTATGATGAAATGATTTAATTATATGAAAAAATCTTGCATGAAAATATTAGTTAAAACTGCTTTAACATTTCTAATATTTAGATGGTCATAATACATTGTTAGGTACCAATCATAATTTGTTAATATAAATTATTTAATTAGAGAAATAAAGACAAATTAAAATATTTTAGTTTATTTAATCCTAACTATAATTTAATAATATAATTTATATCTATTGTTAACATATTTAAAAACTTAATAAGTCACATATAAAGATCATTTGAATAAAAAAAAGTAATTTAATCAAATCGAACTTGATGACAAAGTTTGAGAAAATTTAAAGTCAAATATAAAGATTTTTGATAAATAATGATCAATATTAGAAGTTAAATTTTATTTGAGCTTAATTGAGATTTAATTAGAATTAGTTACAATTCTAAATAAAGTTTAATTAAATATAATTAAATTTTGATTAAAGTACTAAAGGGTCTAAACTTTATTATGAATAGGCATAGGTTTTATAAGATCTAACATCTTGACATGTCCTCGTCTACATCACTTATATAATGAGAATGGCAAGGCTGAAATAGTGAGGGCATGTTTCTCCAATTTATACTCAGACAGTGCTGATCCAAATGTTGGGGTTTCTTCTATGATGAGGGCGACCGTCAAGGAGGACAACAATCAGTGTCTTACATCTCCTTTTACGGAGGATGAATTCAAAGAGGCAATTGATCAAATGCATTCTAACAAATCGCCAGGCCCAGATGGGTTTAATGCAACATTTTACCAAAAGTTTTAGACTATAATAAGGACTGATGTGGTGCGAAGCTGTCAATGTTGGCTAAGTAATGGTCAGTTCCCTACTTTCCTTTCTTATACTTTTATTGTCCTCATTGTGAAGCATGATAAACCGATCCATATTAAGGATTTTAGACCAATTAATCTATGTAATGTACTTTATAAAATTGTGACAAAAGAACTGGCTAATAGATTAAAAGCTTTTCTGCCTAAAATTGTTTCTACTGCACAATCTGCTTTTGTTCTTGGACGATCAATTCATGATAATGTCATTATGGCTTTTGAACTTATTCACTACATGAAGCAGAAATTGAGAGGAAAATTTGGCGATGTGGCTTTGAAACTAGATATTAACAAAGCTTATGATCGAATTGACTGGAAATATTTGGAATTCATAATAGGGAAATTAGGCTTTGATAGAAAATGGATTGAGTTAATCATGATGTGTGTCAATTCAGTGAACTACAGTGTCCTATTAAACGGAAATGAAGTGGGTCCAACTGCACCAAAAAGAGGACTTCGTCAAGGAGATCCCCTATCCCTATATCTTTTTATTCTTTGTGCTGAAGGTCCTACATTTTTAATAAGAAAGGCAGAAGCAAATGGTAACTTGCATAAGCTTCGAGTTGTTAGAAAAGCCCCATCGGTTTCTCATTTACTGTTTGCAAATGATAGTTTTTCTTCTTTCGAGCAACTATATCTGATTGTCTGTCTATTAAAAAAATACTACCAGATTACGAAAATGCTTTGGGGCAGGTTGTTAACTTTTAAAAATCTAGAATTTTTTTCTCCTCTAATGTTGATCCAAGGTTAGCTAGTGATATGAAAGAGATTCTAAGAGTTTCAACTCCCCTTGATCATGGAAGATATCTGGGGCTGCCCTCTCTTATAGGCAGAAACAAGAAACAGATATTCTCTTTTCTAAAGGAGAGACTGAAAGGGAGGCTTTGTAGTTGGAAAACCCGTTTTCTCTTTAGAGCAAGAAAGGAAATTCTTCTCAAAACAGTTGCCCAAGCTTTGCCTAATTATTATATGAATGTGTTTTTGATCCCAATTACAACCAGTGATGAACTTCAAAAGATGATGAACTCCTTCTGGTAGGGCACCAATAGAGGTGCCAGAATGCATTTGCTAACATGGGATAGAATGTGTGGGTCAAAACTAATGCTAGTTAAGCAGGGATGGAATCTAATCCATAACCCTTCTTCTCTTCTAGCACAAATTCTCAAAGATAAATACTTTCCCAGGAACTCTTTCCTAAAAGCAACAAACGGATATAATCTAAGTTTTATTTTGAGGAGTATGTTACAAGCTAGAGATTTGCTAGCAATTGGCACACGGTGGAGAGTCAGAAATTGAGAGACCATCTCAGTATGGAATGACCCTTGGTTAGGGATGGCAATGGGTAGGGTTCAGTTCGAGTATTACTCTACCCATATCCATATCTATTTTTTATAACTTAACCCATATCCATATCCATCGATTTTTACGATTTACTACCCATATCCAAATTCATTGGGTTGTTCGGGTTTTTGGATATCCATTGGGTTGTATAACACATAAAAATATAACTTCTAAATAGAAAATATAAAGAGCAAATTTTTTCGAACGCTTCAAATCAAAATTACTTTAATAATAATAAGTCAAGATTTTGATTTGTATGTCTTAAAAACCATAAAATTGAAATAATAAAAATCATAATGTCTAGTACAAAGACAATATATATTTTCACAATTAAGAACTGGAACAAAGACTGAAATATCCAAAACTTCAAATTATTTTTGCGTGAACTTCACAATATTCAAAACTCCATCTCCATATCATTTGCATTATTATCATCCTATAAGAAAATAAAATATAATGAAAAAAGTGAGTACTGAGTAATAAAGTGGATATTTTAAAGTTGTTTCTTCTTATAAAATATTAATATTTTATTATATTTAACCATAAATATTCAAGAAAAAACAGAAAAAATAGAGTTAACAAAAAATGGGTATGATATGAGTATCCATGGTTCGGGTTATCACTAGACCCATATCCAAATTCATATCCACATCCATTTTTTAACATCCATTTAAAATCTATTTTTTAGCCTCCATATCTATTTTTTGGGTCGAGTAGTGCGGATACTAATCGGGTTGAAAACCCATTGTCATCCCTACCCTTGGTTACCGGAAGATGTAGATTTTTTTGTACAGTCACTAGTTGTAGAGGGTCTTGAACATTTGCAGGTAAATGACGTAATGCTAGCAGATGAGAAGGCATGAGATCTGCGATTAATACAAGGCCTTTTTGTAATGTTGATGTGGAGAAAATACTTTCAATTCCCTTGCAAATGACAAACCATCAAGATAAGTCTATTTGGCATTTTACTAAAGATGGTTTCTACTCAGTTAGGTCTGGTTATAGAGTAGCCCTTAAATTTTTAAGGACCACAGTGTTTGAGGAGCTTGTTGGCCTGTGGAAGAAGTTGTGGCATCTACCAATTCCTCTCAAAACGAAGGAATTTCTTTGGCGAGCATGTAGAGGAATTATTCTGGTAAGAGAGACCTTAAAAAGAAAAGGAATGACAGTTGAGGATGACTGTGATGAGGTTGAAACAATTTCTCATGCATTGCTAGACTGTGACCATGCTCAAGCATGTTGGGCTTTATTAAATTTATATCCTGTTGCTCCAAATCTTATTATCTTTTTACAGGATCTCTTGATTGGCCAGGTAGACGCGATGAGTCGAGCTTGTGTACTTTTGTGGACTTATGGAAAGCCCGAAATTCTTTCTTATGGCAGCATAAAGATTAGATCCCAGTGTTATTGTGGCATCTTCAAATAGATTTCTTGAATAGTGGAAAAATATCAAACTTCAGGCTAGCAATTCTGGTACACCAACAAGTGTTGGCGAACCTGTTGTTCATTGGTCAGGCCCAATAATTGGAGTTGTGAAGTACAATTTTGATGCTGCAACCCAATCTGCTAAGGGGACAACGTCATATGGCGTAGTAATAAGAGGAGAGAGTGGTCAGTTTGTTAAATGTCTCTCTGGTTTTTCTACTTCATCTTATACATTGCTGAAGCTATCGCTTTTAAAAAAACTTTATCTTGGTTGATACAATCTGGCTTCACATCAGTGGAGGTGGAAATTGATTGTCTTCATTTAGTGCAGCGGTTCTATGGATCAAGAAATAGCATCAATGAGGTTGGAGGGATCCTGAAAGAGTGCAAATTAACTGCTTGTAGTTTTCAATCATTTACTTTTAAATGGATAAGGTATGTAAATATGGTAGCTTACTTATTATCTAAATCAGCTACTAGATATCCTAATAAGCTTAGTTGGGACATGCCGTCTGTCTTTTTATTAGACACTCTAAATTATGATGCAATTTTATCTCAATAAAGAACTTCAGTTTCTTCAAAAAAAATAAGTAAGAGACTTTTACGTCTTTAATAACCCTTTTCAAATCTTGGTTTCACGAAGGAGTTGCTTAAAAGAAAATCAAATTTCATAATAAAATATGATTTATGATTTATTATGTTAATAAATTAATCATGATATAAAGTTAAAAAGATTTTAAATATAAAAAAATTATAAAAAGTTTTATTTTTTTCCATTACACAAGTGATCACGTTATGATTTTTCAACAACAAAGTACATAGATTTCAAATGATGCTATACTTGTTTTCATTTCAGTCTTTGTTTCTTTTACATGGCTGGGTTTATGATTGAAGTTCTCTGTTTTTGCCAATTAAGTCATTTGCTGAGACCAAAAGGATTCTAAAATGGATATAACTTATCTGTATGGATTCACAAGGCATACAAGTTGTTGCCTTTTTCTTTTATGTTTTTTTACAATGATAGTAGAGCAACGGGCACCAAAAAATTAGACACGGATGATGATAATGAAGGAACACTAGATCTCTGCCAATTCTCTTGCCGCTTTTCTTCGTAAAGGTTATGCACTCATCTTTGACGATATGTAAATAGGCGGTTACTCTTTTTAGGATTGAACAAGAGGTATGTAAAAATTGCTCTCCACTCTCACTCTCTCTTCCTTCTCCTTTTCCACGGCCTCCTCTTTTCAGGTATGGTTCTTGATTAATTAGTATATTCTGATTGGGTATTTTATGGGTTTTCTGAAATTTTTGCTCTTATGGTATTATTATTATTATCATTATCATTATTATTATCTATTTTAATTTTAGTTTTTCTGTATTAATTATTATATTCATTATTTACCTTTTCTGTTGTATTTTTTACGGATTTACTTTTTCAAGCTGCATCCATATTATTCTTGTCACATTTGCATGTGGGTCTATCAGAAACAACCTCTCTACAATATAGGGGTAAGGTTGCGTACTATCAGGGCTCTCTAGACCCTGCTTCATTGCTAGACTTCGGAATATGACGATGATGATGATGATAAACTTTAATTTAACTTCAATATCATGTCAAAATTTCGACCTTAAAGGGCCTTTAGTGATTATAATTATGGATCATAGACTACGCAATAAATACCTACGGGTTGTGACTCAGTTGACTGCGTAGGCTGGGCACGTGGGAAGAGCTATCGGGTTCAATCCTCACTAAGCACATCTGTAGAGAGGGACGAGGAGCCTTAACTGTGACTAAGCCCTAACTCAAATTAGTCTGTCCAGTGAATTCCGATACCGGTGTGTAAACCAAACAAAAAGAATACGCAATAAAAATAGTTTGTCAAACTTTGTGTCATTACTTTCAATACATGAATTATTTTGTGGCATGTGGAAGATATCTTGCCTCTCAGCCACGATCAGAACGATTTTCCAGAGCTAATGCAGCTGAATCGACATGACCAAGTAAACAGCCATAAAGCTTTTGCTTCAATCTGTCAATTGCATCCACTAGTCCATTGTTATTTTCTGAGTTCACTGAGTTCCTTTGTTTATCTAGCCATTCATTTGCTTGCTTAAGTTGTGATAGTGTTACAGCAATATGGTTGTTCTCTGGCTCCAAGCGTCGCCCCACACTGTCTTTACTTTTCTTTTGTTGGGTGGCGACTCGAAAGCCGGCATCCAATGCTCTCTCCAAGAATTTCAGAAACCAAGCTCTTGTTTCATTCAATAGAGTTTCTTTTAATTCCTCCATGTCCTTTACACCATCTCCTTTGGCCCATTCCAACTTCTCAATTGAACTTAAATCTGCTGTAGGCTTTGGAGATTTTAGTGTATTCCAATAATGAGCCAGAACTGGCTTTCTAGATGTTTTCTCTGTGTCTGAAGCAGATAATTGAATTGAGAGTTGGAGTGATTTATCCGCTAATGCTGTTGTGACCTTTTGCTGATCAATTAACTGGTGAAGCGAGAAGAACTTGGTGAGATATTGATGGGGGTTATCAGGAGAGGCAGAGGAACACAGATCAGCAAACATACTGCAAGAAAAGATTGAAAAGTTCTGTAATTTCCACCTTTTTTAACGAATTTATTACTTCTCAAAAAAAAAAGTATGTAAAAATTGATTCTGATAGATGTCAAGTTAAACATGTTTGATAAGTGGTCTCATGAACTCAGCCATTTAGTTTACTTGAGGCACTTGATGAGAGTTGCTGCATTAGATGCTTCTTTCTGAGCTTCTGCTGCAACTTGAGAAGCTAAATATTTCCTTCTAAGTAGTCCCTGAGAGAATGGTGATCGATTAAGAAAAAGAAAGCTAAACTTTTCCAAAACTAATCGATACAAGATCTTGTAGATAAATCAATCAGGTAAGGAACTGTCACATGCCAACCTTGCCCCTGAGAACGAAAAAATTTGTTGGAAGAAATGACAAAGTAAGTTGAAAACATACCTTTCCTGGCTTCGTGAGGTTAACAGGCAGAGATGTCCAAGCTGGTGTTTCAGGCAAAAAGCTTTTGCCTTTACCGTTTGAGAAGGGAGCGAAATTAGTGATGTCCTGTTTATTTGATGAGAATCTTGCAGAGGTGATCTTGGAAGCTAGTTGAAACTCCTTGATGTTGGATACAGAAATATCTGATTTTGCCGAGAATGCATCAGGTCGACTGCGTAAAGGAGTGATAGGACGTGCCTGCAATGCTTGCAATGCCAATGATCATCAGTTGACAGGGGATCAAGCCTTCATCCAACGAATTAGTCGCTATATCAATCAAAATGGGAGAGTAATCGCTTGGAATATTTTGAAAGGAGATGGAAAAGTACATTTTCATTCCATGCCAATATGTAATTTACTGGATTACCAAGGAAAAAGACTATAGAACACCCTAAAACATTTATATGTTATCGGCCGAGAATCTTACCTGACCTTTATTCTCTAGCAGCTTGCTTCTCACTGACCCAGATTTCTTACCTGCTCCAGAATTCTCATTATCATTGCTCTTCCCAACTCCGTCAATATCTACTCCGCTAGCTTTAGGAGTTGCTGTCAAAACGCCCTGCATATACCTGGATTGAACATTTGCCTTTTCTTCTTTGATAACAATTTTCTGTCTCGAGCTCTCTTCTTTAAAGTCTAGTGACTCTCTTAATTTCGACCCTTCACTATCAACTGTTACAGGACCCTCAGATGGTACCAACATTTGCATCAAATCTTTCGGATTACCCACAAAAGGATTACGTCCTGGAAGTGGTCTGACACCAACCAGGACTGGAACAGGTGTTCCAGCTTCCGCTTTATCAACATAGAAAAATTGCCCAAGTTGTAGCTTATTATTCAATATTAGCTCATTGTCATCCTTTGACAGTGAGACATACGTCGAATGAGAGGAATCAGATACTTTTACAAAGAAGCCTTGGTTAGGCCACAGTTCTGAGCCACTCAAGGCAGGGACAATGCTGATAACTTGTAGCAGAACAGACCTGTATTCTCCTCGAACCTTTACATTGGAGTTTATACTCTGAAGAAGCTTTAGTAATACTCCCGGTGTGAGAGAGGCCATGCCCTTCTTTCTTTCTCAAAGCATGAACTCTCCTTGTCTATTTCCTTCCTTCACTGAAGCCTTTAGGTAGCTGATTGATGCACCAAATTCAAATGTTAAGAGCATAATCTAATTCGTTTCAGGTTGAAAACGCTATTCCCGAGCATGTCAGAAGAAAATAAGAAAATCAATGGTTTAAAAACCTCAATTTCCTGATATCATAACATTGCTGTGGAAAAGTTGATCAATCAATTGTTGCTTCCAATTTTCTGAAGCACTGACTAGCAAAAGACGGCTTGCTTAACCACGTTTTCACGTCCACATGATAGAAGGACGTGATCCCGACTAGGTATTATGTTTTTGAAGATTTTCCTCCGCTCACCATTCTCAACCTTATTATATCAGTAATGAGATCCAAGGAATTGAAATTTTAGGATTCAGGAACTTGTAATAATAATTAAGACATGTCTGCACGACCTAGCATCTCAAGCATTTTTTAAAAGAAAAGAGAATTATGAAGGCAGTATACCTGAGAGAAGCAGCAGACCGTTCCAAATATAAATGTACAAGACTAGAGAATGTTGAAGAATCTGAAATTCATTGAAGAAACAGAATTTTTTTTTCTTTTTTTTCTGGGATAGAGATGAGATAAAAGAACTTCCCAAAGACAAAGTTGTTCTGTAAGTTAGAAGTCATAGGCAAAGCTCACTATCTTTGCATGACAGGCACGTAACTCTCAAACATCCCTTGGCTTTAAAGCCAAGGGACAATGGTTATGCTATAAGAAAATATGTGCCCTTACTTGAAATGCCAAACATAGCCCTGAAAGATTATGGTATCATGAATGGAGTGCCTTTCTGTCAATTGGTCAGGGGTCTTTTAATTGGAGGTCAAATTTCCCTTTAGAGCTTGGAGAGGGTATGGGGATCTTTCAATCTATGATGTCCAAGATCAATCATTAGATTAACTATTATAAAAAATTATTAATTAAGATTTAAGCATGCTATGTAAGTTATCTACTATCAGCCAAATGGTTAAATATACCTTGAAAGCTAAGCGACTTGAAGTACTTGAAATTGTGATAAAAATGACACACTGAAGTAGATAAGCACACTCAATTCACGTTTTATGTCATTCATGACTTAAACATGAGTGATCAGAACTTTTTTTTTGATCCACATAAAGATTAGTCTTGAAGATTTGAAGAGACTAAGAATGGAATGGAACAGTTCCTCGAAATGGCGAAGTCATCAAAATATAAAGAATTTCTTAATACTCTCAGTCATAGTAATCCATTCTAAGTGAATTATGAAAAATCTGAAATGCTTTAGGCCTTCTTTAAGAAAATGAGCAGATGAACGAATGGCCCCTTTACTGGCATCTAACATTTATTAGGCTTTGCATCAAAAGAATGTAACAAGGGTAAAGCATTCTCCAGAACTGTGATGATCCATCCAAGATAATGCCAGAACAATCAATTCCCATTCATCTACGAAAGCAGATCTAGATACACTCAAACAATTGGCATAGGATTAATTGGATTCGTTTGAAACGGCCCACGGCCATGAGCATAAGCAAAATCTCATTGAAATTGAATGCTGGCTTTGCTGTGCACACAGTTTTAAGGCCCAGCTAAGCAAATGCAGTGGCTTCGGCTTCGGCACGAACCAAGCTTGCATATACCCCGTTACGATGTGAATTTAAGAGTGCATCATGACTACCGTATTCCACAACTTTGCCATCTTTGAGTACTGCTATCACGTCAGCTTCTTTGATAGTTGATAGCCTGTGAGCTATCACTATAGTTGTGGTCCTCCTAGAGATCTTTCTTAGTGCCTCTTGGACATGTTTCTCTGATTCTAAGTCCAATGCACTGCTTGCTTCATCAAGTAGTAACACCCTTGCTTTTTTCAATATCGCCCTTGCAATAGCTATCCTCTGCTTTTGGCCTCCAGATAGTTGCACTCCACTTTGACCAACCTGTATAATCAAAGAAAGAGCAAATGATCAAGTTGATCAGGTCAAAGTCTGGTTTATCTATGTCATGGTTACTTGAACACCATCGTATTTTTATTGGTTAAAGTCCATACCTGAGTTCCATAACCGTGAGGAAGGCTACTGATGAAGTTGTGAATGTAAGCTTCCTTTGCTGCTTCTTCAATCTCTGCCCATGAAGCATTTAGATTTCCAAATGCAATGTTTTCTCTTATAGAGCCGGCAAATAATGCTGGTTCTTGACCAACTAAAGCTAATTGTGTTCTCAAGGACTTGACCTTAAACTCTCTCACGTCCACTCCTCCCATTGTGACCTTTCCTTTGTTAGGATCATAGAACCTCTGTATCAACCAAATAATAGTTGATTTCCCTGATCCGCTACCACCCACTAGTGCCATAGTGCTACCAGCTTTGACCTTTAAACTGAAATCCCTTAAAACAACAACCTGAGGCCTAGAAGGGTATGCAAATGTTACCATCTTAAGCTCAATATCAAGTGGTTTCGATTTGTCAATTTTTCTAAACCTTTCCTTATCATTGACAATCAATGGCCTACGGTAAATAATGTCTAAAACAGAAGGAACTGCAGTTGCAGCCATGGAAGTATCCGGTGCTAGACCAGCTAGCTGTCCCACAGAAAATGAACTCAAAACGAGGATGAGAAAAATTTTATATATCTCACCAAATCCCGAATGACCTTTTTTCACAAGGTAGGCACCAAACCATAGGAAAAATGTATATGATGCATACATTGCACCCTGAGAGACACCAAGTGCTAGGCCTAATGCCTGTGATCTTTTCACTGATTTCATCCTGGGCTCATCCAAGGCTCTATGGAATGACTGAACTATCTGTTCCTGAGCAGAAAATGTCACTACTGTTCTAATGTTTGAAACCGCGCCAGCAGCAATGTTACTAGCTCGGGCATAAGTGCTATTATCTATTTTTGGTCCAATGTTTATGATCAAGCTTAAGTAGTTTGCTCCAAGAGTGAAAGGAGTTAAAACTATAGCTAAAATGGTTAGCCTCCATTCAAGATAAAATGATAAACCAAAACCAACAGCAGCTGAGCTCAATCCCATGAGTAAAACTGAGTATCGATCACCAAGAACAGCTCTGAAAATGACACATTCAACTGAGAGCCTTGAAACAAGTACCCCAGGTGAATTCTCTTCAAGATCAAACCAACTAGGCTCTTGTTTTAGTATAGACTTAAACAACATTTCCCTGACTCTCTTAGTTAACTTAGTTCCAGCAAGTCCACAAAAACCTTGTTGACCTGTCATGGAAATAATGCATCCAACACCAAGACCAACAATTACTAAACAGAGATTTCCAATGTCATTCTTCATCTTGTGTGTGTTCTTATCGAAGTAGATCTCAAGGGCTACGCCAAGGAGATATGGAAAGACTGTTAGAATTGCACCAGCAATCATCCCCAAAATGAATCCCAGAAAAAGCACAAAAATCTCTGGTTTTTGAAGTTTCCATATATCTGACATTTGTAACACTCTTGGCTTTATTTTTTGTTGCAAAATCTCACTAATCTGGCTGTCATATTGCATGGACTTAAAGTTTATTGATCTTGATATGTCCTGTGCATTCTTTGATGCAATATCTTGATATGGTTTTTCGTACCTGGAAAATTCTGTGTCCCTGAAGCTATTCATTTCTTTTGGTGCAGAATCCGAGACTGCTTCAGAAGCAAGCTGGACAAGATCATAGTATGCTCCACCTTTTTCCATTAGCTGGTGATGGTCACCAGTTTCAACAACTGATCCACGATCAAGAACAGCAATAGTGTTGGCATTTCTTACGGTTGCTAACCTATGAGCAATGACAACTGTTGTTCTAGTGGCAGAGATCTCTTCAATGGCTTGCTGGACGACAGACTCAGACGCTGGATCCAATGCACTGGTGGGTTCATCCAAAAGAAGGATTTTTGGATCCTTAATAATGGCTCTAGCTAATGCAATCCTCTGTTTTTGCCCGCCTGAGAGTTGAGTTCCCTTGTTTCCGGCCTGCCAATAAGAAACATTTTCTTTTAGAAATTGAACCATCAATGTTTTAGCATGTTCAAGCTTGTTTAGTCCCTCCCAATTATAGGTAAAATCTTTTGGAAATTAGTCACATTATACCTACCTGTGTGTCATAACCTTGTGGAAGGCTTGAGATAAAGTTGTGGGCATTAGCAACAATGCAAGCATTAATTGCTTCTTTCTGGGTGGCATTCTCCTTCCCCATTATAACATTTTCCAGTATGCTGGTGGCAAACAGAATCGGCTCTTGTCCAACCATGCCTATTTGGTCTCTTAGCCACTTGACTTGTAATTTACTTATGTCATGACCATCCAAGGTAATGGTTCCTGCAAAAACCTCACTTCTACTAGTTATGAAATTAACTTCAACTTGTAGCTAAGAAATAAGATTGGAGTTTGGTTTCACCGGCTGAAGACTAAGCCAAACAGATTCTGATCAAAGCGATAGAGGACTTACCCTTACTGGGATTATAGAACCTCTCAATTAGACTAAAAACTGTTGACTTGCCACCTCCACTAGCACCAACCAGTGCAAGAGTCTTTGCTGATGGGATAGCCAAACTTAAAGAGTGAAGAATGATAGCATCAGGACGAGATGGGTAAGCAAAAGTGACATTTTTTAATTCGATTTTCCCTCGAACACGTGAAAGTCTCCCACCTTGGCTGCTATAAGGATCTATATCAGGGATCCTATCTATGATCTCGTATACACGGGTTGCTGCCACTGTGCCTTGAGCAAATTGTGCAAAATATGACAGTGATAATGCCAATCCCCTGCCAAAATGGACATGCTGATATTATTAATTTTGCAAAATTTTAATTCCTATGCCAATTATATGAAGCAAGCTTGCGCTTTTTTGGTAAAGTACTACCTTCCTCCTACATTGACACCAAAGAAACAAGCAATAGCATCACCTCCACGAATCTCATTTCTTGCAACTAAGATAGATCCATACCAAAATGCTAAGGCCCATGTTGCATAAGTAACCAGGTAGATAACTCCCATTCCTCCACCTTTTGCAAACCCAATCTTTGCCCCAATGGGTACCGACTTCATCAACATATCAGCATATTTTTGGGTAAAATGATCCTCAGCAACAAAAGATAACACAGTTCTAATTGCACTAATTGCTTGTTCTGCAACTCCACCAGCTTCCCTATACGAGGCCTGCAATTTCCATTTAATTGAAAATCTCAGACAATGAATCCTTCAATAATTACTTGAACTTAACGACTTACCTCTTCTTTCGTAGCAAGACCAACATAGATGGCCTTATAAGCAATGCCACAGAACATCATCAATGGTGTGACTGAGAAAACTACTAGAGCTACCTTCCACGACCTCAAGAACCCGACAGTATAACCACAAATGAAGGTAAATATGTGGTGAACAAAATGTGCTATCTGCAATTATTTAAAAGTTATTTCATTAGAGGATATTCATTGGGATTTGTAAGTCTAATCTGTTAACAACGAGAACAAATTTAATACTTAAATGTTTAAATATTATACATCTTTGCAAATTCTATAGTATGTGCTACGGTAAAGATTATAGCTTTCAGGCTAGAAGATGTAGGATGGACCTTCTCTCCCATGACTTCTTGTATTTGTGCAACATCACTTGAAATTCCATGCATGATATCACCTGTGCTAACATCGGTATCAAAAAAGCCAATTTCTTGGCGTAGGACTGCTCTTAAATACTTGGTTCGTATTCGATGAGCTGATCGGTCCCCCACCAATCTCCAACAGGTGATCTCTGTTCCATCCAAAACTTTTCCTTTTTATGAAATGATACATGTTGATCTTGGTAACGTAGAAAACTACTGTTAAGATCTACACTAGATATGTATAGTTATTATAGAGTTATAATCATTGGTTTGATCATTGATGTATTCTCCATCTTACCTAAATATGCACCAACCACAACTATTGCTGATAGACCGGTCATCATCAGACAAATCTGAAATGCAGAAAAGAAGCATCGTTACATTAATGTCGTATAAATTTGATAAACAGTCTAATACAATGATCATTTTCACTTGTAAGCATTTTGTTTACCTTCTCCACCTCCTTCAACATCTGAACTTTGTCAGTTGTTTCATGGGCAATCTTGTTCACGAACTTTCCGAAAAGATAAGAATACCATGGAAGAGATCCTCCATTTATGAGAGCTCCTAAACAGCCAAAAATCACAAGAACCATATCCCATTTGGTTGAGTACTTGAACAAACCAAAGAGACCAACCTGCTCTGGCCGCTCCTCATCATCTTCTTCCTCTTCACCATAATCTCCTTGTTCTGATCCTGGATCCTGATTAGGAGTACGGTTGCCTTGCCCATATTCATGATCTCCTACATGTGGCTTAGCATGATGAAGGCCCTCACCGAAATGACTCAAACTATCTTGCTCTGTATCCTTGTAAGCATTGGAGACAGCAAACCAGCTAGAACCTTGGCGTCCGTGATGACCAAGGCTAGGATTTTTTATGAATGCTACCTGTCTCTCCACATCTTCACTTCTCTCAGAGATATGAACAAGCTCACCTTGAGAAGCCATAACGTTGCTATTTCTTGCAGATCCTTCCTTAATGATTTCCAAGCCTGAACTCTCACCACGGGATTTACCATAACCAGAACTCTGTGGATAATGCTTGACATGGACGGCCGAAATCTCGTTATCTCGAGCGGCATAACTCTGTAGTTCAAGCCTACCAACAGGAGCTGCACTATAGCTTGAATAGTCACTGTAAAAGTTTCGGTGTCCACCATGAGCATGCGAACTGTAGTAATCATTAGCTGTTCTAAAGATACGACTTGTCACTGGTGAATCAATCCATGGATTCAAAGCTACACCCAAGTTGCGACTATCTTGCCAACCTGTTGGCTCAAACTGCCATGATACCTCACTTTCCCAGGAGACGTTATCATTGTTTGTAAATGGGGGTGAAGCAAAAGTACGAGGAGGAGCATATTGAAAAAACTGTGACGTGTGTGAAGAGCTTAAACCTGTGAATGAAGGTGAAGCAGCGACTCCAGAGATGGAAGCTGGTGTAGGGTGTCTTCTGTGTCTGCGTCGATTGTTTCTTGGTCTGTAGTAACTTTCGAAAGAAGAATCAGACATGGTTGCAAGTATGGAGATGGAAGTGTTTGATGGTCTTAGGTCCCTGTACTATGACAAAGCAGACTATGAGGAGCAGAAGCCAATGGACATGACATGATGAACAAGGTTCAGCCTTGAAGTTGTCCAAAAAGGATTATTAAAGTAAACTTTGAGTATGCCGTCTGATTTGATGTGTCCAAAGAATAGTATTGGTCATCGATGTTCTACGCATTTTCATCCTTAAGTTACCAAGCCAACATAGATTACCGCCGGTTCTCTTAGTCCTCCTCTCAGGACAGTATAGCTCTCTATCCCTTTTTTTATTATTTTTTGATAAATAACCCTTTCTCCTTCCTAACCTTAAATAGTTAAGAGACCCACCTGGTCACTCTGCAGGCTAAGTTTGGACTATGAGAAACATGTAATCAATACGTAAGATTGTCTAATGAGATTAAGTTAAGACTGGTACAAGAAAGAGGGGTGTGTATGCGCCAATTGATTGGCATTATGCAAATTATATCAAGGGGTGCGTATGCTGGATAACAATGCCGGCCATTGGAATATTGCTCATAAGATTTTGCCAAAAGCCCTTCAGTTTAAACTCATAAATCCATTCTTAAAGCATTGCATTAGGTGAAGTGTTTTTGTGTTCGTTGACCCTGGTGTTTTGCCGATCAACCAGAATGAGAAATTCAACCTAAGAAGCTGCATTTGATAAATATGCTCTTTATAAAGACTTAAGTTACCATACACAATGGTCCCTTTCCATTTGTCATCGGAGACCTTTTTTGGCAAAATTAACCAACCAAAGTCGCCTTTATAATTGACCAAGATGCCTTCTCTTTGTCTGTTCTGGCTGTACGTGGAGATAAAGCCTGTAAAGACAAAAGCTCAGAGACGAAACAGAACAAATTGATCAATGTACTTGACGGGCATCACAAGCATAATGCGCCTCAGGGAATTTATATGCAACCATTACCACGTCGTTCCAAGAGCTAATGAAGGTACAAGAAGGATTTGGTGGTCTTTTTAGCGTGCATTCATGCTAACTGTTAGTGGCGTAGAAAAGCTTATTATCAGCAGTTGACGAGATGCAACACGATAAAGAACAAAAACAATGCCCGCCACAAACAGGATTGTCTACGTATTACTAAAATGAAGTAGTCCGTGTTTACAAGTTGCTCCCCATAATCACATCATTCTCGTACACCATTAACAACTCAGGAACTTCAATGATAGGATCTCATGTACACATCACACGATACTAAAACAAATGAAGAGAAGATGAAAGAATGCTCCTAGACTACCAAAATCATACCAACACCAGTAGGTGATTTTTTTTCGTAACAGCATTTACAACCAGTTCTGGCACAAGCATGTTTTCTCCTGTGCGTAACCCTTACAGCTTATCGTTAGAGATGATTTCGAGCACCATCTCCAAACTTCTGGTAAAAGTATTATCGGGGTTTTGAGTCACTTCCCTTGCTTCGAAATGTGGAGAGTGAAAAAAATGATCTTGGAGCTGTAAATTGTAGGCATCAAAGTAAGTGTACCATAAAAAATGAATCAATTTCCAACAGAAACGAACTATCCTTTTATGCCACTGGACAATCAGGATCAGTCTTTAAAACTTTCTAAAGTGGTGCAGATTTATAAACAGAACAGGACTGTATAACCTGCAACTGCCTATAGGATATTACTAATGTAAGATTTGTCTTCTTTTTCCCCCACTTCAATGAGGAGCACAAAATCAAGGCAATGAATTTCCTCAGGATCAGATCTCCAAAGTGGTCCATATTGATTGATTAGACATTAATATAAAGATGCCCATTTATCTAGCTAGAAGGCTCTAATATGCTTAAGGAGATGAACTTTGATTTAGGACAGCAGGCTCCAATCAAGTTACAGCTATGCAGCCCAGAATCCCATAATATGGCAAGGTCGATTCTAATTTGGCAAAACTTCAATGTTCGTGATTATCTAAGCCAGATAAGTGCAAGAAATCCTAAGTTTGATCGACCATACAGTTACCAGTGACATCATGCTATCCACTAGACCAAGGACTATGGCCATACATCATCAATAACTTGTGCAGCTGAATATTAATGCAGTTAGTGACCAAGAAAACCAACACACGAAAGGGCAAAGGATAACATAAGAAATTACCTTTAATGGAGCTTCCAAATATATGATCATCCCTCAATTTGAAATTTGCTGGAGGTGCTGGTATAGAGCTACGTAATATTTGATCTGCAAGAAGACAGGCGCATGGTCATATTCTTGAAATTTTCAGCATAAAACAAAAGCATAACCAACACCACAAATCCCCACCTTTGCTTTTACTTGGAATCCAAAGAGGTATAAATGAGAAAATATAAAATAAGACAGGAAAATCTATATGGAATCAAAATCTTAATTAAGTATTCATTGTCAAACTCATAGACTTGTCCACTAATTCTTTGCTCACCTGAGGGACTATATTGGAAATCATCATTCATTAGTACATTAATGCTTTAGCAAGCCAGAATTCCAGTGGATTCCAAAATGTTCAGCACTGCCTAATTTAGGAGAGATCGTATAAAAAATGCAACATAATAACTTTCATCATGTGAAAATAAGGTGACCTGAACCAAATGGTTAAATCTTCTTGGATAACAGGTTTAACAAGCAAAGCTGTAATATTAATTCAATGAAATCAACAAATACTACATCAGTCCTTTGCAAAGCCAGCAAGGTGTTTTCAGTCTGAGCTATTGACAAATGTTTCACATACAACAGCAAAGAGAAATCCTTCTGAATGTCACTGCAATAAATAATCCATAAAGAATCCTTGCTTTAAAGCTAGCAGAAAATGAGCAGCTAAACTTCTTATATATTCAGCGGCATAATATAAAGCACCATAATATCAAACAAGCCATGATATAAATTTCTAATCATTGAATCAGCTACTTCATCAAAACTAAAGTAAAAGACATCAATTTCCAAGCTAAGTGACAGCACATATGATACCACAGACAACTGTAAATGCATACTAGAACCTAATTTTACTAGAATAGGACTTTTAATTAATCAATGAATCTGAAAATGGGATGTATAGGTTACCATGTTCATTGAACAACTCGCTCTCATTGAAGCTATCATCAGAAGGATGGCTTTGTGAGAATCCCATTCTTGACTTCCTCAAATCTTCTGATGATCGACTAGCAGGATCTCTCCCATCTTCTGTGTCATCGTCTCCTTCAGAAGTTGTAGCAGATATCCAATCGACCAGATTATCTGTTCCACGACTTTTCCTTCCAAATTTTAACAGCCTCTTGAACCCTTTTGTCACATCCTTGCGGGACTGATTGTGTGAAGAATTTGTTAGAAGAATAGGTTTCTGAGCACTTCCCCACTTCTTTCTCATTCGAGCTGCATCAGCTTCTGCTCGGTTGAGTGGGTGCGAATTCCAGGATGCAGGACTTCCTATTGGTGAGTCAACAGCAGCATCAATGTCTGAAGTCTCAAGTTGGTAGGAGAATGGATGCATGCGTGAATTCCATGACACTGGGCTCTCTCCTGGGGAGTCCTGAAAGGACCCCACAGCATAGAATGATGACGGCAATGAGGCAGGCAATTCAGCAACTGGGGAAGGATCAATATGAGAAAGAGATCTCAAAGAATCACCATTCTCAGAACCAGACATAATCATCTTGTCAGACTCCTGGCTTAGGCTTGCCTTGCCATTATCCAATTTAGCACAATCTTCAAGCTCTGGACTTTCAAGCCTGCCTTCCTCCTCCTCCTCCTCCTCCTCCCTTTGTCTTGCATGATTTGAATCATCCACTTCATACAGAGATTCCTTAGATTGATCTTCATGTGCAAAAATGTGAGATGCCGCTGAAGCTTTCAGTTTATCAGCACTAGCTCCTCCACGAGGGCCTCGACCATCACCCTTCCTGAGGAAAGGCCTTGGCTCCACAGGTTTTGCAAACTTCTCATGAAAGCCTCGTTCACCACGATCATCATCAAGCTTTAAAGGTGCCAAAATAATACCATCAGCATTCAAAAAGGAGATATCCTTGCATTCACCAGTAACAGCCACACTTTTCCTCAAAGACTGAGAACGTCGAGGCTTTTCTTCCTTGGTAAGATGTATATCTTCATTGGTACTCCTGCTGCGAGTATAGGTTCTCAACTGTGTTCGATTTGCCATTTTGCTTACACCAGAAGAGGGTTTTGTGTTTTCTTTCCTCAAATCAGAGAAGTTTGGAACAGATTGCGCTAGAGGATTTTCCAATTGCATTCTCCGTCTCCCGATATTGGAGTTGGAAATTTTGGATGATGACCGTTGAACTGGTACTACTGTAGTGCGAGGGGTGGATGAAGGGATACTTCTACTTGTAAAAGGCCTCTTGTTTGAGTTCTTTGAAGAATCATCAACAAAGGATGCCTCACTGAAGGATCTATCTTGTCCATAATATTTCTGTTCTGAAAACTCGGAATTTTCATCCTCTTCACTCTGAGTGAGATCTACTGGCAGCTGTCAAAGGAACACTTGTGAGATGGGCAAGCGTCAAGATTCCAATTACTAGAAACAAAAGCAAAATTGCAAACCCAAAACTTATCAGCCTCATACATTATCTCTTCGGGAGTAATTATTAATGCTATACCTGCTCTTTCTTTAAAGTTGAATGCACATTGGACTTTCTGAGACTATCTGCCTGTCGTCGTGTGTTATTCTGTTTATTTGCAGATGCAAAAAGTCTGGCCTTCATCTCAGATCTATTCCGCTCAAGGCTATCTTGCATAGCCTTTAACTTGGCTTCTTTTTCAACTCTTTTTGTACTCCATTCTTCCCTCAGTTTTGCATCTCTTTTTTGCATGTATCTCTCATATAACTTTCCTCTGGAATCATCAGAAAGGCTAATTTGAGAAATATTTTGGTCCGGAGTAATGTCATAGCCTTGATTGTTCACCATCTTCATTTCAGGAGTTCTCAACTCAGACATATAATTGGGATTTTCAATTGGTTCAATGATTGGCTTTTTCTCCTCAAATTGCGCCAAGGGCATCCCAACCACTGCTGGTTTTGGGTACTGTGAGCTTGCTGCCAGTTTTCGTGTAGAAGCAGATTGATCGCCAGGAATCCGAAGCTTGTGTTCTGCAAAAAGCTTCTCAAGCTCATTAGCTTTCATTTTCAGCTCATCATTGAGCTCTTGGTTCCCCTTGGACTGCCTAACCCTTTGAATTGTCTCCATTGATGATGCTTGAGCAGCACCAAAGCTCTCTTGGATTTCAGAAGCCTTTTTACTAGGCAAAACAGCTTCATCCAATATGCGGCCACACTCATCCCTACTCTGCATCTTCCTTATCTGTTCTGGACTAGCAAAAAATGGTTTCTGGACCTTCATTTTTGGAATTTCAAGATCTTCATCTTTGGCTTCCTTTTCAGGAAAAGTGAAATCCTTCTTTCCCACTAGCTCACTCTCCCCAGTAGGCAATCCCCACTCCAACTGAGAATTTGGCTGCATACCCTCTGCCTTTGTCTGTGACAACTCTTTAACTCTGACCCCGATACCAACTTCAAATTGCCCTGAAAGAGACTGGGAATGAGAATGAGAAACCCTAAACTTATTCCGTGGCTGATCCTTCAAATCGATACCTTCAACTCTATTCCCAAGTTCAGCTTCACCCACCCTACCCACTGAACTTCCAATCTGGCTCTGCAGCCTAGCGTGGTTCTTAAATGTAATGTTCTCCAACTTTTCCTGAAAACCTCTTGACTTTCCTTCAGATCCCATTAAATCTGTAACTCCAATTGTCTTCTCTTCCCTGCCAGAATTGCCCTTCTCTCCAACCGAATGATCTTGAAGCACTCGTTCCCCTTTTCCAGTAAGAAACTTCACTTGTGTCTGCGAAGCCGCTTGATCTTTCCAGCTAATGTTCACCTTACAACCCACCTCCTCATCTTTCACACCAAAACCACTACGTGTCAGCAATTCAGTCTGATCTTTCTTGGCCTCATTCTTATATGAGCTTGATGTATCATTCAACCCCTTCTGGTCCTTATGTTCATCTGATGAGCCAAAAATTACACTACTTCTGTTCTGAGACAGAGAGCCTGAAGGTGTTAATGCAGGGCTATCTGTAAAAATGCTATCTTTCCTGTCATTCCCCAAGTCAATGCTCATGTCACTGGCGCCACTCCATCTCCTCAGCACAGTTTTTTCAGGTCCAGATGCCGATGAGGCATCAGAGGATAGTCTTCTCAACTCAGCAGATCTCCCAACAACTACAGGTTTCCCACCTGAATTCTCTTTCTGCTTATTTTCAAACAGATTAATCCTATCCTGCACACTCAGTCTCCTTCCTGGTTGACTTGGATGATTCTGTGATAACGCAGTGACACCATCTTTCTTTGCCTCTTCTTCACTGTTCTGTTTTTGGTTAATAGAGACTAAGGAATTAGTTTGTTCAGAGGCTGAGGGTCTGGATTGGTTGAGGCAGAGCTGTGCTTTTTCGAGGTTTTGCTGCTCCTGGCCAACTTGATGATGTTGGAGTTTGTTTTGAGAAGGGAGTTGGTAGGCTCTTGCAGTGTGGGAACCAGTTGGCTCTTCTGTCGAATCATCAATTGACATGTCCGATCCCCATGAAGAGCGAACCACTTCATCCTCAATATGTGGCTTCCATGGACTAATCATTTCGGGCCTTCTCTGGCACAGTGAGATAAACTTGGTACAAGAATCACTGTAGAATACATGTAAATATGTTTATTAAAACTTTCTCAGATAGACCAAAAAAAAGAAAAAGGATCAACTTGGGTTGGTAATGGAAGAGCTAAGATATTAGATAAAAGAAAACGTGACAAATACAAGGAAGTTAGGACCGTTAGAAATAGAAAATCATTATTTAACTGTTAAACCTGCTGAATGGTGACATTGTAAGTCATGAAGAACCAATGCCATTTTATATATATATATATAAAAGAAATTTAATTAAGCCAATAAAAGACAAAACAAGATGAATTACAATCTCACCAAGAGGATGAGAGTTCAAGAACCAAGTTAGAAAGCTATGCTACTTCAAATACCAACACTTGTTACAAACCACCTCCTCGTACCACCACACATCAATGCAATTTGAATCTAAAGAAAGCTTGTCAGGAAATAGGTTGATGTGTAGTCTAATTGCATTTAACAACTCCATAGTAAAAGCCTCAAAACTCCTTTCGATGTTGCTGAAAATTTGCCTGTTTCTTTCATCCCAGCCCTTATTTTTTATCGATCTATGATATATCATCTCAAAATGGAGTTTAATATAATATTTTCTTTGTACCTTTCACTAGAAGATTCCTTTTGTCCCAGGTGCTAAAAATGGAGGACTTAATGCACAGGTGAATAGGTTGATAAGGGTAACTTGTTGTCCAGTAACAAATGTTAACAATTAGCCCCAGATTCACCCAGGATAACACCCTAGAAAATCTAAAAAACCCTCAAATGGTCCTGGTATCATATACTTGGAAGCAGGAGAACCGCATAAGGAATCCAAATAATTGAGAATAAAATTACTGAATTGGTAATAAAAGAGAATTAGAATGCAAAAGAGTGTTATGCTGAGTGCAAAGTACAACTTGCATTATCATGATGAGATGAAATATGAGGGACTTAAGTTCAGCTGCGTATATAATCAAGAATTGTATTCTGAAGGGACTTTATATCATCAAGATGGCTAAGTTGTACCTGCATAAAGGACATCAATATCACTTACCTTACATATGGTGCAACTGTGGTTCAACGAAAAATGTAGTTCCACCAAATAAAATGCCAAGAACAACAGATTTATTTCCCTATGTAGAGACCATAACTACTTTTCATGTAAATACCTACGATGTCTAGCATAGTGGCTATCTATCAAGGAAAGATATAAAACAGAAGAAGATACTTTCATATATTGATGATAGCTGCACTTTTCAAGATAGATAATCGAGAAAAAGCTACTGAAGACCATCTAAATATGATATCCCACAATTTCAACTCTTACGGCACTAAGATCATATTTACAGGACAGAATGGAGCTGGTATAGCCCAATGAAAATAGATAGAAGATCTGAAAAAGAAAGAGACATGTTCCATAAGTTTCAATGCTCTACTATAGTTATTTCTTTCCTAGACCTTACTTTTAACCAATAGAAACTGCACACTAGAGCACATAATGTTTGGGCAGCCACAAGTCAGGTGTTGAGAATCCTAAGCCAGTGCTTTGATTGTTGACAGATCTATATAGCCTTAACTTTGATTTCTTCTATTATCCTTACCACTGTTTCAATTCCAGTGACTTGGCCCGAGAGAAAGAGAAAGAGTTAAGGACCCAAAATAGGTTTAGGAAATTCCTCAGGGTACTTACTTCAAGCGATGGGCACCAAAACAATCTGCAAAGAGCTGGAGTTCTGTTACAGTGTCAGGATTGAAACCAGCAGATGATGCACGAGCACATGCTGCAGTTAAATCCTGCCTAACTGCAGCAAGTCGCACATCCATTGCCCTCAGAAGCTCCTTCCTGCATCATGTAACACATTGCTTTTAGGAACTTACTAAAATCACAGTCATAGTCAGGAGTATTTTGCAGAAAACTATGGCCTCATTTCACTAAGAAGTCTACACTATAATCTTTGAAATCATCACGTTATCATCTACTTTTTTCATAATTCACTATCAATTCTTCCTTGCCTACTTAGTATAGTAGATGAATATGCTAATATCTGGCTCCACATCTTCCAAACATTAGATCCTTGTAAATGCCTTGATTTGACAATCATTAACCCCCACTGCCCCCCATCCAAGCCAAGAGGCAAAGAAAAGAAAAACAAATCTACTTTTGTTGCAAAGGTTTCAATGAACTGAGTTAAAATGAAAAATCCAACAGATAGAACTTAAAGAATTTCAACAGTAGATGAAATCAACCACCCTCACATTCCTAACCCCTCCCCCTGGGCAGCACCAGCCCTTACAGTAACAGAAAAGAATAAATTCAGAGAGTTACTTTGTTGCATCAGCCCCTGCAATGATTCCTATTCCATCGCCAGCTGTAGCAAATAAACAAAAAGCTGAGTTATATGATTGGGAACACATTATTTAATTGTGCTTTGTGGTAGGAAGGAAAATTCAGCATACAATGCCTCAAACAAACGTGTGGTCAATAATATTCAGAAAGAAAGTATCAACACTTTTCAAATTTTCCTTCATGAAAATGTCCATTGGAACCAATGACATGCTCATATCAGAGGTAATATAAAAGCAAATATTTCATCCTCCAAAGAAGCAAGTATCTTCTAACCATAGTTGCATTCCTCAGTGCTGTTGAATTACAGCATTATTGTAATATAATTTTGTAGGAGCTTCTACACACATGAGAAGAAAAAGGAGAAAGATACACACCTAAAGCACCAGAAAACTGATCTCCAGCGCCCTGAGTAAAAGCATTCAAGTTCAGATACAATATTTTCAACTGCACTCAGAGGCTTTTTGCTGCCTAAAATGGAAGTTTACCTGAGAGTATCTTTTCCTGGCTGCTTCTAACTGAGACATCTCCACATCCAATGTATTAACCATTTCCAAAACCTCAGGTGTACTGACAAACCGCACAAATCTAAAAACACGAAATGCAGATTACATCAAAAGTCAAATACAGCATGGTTTAATTCTCCAACAGCCATGAAGGTATCCCAGAATTGCATATACCGCTCAAGTGTTCCTTTCGTAAACCACCCATCACGATTCCTTTGTCCTTCAACTTCAAGTTTAATTGAATGAGCTGCTTGTGCAACATCCTCTTCTACAAACTTCAAGTGGGTGACAAAAGGCTTTACAAGTCCTGAAGCAAGTTTCTCTGTGTTTCCCTTACTTGAAACAAACAACTCGCATCTGCAAAAGAAACAAGAAACCAGGAAAGATAAGCCAAACAGTACACTGTGAACAAAACTGGAATAAGAAATTGAGGAAACTAAAGTCCTTACCGTGTTCGCTTTGGTGACAATTGAAACACAGCATAGTCGATAGGCATGTCCGATTTCATTTTTCAATAATATTTTTACACTACTTGCTTCTTTATCCTCCTCCTACACTCAATAATGTACATGTCCAGATAGATTGAGAGATCCCCAACTTGCAAAATAATCAAGGCTTTAGAATTTCATGTCAAAAACCTCCAAGCTCCACTGCAAGTTCTGGAAAAGGAAAATAAACACAAAACCCAATGTTGGCCAATTCCATGTACTGAATTCGGTTCAAATGTGGATTATGCTCCATATATGGAAATCAAAGACAGAAACCAACACTTCACCGATCCACATTCTGAATTCAAATGACGACAAATGGAAAAAAAAATGACCATATTATATAGTCGTCGGTAAAAATCTACTAGTTTAAGGGCATAAATGTTTGCAAAAACATTCACCCATGGATCTTATTCCTTAAACCCAAAATGTAGCTAAAGTTAGGCAAAGAAATCTATTTTTCAAACAAACTAAGCAAAACCCAGATCTGATTCCACAAACATTCCAGCCTCAAATGCTTCAACCAAACCAAACCCGCTGGCGGAAGCATCCCCACAAAAGTCAAATTCAAATGATAGAACAAAAAGAACCATCTGCACAAACATTCAACGAACAAGTAAACGGCCAAAAATGCACCAAGTTTGCATGCTAGAAATCCGAGAAGTTTACCCCTTTGAGCTCACAATTTAAGACCATGCGGGGGAGATCATACCTTTAATACCAACCAGCGAGATCTCGGATTGGTGAATCTGATCCTCAGTTCCCAGTTCAGTAAAAGAGTAGCAGCATTTGGGTTTTATCTACTTTATCACCAGTCTTCATACTGTTTGCAAAGATTAAATCTTTGGATATCTGAAGTTGTTTCTTTTTCAGTTCTAAGAAACCCCCAACAGTAAAATGATGGTCTTTGCTGTACTCATTTCTCAAATGCCATCTTTTGTTCTTTTGTTTTCTTTTTCTCCCTTTCTCTCTCTATACACTTTCTGTACAGCAGAGAGAGGGGTTGTGTTTTTCTCTATTTCGGACAAAAAACTTTGTTAGCTTGCGGAGAAAATTTAACTGAAAATTTTGAAAGACAGAGACCGAACATAAGTGACCTTGAAATTACCAAAATGGATGGGAGTGACATTGAAGCTAAATGACCAGGTTGTCCAAAACCAAAGTGATTCCGAGTTATCAGTTGAGTTCCAAATACTACATGTTTAGGAATTTTATGTGTCGGTGAGACTTGAGCTTATTTCAAGTTGTAAGATTTAGGCTGCAAAGACTTTTCTAAACGAAGTTGGTTCTCTAAATCTCTTGTATTCATGCAAATGTTGAAGTGAGTGCTTCATGATAATGTAAAAGTAGGTGAAAGGAATAGGCGCGTCAGTCATATCACATTGGGGTCATTCTGGTCATTTTGAATGCAAAATCAAGGTGAGGTCAACAGTCCACATCCCTCCGTTAATAGGGCGGGGTTAGGGATTTTACGAATGTTAACGGCTCTAATCTTTTCAATTCAAAAGCATATTAAATGCCGTTTTTGAAAGATCATGCACTTTTAAATTTAAATTTATTAAAATGTCATTTAAATTTATTAAAATGTCAAACCCTTTACTTTTTGCCTACATTGCAATACTCAACCACAATTTTCATTTTACTCCACATGGTAGGGACGCTTCTAGTTTGTGTGTTCCTTGAATTTATTGTCGTGTAAGGAAAAACAACCTCTGTCTACGTTCGCCCCACATTGACCAACAATATGAACCTGCAAATTGGATGTTTCTATAAATCCATAACCCTCTTTTGTTTCTTTTCTGAAAATCTTCCCCGATGAAGGTTTGGAGTTGGTGGGTGGGATTGACGTGATCATTAAGAGGGTCGGTGGTGGTGTTCTATTTTTCACTCCCCTTCTCAATAAAAGAAAATGTCACTTATAATTAGGCATTCCTACTATTTACTTCGGTAATTGTGAATGTTACTTTCGATTAAAAGGAAGAGCTTTTTCTTTTCTAGTCTCAATTGGTTCAACCGTCTAAACTGGTTTAGGTGACTACAAATTGATATTTGATATTGATGACTCGATTTCAGATAGCTTAACCCTGCGTTTCGTTACTGGTTTCGCGGGTGAGAACAGAGGATAAGAACACAAAAGTTTTGTCTTTTGTGCTGTTTGTTTGTTGTCCTCAGTTATTTTTGTTCCGTCTTCAGATAACAAGGACAAAAATTTTTGTTCCTTTCAAAACTGAGGTATAAGAATTCTTATCCTACGGACAGAAACTGGAAATGTTAAAAATAATCTTCTAAATTACATACGAAACCTAACACGTTCTTTGCAATAATAATAATAACCTTCTGAATTACATACGAAATTTAACACGTCCCTAATAATAATAATAATAATAATAATATAAAAAATTAATAATAATAATAATAATAATAATAACCTTCTGAATTACATACGAAACCTAACATGTCCCTATAAATAATAATAATAATAATAATAATAATAATAATAATAATAATAAATTTCGTATAATAAAATTAATAATAAAAATAAAAAATAATAATAGTAATAGGTACAAAAAATTTTATAATAATAATAATAAGATAATTAATTTTATTTTAGTTACAAGTTAATAATAAGATAATTATTGTAAGATAGTTCAATTTTAGGTTTCGTATTTCAATAAATATGCCTAATTACTCATTTTGTTTCATCGTAATTAACAAATTACACATATACTTTAAATAAATATTGATACAATTATAAAATAATCAATAAATTACATCTTTTCAATATATAATACTGCAGGGGTATTTTCGTCATTAACACTATTTTTTGTTTTGTCCACGACAACTAAACACATTTCTATCATCGGGACGGAGATAATTTTCTCAGTTCTATCCACCGCAACTAAACACCTCACTGTCTCTAATTCTTATTCTATTTTATCTCCAGATTTTTATTTCGTTCCGTCTCTGCATATTGAAGACGTTAATCAAACGCAGAGTTAGAGAACAAAATAGAAAAGATAACCCGTATCAGATATGGGGTTCATGATCATGAGACGAGGGTTGGACTATAGTGAGTAAAGCCGGCCCCTTCCAAATCTGGTTTTAAACAACTCCCACTCGTGGCCTTTAATCCCAAGCTCGAAATTGCTGAAAGAAAGAAGAATCATAATTATCAATCATGACATTAGGAGCTTGTATGCTGTAATTGACTGACATGTGGAGGAAGAGTTTTGTTTGTTTCGTCCATCTAAAGATCCATATGTTTACATTACATCCCCTTTTTCTTCTTTCACTTCATCATCTTGGGTCCACGATGTTTTTTTTTCTTACCAAATGTAAGATCATGACATGATTACGGTCATCTATCGGTTTAGGATTTACCAAAATACTTAAAATGGATGTTAAGGTTAACGTCAGAAATGTAAGAATATCTCTTCCTTTTTCCATTATAACACTCTTGGGTGGGCTAGCACCAGCACGATCGGCAAGGCAATAATAGGCTCCCCCCAAATTTCATCTTTCTTCTTCTTCTTTTTTGGCATCAAGTGGTCCACTTTCTCTCCACTACGGAAGATTGCATACTCTTTCGTGTAATCAAAATCTGCGCTTTAATTTAATACAGGTTCTTGTTATCGGTCTCTGGACTGCGATATTAATGAGGAGACCTATGTCAACTATCCAAGCTGTGATAACATCATAGGTTATGTGTCTTTGTAACTCACAATGTACACATACGTGCCTGCCATAGTTTCTTAATAAAACCAAACGAGAATTTAAATATCTAGACCATTCCATATGACAATCGACGTGATCTCCACGTTAAAACTAATCGTTTTTCATTGCAAGACTTTAAATTACATAATTCAACAAAGGATATCCAACTTAGCGGAAAGGTCTATAGAAGCTCAAGGGATCGCATCATTCAAGAGACAACGCTATCAATAAATACATAGAGAAAGGTTTCTTAAAATTGGAGTCCAAATGCAAACGGAACATAGGAAGGCGCTCATATCCTGACTGCAAACAAAGCCCCCAAAAGTCTGGGGTGCCAATCTGCGCTGTTAGTGTTGATAGCTTGCTATGGTGTCGTCCTCCAAGATCCAAACAATGTATGACACTAATTTCAAGTTTAGAGTAACGTATGACAAAACGTGACCTGATCGAGAAAAGAAGTTCTCTGCATAATTTACAAGACCACAATCAATGTTAAGGACATGTGCTTCCAGTTAAGCCAATCCAGTCTAGCAGATTCCGTTTCATAGGTCCCAATCCAGCACATTGTTCCTATCAACCTCTCAAACTGGGATTCTCCTCATGTGTCCTATCTAAATGGATTAATTTTCCAACCATAATGTAAGCCATCTCGGATCAATCTCATTATCTAATCAACATTATACATGCACACAAAGCAAGTGAACTAATAACTAGACATTAACAAGCTATCAGAAACCTGTAAAGCTGTTTACTAACTCTTATCTTAATACATGCAAATGTAACAACAATACAAAGTTATCTCACGAAATGCAAGAGATCTTCTCTAGCCAAAAACTACATAGTAATAATGCACATAACTACTAACTCAAATGTGCGGAAAGTTATGAACTGTTATAAATTAAATCACAAGCAGAAACACTCTGATACTACAAGGTCTTTGACATGGAGTTAAATCATCAAGGAGGATTCTTCCTCTCCCCTCATCAAGGGGGATTCTTCCTCTCCCCTCTGGATACACAACATACGCACACCTCATTAGTCTACTCTAAAACTCCAACACCAACCCAAATATCCATCTCCGCTTCTCTTAACTATCACTATCACTAATGTTATTATTATTGGAATTCACATTGTTACCAGCTTGATGACCACCACTAACATCCCCTCCTCTTCGCTTCAACTTCGAAATTTCCATCTGAGTCTTCATGAAAAACTGCATTCTTTGCAGCTCCAGCTCCTTGGCAAACTTCATTCGTGCTTTCTCCATCTCCACAACCTGCTGCAACTTTGCACTCTCTGCCTGCTCATAAGCCTCCCCAAACTTCAGGATCGCTTGTGTAAGCATCCGAATCGAACTCCCCCACCCTTTTCTCTCCTTCCCCACCTTAGCATTCATACTCTGTTGCACCACAGGCCTCGGTCTCTTCTCCGGCGGAAAACTATCGTCGGACTCCGCCCCCATCTCCGACGAGGACTCTGACTCCGTCTCCACATTACCCCTTCTCCTAATCACATTCGGGTTCTTGTTATTATTACTATTGCTATTACTATTCGAAACTAATTTCACCGGAGCAAAAAGATTCCTTTTTTGCACGCTGGACCGTACACCCACCGGAATTCCGACCGGTACTTTACCGGAATTAGCGGGAATTTTCGCTGTCGGACCGATCAGGTGGTCCAATCGGTCGAAAAAAGGCCACTTGCTCGGACCCCCGCCGGCGGCGATCTTCGCCTTCTCCAATTTATATTTCTTCTTCACCGTATCGATCCGATTCTTGCACTGAATATCAGTCTTCGGTGTCTTCATGTAGTCCTCTCTACTGCTCACGATATCCGCAACTTCTTTCCAGTGCTTCTGCTTCAGATTTCCTCTGCTCAGCTCTAAGTACCTCTCTCCCCATGCTTCGATGAGCACCCCTGTAGCGCCCTCGCTCCAACAGTCTTCTCTGCCGCCTCCATTGGCCTTCTGGATCGGAAAGGCGGCCGCTAACGGCGGCTGCGGCTGAGGAGGAGCGGAGGCGAGAGTGACGGTGATCCGGCCGTTATGAGAGGGCGGAGGGGAGCCGGAGGCGGCGGAATTAATGTCGTCGTCGTCATCCATGAGAGAGTCTCACAGATCCTGATTAGGGCTTGGAGTTCGTACTCCGTAGAGAGAGAAGAGAATGAACAGAGAGGGGTTGTTTGGTAAAGATATACTGACGACGTCGGTGAGGGAACGGAAAGGACACGTGGAGAGGAGAGGGGTGAGGTGGCGGGACGTGATTGGGTGGGTGAAGGAAAATTCCGTCACCGGCGTGACGATAGGAGCTGCCGGCTTGGTTGGTGATGTTAATTTTATCTGGAAAGCACAAATTGACGGAAAACTCCATGCCATTATTGCAAATTAACGGCAATCTGCCTCCTGCCGGTTTCCAAATTAAAAAAAAATGCAATATGAGAATAAGAAACGGATCATAGGAATTAGGAAGTGGGAATGGAAATGGGATTTTCCAAGTGTTTTTCTTACGCTCGAAATTGAAAATGCCAGGCCTAGCCCCATACGGCCCAAAGCCACGATAACAGTACATCGTCATAAGTAAATTGTGTTAACTGTATTTAAGTTTCAAATGATTGAACCAAGTGCCTTGTACATAATTTTTTTTAATTTGATAATTTTTATAAGTATTTTTATATTTTTAACTAAAATATATATCTTTATTTTTATTTTATTTATAGTTCGATTATTGTAAAAAAATTAATAAGTACATTACTTTTATTTACTTTTACTTTATAATTTTTGTCATTTTATAATGAACACATTAATAAATTTATTCTATGTTGAATAATTATATTGCTTGAAGAAAGTTAAAATATTTTTATATAATCAAGTTAAAAATAATTTTATTTTATTATGGATACAAATTGTTTTTGATAATAATTCTTAATTTATTAAAAATTCAAATAAAATATAAGAACATTATTTATTCACATATTTATATTTAAATCTAATTTTGAAGTTTAAATAAAATTAAAATTAAATTCTTTTACCCTCTTCACATATGTTTAACAATAAGCATATTTGTTAGCCCCCGAATTCTTTTCTTATTGAATAAGCATGATTTCAATTTACATCTCTTCATTGACTCAGGTAAGAATTTTGAGGACGAAATTCTTTTAAGAGGGGGAGAAATGTTAGCCCCCGAATTCTTTTCTTATTAAATAAGCATGATTTCAATTTGTTTTGAGGTTTTGATTGATTACTTGTTTTTGTTTGGAGTTTAATTAGCATGACAATGATTGGACGATTTATTGCTTAGGTTAATGGAAATTAAATGGAGGGATTAAGATTAAGTTAGAGTGATGTATGGTGTTAGTTAAATTGAAAAAGTAAGAATGAATAAGGGCAAAATGGGCAAGTCACTTAAAGTCTAAAAGTTATAAGGCATAATGGAGGGGCATAATGGTCTTTGCTCATTCATTTAAGGCTTAAGTGAAAGAAATTAGAAGAAGAAGTATATGTTGTCTTATTTGAGAAGTGAGTGTCGTGGGAGACTAAGGGAGAAGAAGAGAAAAGTAGGGTTTGGAAATTCTTGAAGATTTTGAAGGAATTGAAGCATCAACAAGTAAGTATAAGCATAAACCCTTCTTGATTCTTGGATGAAGCATAGTTAGGGTTAGTTAGAGATGAAACCCAAGTATAGCTTAGCATGCGTAGGAAATGGTTTAATCTTTTAGGGTTGATGATCATGTTGTGTTTGTGAATGATTTTGGGTTGGAATGAGTTAAGAAATGTAGTAGGAATGATGATTTAGGGTTAAGATGAGTTATATTTGAAATATGGGAAGTATTTAGATGAAGAATGCTGAAAAAAAAGTTTTCGGGAGGTTTCTGGGCATGTTTGCCGCGGCGAACTTTTGCCCTCGCCGCGGCGAAGTCCCGTTTCCTGCACAGACATGTTTTGGTATTTTAGGAATAACGTTTGCTGTAGAAGTCCAAATGGGTTGATTTTTGATTTGTTGTAAACTAGAGACATAGGGATAAAAGTTTTGTGAAGAAATTAAATTGGAATTCAGTCTCTAAGAATCTACAATTTTAGATGGAAGTTGAGAATAGAATTTTTGTTTCAGCATACGTTATAGTACGAATTGTTAAAGTATGACTTTCCGATTTCTACACCAAATTGATTGGAATTTTAGCTCTTGCTTAAGGAAATCAAGTGAGGCAAGAGGAGCAAGAGGAATAAGAGGAAAGACATTCCTAAGCAAGGAACTCAAGGTGGGTACACGTTTATAATAGAGTAAACAAGCCACTCATTGTTTTCTTCAAATTAAGAAAGATTTAATGATTTAAATTGCATCATCAATGTTGCCTTATTTGCTTTTTGAGTGAATTGTGAAATTATTATATGTTTGCTACGTGATTTGTATTGATGATTGAAGAAAAGACTTTAAAAAGGGTTTCTTTTCAAAAGAATACATGTTCATGAAATTATGTTTGTGAAAATGATTGATGCAAGGATATCAAGTTTATGAAAAGCAAGTTTTCAAGAAAATGTGCCATGCTGGGCAACATGATTACAAGATTTTG
>JAOSBK010000001.1:13020164-13035848 GCA_027568895.1 Erythroxylum shatona | reverse complement strand
GACTTCAAAAATTGGACACTATTAATAATAGTGACTAATATTACTGCTTTTAGTGACAACTTTTACTTTCACTAAAAATACAATTTTTTGTAGTGATTGGCCAAGCTGGGATGGGCTTTAGTTACTCAACCTGCCACCCTTTGGGTTCAGCTTCTCAGCGCTAAGTATCGTCTGTCTCTGGACCATCTTCCCCTCACTATTGATAAGCCCGGGGCTTCTGCTACTTGGAGAGGTATTTCAAGTATTTGGTCTGTCCTGCGCCACAGTTTACAGTGGACTTTGGGGACGGGGCAGAAAATCTTCTTCTGGCTAGACAATTGGTTGGTTGACTGGGGACCCCTCGTCAACCTAGTTAGCTCGCCACTTCCCGACCATATGCTCTACGCCACTGTAATAGATTATGTTACTGTCGAGGGTAACTGGCACTGGCAGCTGTTCCAACCTTACCTCCCCCCCGCGGTTTGCCTTGACCTAGCTGCATCCCTCCCTTGTCAGGACGCTCCAGCTGAGGACATTCTATGTTGGGGGCCCACGGCGAATGGGAAATTCACGATGGCGTCTGCCTATGATCTTATCGCTGGTCACCTACCAACCGGTCCACACCACCAGTGGGAGTCCATCTGGAAATGGGCTGGACCCCAACGCATTCGGGCCTTCCTGTGGCTACTGTTTAAGCAAAAGCTTATGACGAATCACCAGCGGGTAGTTCGACACCTCACGCTGGACGGCACGTGCCCTTTTTGTCAGTACGAGAAGACTGTCCTACATGCTTTTAGAGATTGTTCCCAGGTCAAAGCCTTCTGGGGCACGTTTCCACCTGAAGTGATTACCACAGATTTTTTCCAGTCTGACGTAGAGTCCTGGGTGAATGCAAATCTTGCGACTCACCTTCCTGTTCAACACTCTTCGTGGGCTATTATTTTTGGTGTAGCATGCTGGTTCCTCTGGAAGTGGAGGAATCAGAGCATATTTGAGGAGGACTTCTAGAGGCCTAGCGACGGTCACCACGTCATTATGGATTACGTTCACTGGATCCAACATGTGCGCTCAGTGGAGCGGCATGTTTTTTGGGGACTCGGGGGCTCAGCGGGCCCACAGAGCGGATGGTCCTTACCGCCGGCGGGCTGGGTCAAGTTTAATACAGACGGTGCTCTTAAACCTAGTCCCCCACTTGCTACTGCTGGCGGGTTGATCAGAGACTGCCAGGGCCAGTGGCGTGGTGGTTTCCTTCATCAGTTTCACCGCTGTTCCCCTCTTGAGGCCGAACTTGGGAGAGTCCTTTCAGGCCTGCAATTGGATTAGGACCTCGATTATCGATATCTTATCCTCGAAGTCGATTCTCTCGGGGTGATCAACATTCTCTCTACTTCTCGTTTCCCCGGTACTGATCAATCTGTTTTGGTGACAGGAATCCGGAGACTACTACGGCGACCCTGGGAGGTGCAGATCCAGCATGTATATCGCGATGGCAACCAAAGTGCTGATAGTTTGGCTTCCCTCGTAGTATTTGCGAGTCCTGGCTTTCATTTCCTTTCGGAGCCCCGCCTTTAGTTTGGGCCCACATGCAGCGTGATTATCACGCCTCTTTGTCTCAGCCGACCCTGTCTTAGTTAGGCGGGTCGTTTTTGTTTTATTTCCTTTCCTTTGTATGCAAAAAAAAAAAAAAAAAAAACTTGTTAAGGTTTGAGGAGGCTCTATTTAACTGCTTTCTGTTTTTGGTTGAACTAAGTTGCTGCAGTCCCACTTCAGAAATTGGCCCCATAATTTGGATAATATTCACTGAACTTCCATATGCTCTCTTTAACTCCCTTGGCTTAGTTTCATGTAATCCAGTTAACTGGACCAGATCTTGTTACAAAAGTTGCTGATATTCAATCAAGAACTTTGACAAAATCAAGAGCAATCACTTAAAAACCTTTTACCCTTCCTGCAAAAAGCATTCAATTAGTGGGATAATCATAGACTTGCTTGTTATTGTAATATTATCCCCCACATAAAAAGCAATCAAATTGTCTTGAGTTGCTTTCACCGCATCAAATAGAAAACAATGTGGTATCATTTACGACGCATCAACTTTGTGCACCACAAAATCATCTTGATCCCTTTTAACCTTGGATTTGGGTTACTTTATTTATTTCTCTTTAAAAATTGATCTCAAGTGTTTAGCTACCACTTGAACACGGAGGGTACACAAAACATCTAAAGACATACATCTCGTCGAACGTTTCATAATCAAACCAAAATTATGCGTTTTGTGCACAAACTACTATAAAGACTTGATTAAGGTGTTTATAACTTGACGTCTTTGTTACTGTGCAGTTCTCAAGGCTTTGATCCAATCTAGTTCAACTCTGAAATCACCCGGTCCTCGCCTAGCACCTGGGACACCCCCTTCTGCATTAACAGAGAGTGACATACCAAGTATACGCGATTGACTCATTTCCATCTCCGCATCTATAACGTTTCCTCTCCATGTTGGTAAGTATCGAGCAATAGGCAGCTGAAGGTTCATGAAAATAATGTAAGCTTCAAAACCATTAAATTTTTTTTAGCAGAAACACATAACCTTCAAAACCATTAAATATTTTTTTAGCAGAAACACACAATCCATTTCCAAGCACCATCTCATTCAGGACAAATTGAGTAGAATTACTCTTAACTTCCATCTTTAATACACAAATGGGCTAACTTATAATAAAAACCAATAAGATCAATTTGGAGGCATCTGTCTTGAGTAAAAAGTACAAGCAGGAGACCCTAGACCTATAAAATTTGACTTAATGTACAGCAAGTGAAAAGAGTTGGACATGTCTTGGAACATTAAGCATAAATACCTTCACAATATACCAGTTGTCTTTGGGTGCAAAAATGAAAGCTTGCCATGAATTATCTTCCTGTTGCCCAGGTGAGTTTACCCAATTCTCTGTATAAATCTGCACCAACAGTGAGTACAAAAACCAAGTACAGAACTACCAACTATCACAACCAAGCTAACTAATACTCGCTAATAGAGGAAAAAACCACAGAATAACTTACTGCTGATATGTAGCATCTTCCATCACCTTTAAGCTTTAGAGCTATTGTATCACATGCATCTAAATCTATGAAACCAAAAAACCACAGAATAACTTACTGTTGATATGTAGCATCTTCCATCACCTTTAAGCTTTAGAGCTATTGTATCATATGCATCTAAATCTATGAAACCATCAAACTGCAGAAGGTACAGTTTCTTGTCAACTTACAGATGAACACAGTATATAACCACATTCTAAAAATTCTTGACATATTTATGATTTTTTCTGAAGCAAAAAAAGACCTTATAAGTTCGAAATACTTCTAAAGTCACCTATACATGATCATCAAAAGAGTTATGTTAACAAAATAAAAGAGATGATAGCTTTTCCATTTGATGTCCAGGAACTATTAAGCTACAAGTGCAGCTTATATCAGTAACTTCAGCAGAACAGAAAAATTTAAGGATAAAATACATAGGTAGTCAGTAGTAGTTGAATCTTCAAGTGCTAGCCATAAAAGACACTTTCAACAAGTAAGGCCAGGTCAGCTACTGCATTGGCTTAATATACAACAGAGACAAGCATCTTCAGTGAAAATTTTGCATATAGAGTTTGCTTAAGTAATTAATAAAAGAAGCAATTATATATGAGTTCATTAAATGCATAGTACTGAAAAGTAATAGTTTGAACTCTAGATGTGACACCAAAAACTCACTAGCAAGATGACATTTAACCTTGACAAGAATTAAATTTTCCCAAGGAATCCCTTGCATCTGTTGGGAAATTCTAGTTTATTATCGAAGTTGATCAGTCAAATGGTTACTCAGCATATCTATTAATGAAGCCATTTGAGTAGGTATGTGGATACCATTTTTGCGATGAGACAGGTAACAATAAACAACTAGCTATAGGCTACGTTTTTCAATGTACTGTGAACTTAAAGTACATTTCTAGACTTAATAGCAACAAGAAATATCATTCACCTTCTTGGATCGCATTCCACAGAAACCACTTCGAGTGATTTTCCACTGTGAACCCTCAGCTACATCCGACGATAGATTCCCAGAGAAGACCCCTATTAGAGAATCAGTTGTGAGGACTCATAAGTAAAAAAAAAAAAAAATAAAGGAGATGGAATAATACAGAGAGACTAAAAAGGAATTTAAAAGCGAAATTTTAAAAGAAGTGTAGTGGTTGAGACTCTTGATATTCATTTTTGTTTTACTGTTGTAACAACAGACCGTTTCAATATCCAACAGGTGATGCATGTGAAGAAGGGCAGATAAAAGCAGTCAAATGTACAAGATCTCCATCTACAATTCAGCAGGTACTAACGAAAAGCTTCAAATCTACATTGATTCCCATATTAACAATTTTCCATGGATCCAATTTTAAATGCCAATAAAACAAAAAGAAAGCTAAACTAAGCTAAAGCCAAGTGTGGTAGCAAGCAACAATTGGAATCAGGGTGAAGCAGTGCCTTTTAGTCCATTTCCAGCATCTGTGATCTCCAAAGAAGCAGATGATAACCCTGTGGGATAAAGAAACAAGAAAAATGATCACTTCGTTAGTCTGCTAACATATCCGTAACACACTTTACCAATTATTGATTATGCCATAAGATATTCTGAAGTTAACTACGTGCCTGGCATCTTAATTATATATATATATATATATATATCTCCCAGGGCTATCATCTCAAATTTAATAATTCTTAGCATAATAATGCTCTGCTCACAGCTCCCATTCAAGCTGAAGGAAACAACCAAAGGAACAAATTCCAACCTCCTAGAACTACTGTCCTGACAGAACAGGATATCTTGTACAGATTTTGCGATGGAAAATAGATGCCACCTACCTCCATACTCTGAATCCGAGTACAGATGCCACCTCTTCAGCTCATCCTTCGAATTGAAGTTAAAGATGAGCTTCTCACTTGGGGGTATTAGGTCTTCAACGTTCCAGGTCAAAGCTAGAAATTCCGAAATTTTTTCCCACAAATTCAAAGCAGAAAAAAGTAAGTCCAAATTAAGGAGTAACCATTGGAAAAGGAAAAATTTTCCATAAAAAGATTAAATATATCACCATGGAAAGAAATTTGAAGGAAGTTCTAAATACAAAACATAGGAAGTACCTTTCTTGGTCGCGTTCAAGGAAGCTTGCCAAAGTCCCCGAAGCTTTGACATCTTTATTCCTCTCTAGACTTCCTAAACAAAATATTAACAAGTACCCTCTAACTTAACTACATAAAGAACAAAGGACCAAAGAAAGTAGCCCAAATGGAAATGAAGCCATTTCTGGTCATGAACAAGCATCACTTCACAAAAAGTACAGAACTTTAAAGTAAAATCTTAAGTTTCGACCGTCATTAAGAAAGTGCAGTATCTGACAGACGCAAACTGCAATGGTTTCAATAAGCCATTCAATTCACTAAATTATGGACTTGGTATAAGGAGAAAACTCTTACTTCACCGTCACGATCACCGCCCTCGCTATTGTTAAGCGTTTCTCACCATCGCCGAGTGAGTGAATTTGCAGGACAGGTGAAAAAAAGAACGACGTCGCCTCTACCATTTTTCCAACCTTCTTACCATTTTGTCCTTTGATTTCGCGGTCAAATATTATATAATAATAGTATTTTTTGGAATCAAGATTATATGATCATATTATGATGTTCTTCAAAACATGCACTCTAATTCTACAACTATAAAGTACAAATATGTAATTTATGCCATGCTTTTGTATAGTAAGTTAATACAAAAAATTGAAAACACTGAAATCTAATTATCAAATGGTGATTCTAATTTATATTATATACACATCATTAACTATCAAATGGAATGCAAAAAATCTCTAGTCAATGTTCGCTTATTTTTGGAAAAATAACGCAACGGTAGAAAATTATTGAGAAATGAGATGCAAAAGACTTTTGAGTTACTCCTAATGGTATCAATTTCGTACCGTAAATGCCAGTAAACTATACAAATTGTGGGTATTTTTGTCTGGTATTACCTGGTATTTAAAATACTGATAAAATATTGACTAGTGCTGCAAAATTTTAAAACTTTAGGGACTGAATTGTAAAAAAAACTTAAACCTAACAAACTAAACACCACGCTGACCACTCTCACTTCTGCTCTCTCTCTCTCTCCTATCTACCTATCTTCATAGTTCATTCTCCAGTCTCCACACAGCAATGTTGTTGCTAGCCATCCACTGCCATCGTGCCACCGCTCGCCGTCCACTGCCATTGCACCACGCTCCACTACCCTAGCCTAAAGTTGCACGCTACAAGCCTCCACCTCTGATCGAACAACCTACCTAAGCTTGCTTTCTCCACCTGTCTAACTTTGCAGCTATCTCCACTCTCTACTCCACCGTCGCTGCTCTTCTTCAGTCTATCGTTGCTGTTGCTGCCCTAGACAAATTGCAAAAATCCAGGATTTCCAGATCCAAATTCAGATTCAACCGACCCCACCTGACATGAACCGACCTCACATGACCCAACCAACCCATCCCTAACTTGATTGCAATTTTCATTTTTTTGTGCATTTTAAGTTACTTATTTCTGCAACTCACAAGAAAAGTGTCTCTATCTGCCTCTATTACTGTTCACCGACTTGAAAATTACTATTCATTGCTTCCTCATAACTGCCTGCTAATCGGATTCCGATGGCACATGCTGCCAAAAAGGTTCGATTCCGAGAGAGGGAGGAAGACCCCCCCTTCTCCTGCACCTGATCCACAGAATAAACCAATCAGCTATAGTGTAGTAGTTACAGGTCCTCCTAAACATACAAAGGAAATTGGCTGGCCTGAAGAGGAACTGATAGAAATTACAGAAGGAGATATTTCTCTCATTCAAAGGGAGCTTGGACCAGGAATTGAGCTCTCAAACACTTTTAAAACCAAAGTGGATCAAGTCTGGGAAAATGTTGTGATTATCAAGCTATTGGGAAGAAGAATGGGTTTCAATTTGCTAAAATCTCGACTACTTTCCCTTTAGAAACCTTCGGGACCAATGACCAATGACTTTTACCTTGTGAATTTTGTGGACGTAGAGGACTACGAGAAGACCCTCACCTAGAGGCTATGGATTATTTCTAGGCATGTCCTCTCCATGCAGCCATGGTTCCCTGCATTTCGTCCTTCAAATGGCAAAATCACCAACATTGTAGCCTGGGTTAGGTTCCCTGACCTACCGGTAGCATGCTACCATCCTTCAATTCTTACTACCTTGGGAAATCTAGTGGGTTGCACAATCAAAATCGACAGCAATACCCAAAAAGCTTACCGGGAAAAATTTGCTAAGGTGGCGGTTAACCTCGACCTCAGCTCTCCTGTCTGCTCCATCGTTGAGTTAGATGGAGAACAGATTCAGGTAGCGTACGAAGGCCTGCCATAGATCTGTTTCGAATGTGGAGTAGTCGGCCATGGATCTCCGAACTGCCCCACCCTCCCCCGTGATCAACCCGAACACATAGACTCCGCCGCTGGCCCTCAGTTGGGAACTACCCCCATCCCCTACAACGTCCCTTCCATAGACGTTCACCGGCAAGTGGGCTTTGGACCTTGGATGCAGGTCCAGAGATGACATTGTCGTCCTTCCTCCACTCCACCGTCTACTGCCACCACCAGCCACCCAAACTCAACCGCCAGGGAACGACAAGGCTCAAGGTTCTCGGCCTTGTCAAAAAGCAAGCCGTTGGAGGCTTGTCCGGACCGTTCCTCATCAACTAACTCCCATCCCCCCAACGTCCCCTTCAAGACATCGCATCTGCAGTAGAAGAGGGAGAAATCCCTAATTCTCGAAGCCTCTAAAAGAAAGCGACAGCAGTCCCCGTCGTTTCAAGCGCAGCTACGAGCCTCTTTGTCTAGTCCAAACCCGACGTCGTCTCCTCCTAATCTATAGCAGGCTAACCCTCCTCTCAAGCCTCACGCCCAAGCCCACCAGCCTTCCCTTTTGCCCCCAGGCCAACCCGAATCCGCAGTTACCCCTGCCCAGCCTGCCCCTTCTGCTTCCCCTAGCCCACAGTCAACCCATACGGCCCTGACAATCCCATCCTATACTGTCGTGATCATCCCGGATCCTAATTTTTCCCTACCCACACCTGAACTTGTGGGCAGCGAGGATATGGAGGAGGATCTCGACGCAACAGGCCTGACTAACCTGTTACCTTCCACCCATAGTCTTTCCATAGTTCACCCCCCGTGACCCCCGGATCCGGATCAGGAATGCCAAGAAATGTCTACATCCCAAAGTAACTCTGATACCCATATGGCTAAGACATCACAGGAACCTATGGAGGTCCAGCATCCAGAGTCGACTGTTTATACAGTCCAAGCAATTGCTTCCTCCTAATCTTTTATCATGTCGATATTCATTTGGAATTACCAAGGGGCTAGAGGAAGGACCTTCAAATTCATCATTAAAAACTATCTCAAAATTCACAAACCCCTCCTGGTTGTCTTATTGGAGCCTCGTATAAGTGGGGCCCGTGCGCTAAAGGTTATCTGAAACTTAGGATTTGTCCACTCCTTTCGGGTGGAAGCTAAAGGGTACTCGGGCGGTATATGGCTTCTTTGGCAAGCAGACATTGCAGTCCGAATTTTGTTCGCGCACCGTCAATTTGTGCATGCCAGTATTACTTGGGCTCAGACTTCTTTTTCTTTTACCACTATTTATGCCAGCCCGTCATTTTCTTTACAAAAGTACCTATGGCCGCATCTGAAATTTCTTGCCTGGCACACCTCTACACCTTGGCTCCTAGGTGGAGACTTCAACGCCAAATTGGAGAACCAAGATAAACGTGGTGGCTCTCGTCGTCAACCTATAGTCAACTCGAAATTCCGTGACTGTGTGACCTGCTATCAACTTTAGGATCTAGGGTTTAACGGGCCACGATTTACTTGGTGTAGAGGGCAGGTCCTAGCTCAGCTAGACCGAGCCCTCTGCTCCAACTCATCGCAGTCTACATTCCCCAATACCACTGTCTCCCATCTTCCCTTTCTGAAATCTGATCATCATCCTATTCTTATCTCGTTCATGACTCCATTGCCAACTCCTCCGGCTAGTCGCTCCTTCAAATTCCAATATGCCTGGCTTACTCATCCTGGATTTGAGCCATTTGTAGCAGAGAATTGGAAACCTTCCCACTTGGATTTCAGTGGAGCGTTGTCTAAGTTCGCGAACAACCTAAAAGATTGGAACAACTTGATGTTTGGCAACATATTCCACTGTAAGAAGTGACTCATGACCCGTCTTGAAGGCATCCAAAAGCATCTTGAGGACACTAACTCGCCCTCTCTCCAGGAGCTCGAGGAGTACCTATGATCTAAATTGGAGCAGATTCTCTTCCAAGAGGAACTATTATGGCATCAGCGTTCCCGTAGCCAGTGGCTAGGCCAGGGAGACATAAATACCAATTTTTATCATACTATCACTAAGGCTCGACACCGCCAAGCGCGGATACATGCCTTATATGATGATAATGGTGTTCGGGAAGCTGATCCTATGAAGGTTCTAAGTATAGCACAAAGCTACCTTGAGCACTTATACATGGCTGAAAGCCCACATCCCCCAACCTGGCAAATCCCAGGCCCGACCAATACCCTTACTCAACGGGCGAAGGAGGACCTGGCTAGTCCCCTCAGTCCTGAGGAAATCAGGCTGGCTTTCTTCTCCATGGCCCCTAATAAGACCCCTGGGTATGATGGGTTCACAACCCTGTTCTACCAATCCCAATGGGACCTCGTTGGCTCGTCTTTGACCGCTTTACTACAGCGTATTTTTAGGCATGACACTTGGGAAGCTGACCTAAATAGGACCATCGTGGTCCTTACACCCAAGACGTCGTCTCTGCGATCGATCACGTAGTTCCGACCTATTGCTTTAAGCATTGTTCTTTACAAAGCCATCACCAAAATTATTGTTAATAGGCTTAAACCCTTCCTGGAAGATCTGGTCGCCCCTAACTAGTGCAGCTTTGTTCCTGGGCGGTTGATCACAGATAACATTATGGTCACACAAGAAGTCATCCACACTATGCGCAAGAAAATGGGTTGGAAAGGCATAATGGCCCTGAAAGTGGATCTCGAGAAAACATACGATAGGCTCTCATGAAACTTTATCCAAGATACCTTATTTGATATCGGGCTCCCTGAGGCACTGATCAATCTCATTATGAAGTGCATTTCTACAGTCTTCTTTCAAATTACTTGGAATGGTGAACTGGGTGATGAATTTAGGCCTTCCAGGGGTATTCGCCAGGGTGACCCCATTTTCCCTTACCTTTTTGTCCTTTGTATGGAACGCCTAGGGCAATCCATTAACCATGCAATAACACAAGGACGTTGGCAACCTGTGAAGTTAGGCTGTAATGGTCCGCCTCTCTCTCATTTATTCTTTGCCGATGACTTTATCTTGTTCTCTGAAGCCTCTCCAGCCCAAGTTTCAGTTATTCAAGATATTCTCGACACCTTTTGTGCTATTTCTGGCCAAAGAGTTAGTCAAGAAAAATCTCAGTGCTACTTCTCCAAAAATACTCCTCCCTCATTAACTCGATCCTTAAGCCATTCTTTGGGATTCAAACAGACAACGGATCTCGACCTCTATCGTGGAGTTTCGCTTTTGCATGATCGAGTCAGCAAACGTACCTATCAATACATCTTGGATAAAGTGCAACATCGATTATCTGGCTAGACAGCCAACCTGTTGTCTTTTGCTGACCATGTCACACTGGCTCAATCAGTCATTGCGATGCTTCCCAGCTATACTATGCAGACTGTCCGTCTCCCTCGCAGACTCTGTGACGAGTTGGAAAAACTGATTCGACAATTCCTATGGGGCTTGTCTAATGGACAGTAGAGGGTTCATTTGGTCTCTTGGGAGGATGTTTGCAAACCGAAAAGTTTGGGGGGACTTGGCATCCGAAAAATTTGGGAGACTAATGATGCTTTTTTAGCAAAACTGGGGTGGACCCTGATAGCCAAACCACACACTCTTTGGGTCAAGGTTCTCCATGCTAAGTATCACTTCGACATCAACTACCTTTCCCACCTCGTTGGAAGCAAAAGGGGGTTTCATGATTTGGCGAAGCATCAAGGCGATGTGGCACATAGTTATGAAAGGCATGTAATGGATGATTGAAGATGGTGCCAGCACTCGTTTCTGGATGGACCCTTGGATTATAGGTGTTGGTCCACTTATAACCCAGGTCACAGCCCCTCTCCCGATTAGTAATCCCTACCTTACGGTGCAACACTTTGTGTCCAGCCATGGAACTTGGGATTGGGATGCATTTCAACATTACCTCCCATCGTCCATTGGTCGAGCTATAATTGGAGTGTTTCCCCCTAAAGCCTTCCTTGGACCGGATAAGTTGATCTGGGGTCTTTATGCTACTGGCCTATTCATTGTTAGCTCCACTTATTCCATGATAATGGGTCATGACGATAATTCCTCCCTTGCCCTCTGGAAGGTCATCTGGAAGTGGAACGACCCACAACGCATTCGTTCATTCCTATGGCTCTTTGCACACGATCGTTTACTTACTAATCAACAACGGGTTCGCAAGCACCTCACTCCTAACGACCGCTGTCCCCATTGTCATTTCCTTGAATCCTCGATCCATGTCATGCGAGACTGTGTCTGATCCAGACTAGGGTAGCAAGCCTTCCCTCCTTACCTCATCTCTCTCGAAATTTTCACTATGTCTACCCCGGCTTGGCTCACTACCAATCTCCAGAACCACCGTCATGTCCTTGGGCATGCTTGGTCGCTTATTTTTGACATTACATGTTGGTTTTTATGGAAATGGAAAAATTTGTCCCTCTTTGAGGATCATTTTCAATGGCCTAACTCACCCTCTTCGTCTATTTTGTCTTATGCAGGTTAGGTACACCAGGCCGCCATGTGAACCCAACAACCTTCTATTGCAGCTCGCCCTCGACCAGACAGACTCATCGGTTGGACCTCACCTCCACCTAGGTGGGTTAAGTTAAACGCTGATGGAGCTTGTAATCATTCCGCGCCCTCCCCCTCCGCCTCCGCCAGCGGTTTGTTACGGGATAGTGCGGGCAACTGGATTGGAGGTTTCACACACAACCTTGGATGGTGCTCAGCCCTGACTACAGAGCTCTGGGGAGTTTATTCAGGCTTTACTCTTGCTTGGGATCGGGAATATCGCCGGATAGAGCTGAAAGTCGATTGTACAACGATGATCGAGCTCCTTTCCTATTCAGACATTCGTTCTCGGGCGCTTAACCCCATATTCATGGGAATTCATAAGCTGTTTGTTCGCAATTGGATTGTTGCTCATCGACATATCTACCGAGAGGGCAACAGATGTGTCGACTAGCTCGCGACTTATGCAGCGCATTTTGATGTAGGTGTCCATTATTTATCTACTACACCCATAGGATGCCACTTACTCCTTTTAGAGGATATGTCCGGGATGTATGTCCCGAGACATTCATTGTAATTTTCTTCGTTGTATTTCCCTTTTTTAAAAAAAGTTACTTATTTTTGCTCTGAATTGCAATTGCAATGTGTTTTGATTGTATCATGTGTGTGTTTTGTGAATGATTTATAAAATATGCATTGGACAATTTGAACTTAAAAGTTGGAATTGTTTTTGTGAATTGTTTCAATTTCAATAACATTTGGGCATCGTAAACTTTACAAAAAATGAGATAAAAATAATATTGTGTATGAATTATAGAAGAATATTTAAATATTACGATTTGTAAATATTCTAGAATATGTCATATTATTTCTTATTTTAATAATCATAAAAATGAGGTCAATTTTAATTCATTAAGGTGTTAATTTTGTTATCTAATTTATATGAAACATATAATTTACTAATTATTGTTTGTATATAAAAAGTATTTAACATATGATTAGTCATTTAAATATAATATTTAATATATAATTAAATCATTTAATATATGTAACTAAGTTAAGAAAATTAAATGTTTGTATTTTTATATTATTTATTATTGTCATTAGGAAATAAAATTACAATTATTAAGATGAGTTGTAAATATACATTCATCATGGATAGTTAAATATAGAGGAGAAAATAGTATGAGATTTTATTAATTTAACTTTGACACATGCCTTCATTTATTTTTATAGATAAATGTCATTTGATATTCGATACATCTATTAGTCAGTACAGCTAATATGCTTAATTATATATATATAAATTTCACATTAAGATTGTAACTAATTATAAATTGAAAAAAAAAAGTTTCTTCAAGATCTATTATCAATAAAATTAGTGATAGTGATGTAAATATATAAATAAGTTCATGAAATTAAATAGATAACTAAGAATTGAGATCTAGTTTGTACCTTAAAGAAAATATGGGAGAGGAAGGAAAACACACTTGAAGAAAATTAAAGTTTTAAATTTGAATTACTTATAGTGATAGAGAAATGAAAGATATCAAAATTTGTTTATTATGATTGAATGATGAAAGATACAAAAATAAACGTTACTCAAAATTTATAGAAGGTTTGAGTAACGACTGTGTGAATGGGAAAATTTAGGGGTATGTATTATTAATTATATTTGTATCAATTAATAATAGAGATAACCAATCTTAAAGTGTTCAACTTTTTGAAATTTTTTAATCAAATGTCCAAGCTTTTAAAATTTTCAATTGAGTGACCGACATTATAAAACCTTAATACTTCACTTGAAAATGTTTGTTTCGTTAGTCCTTAAAAAACAATGATCATAGTTAAACTAGAGTAGAGAAAATTTGTTCAGGTGGATATTTGCTTATCATGAAGAACAAAGATTCTGTTAGTCAAATTAACAAATTACTAATGAAACTACTGTCTTAAAATGAGCTGTAAATGTTTTAAAAGGTTGGTCATGCAACAGAAAAATTTAGAAGTTTGGACAATAAATTGAAAAAAATTTAAAAATTGATCACTTTAGGATTAATTATCCCTTAGAGAGCTTTTATAATAAAACAAAATGGAGTCAAATAATTAGAGTTTGTCTAAATATACATTTTTCAAAGTAAAATGTAATCACTAATAACAAGACAAAATGCTCTCTCTTTTGTGTGGACATGAGTAGTAAAAAATACCATAGCTACTTATATTTATTTACTAAGTTATTCATGTTATGTACATATCTAAAGGTTTCTAATTGTTGAGGCCTTCATTAGAGTTAAAAGCTATAACTATTTGTTACCACTCCATAAAACTTCGATGATTTAATAATCAAATATTGCCACAATCGAAGTTTGTCATATGGTTGTTGTAATTTAGATTCCCAATTTGTTAAATAACCTATCTCTAACTACTAAATTACCTAAGACAAGAAATATCGAATTTATTTCAATTAGCAAAAAATTACAAATGATATAGTTAAAAATAATACAAAATTGTTATCCTGGGACAACAATATAATTACAATTTATGGTTTCATCGTATAATTAAGGGTTAATTATCAAAAAAAGCTCAAATTTTTAATAATTTTTTAATTATAGCCTGAACTTTAAAAAGTAACAATAAAATGTCAAAGCTTTCAATTTTTTCAATTTTAGCCCAAACTTCAAAAAATGATAATAAAATATTCAAACTTTCAATTTTCTTCAATTACAGCCCGACAATATTTGTTGCTCTTCCAATGCCCTCAACCATTTATTTTTTGTTTATTCTTTTGACACTCCAAACTATATTTGCATTACAGCATATTGCACTAGTAAGCTCTTTATTTTATTTTGTTCTCTTGATGCCCTTAGTGTGAGGGTGTTGGAGCTGCGTAATGTGAAAATCGAAGGGGCACCTAATTCCAAAGGGTGAGGGTAGTATTACCCAAATATGAAGTTTCTGACTTGATCAAGTGACAATCATAGATTTTATGGAAACTAGGTGCCCCAACTAGGATTAAGGATAGTATTACCTTTGGACTATATTAAGGTGATATTCATTTCCTCAATCATCATTTGGGTATTGCATTTTGTACCTGAGTATTGGCGGTACCTTAGAATTACCATAATGATAGCCATTTGTAAAAATTTCAGAACTTGTTTAGATTTTCTTGCCAATTATTGGATTGGGCAACTGACCATAAAATTCCAATGTGAATAACTATATGTTGTGTAGCACCCCACTCCTGCAAGACCCGAACCCAATATCGATGGTGATATCCAAGTTCGTGTCCCGCGAAGGTGGCGTGCTAAAGCACTCAATCATTTAGAAATCACTATACATATTTTTTTTCAAAACCACAAACACAATATACAAAAAAATCGATACTCAAATTTAGGCCCACGTCCATTCATAATTATTTTCGATTAACACAAAACCATCAATAAATTTACAATAGCCATTTGGCCTCTTTTTCATATACAATACACTTGAGTCATTTCGAAAAACTGATATATACAATAAGTTGCGGAATATGCAATTTAATATAAAATAGAGAAATGCAATGCAGACGCGAACTGATCCCGACCTCTATCCTTCACTTGAATGCTGTAGGGATACTCCCGTTTACCTAATGGGGTATTCTTCTGAGTCCTGAAAAATATTTGCAAATTTTGGGTGAGTTTTGCGAACTCAGTGAGGTAACCATCATCGATGGTTCACTCAATTCATGCAACAATCAAGTATATCACAATTATTTCATAACTTCAC
>JAOSBK010000001.1:12998800-13009223 GCA_027568895.1 Erythroxylum shatona | reverse complement strand
ATGCAAATGAATTTAATTGAGATGTAATTTAATCATCATAATGTTTGCTAATTTCTCGCATTTTTGTCTCTACAACAGCTCGTTTCTCTATCTCTAATAACAATGCATCGATTTAATTTTGTGAAGGAACATATGCCTATCTAACAATACTGACAGGACCCCATCTCTCAAACAGTTTATTCATTGGTCTTATCGTTTAACCTTTTTTTTTATGAAATTCTCCTATCCCATTGCAATTTCCAAAAGGATTGTTGCCTATTCGTGTTCCTTTACCAACATTATCAAATTTTGCCAAAAACAGAATATGGCAAATGTTTTAAAAATTGGAATTTAGAAATTAAACCGATATAAGATAAGAGATGCAAAGGTTTAAAAATTTAATTATAAAACCGATATGTAATAAAGTTTAGATAAAACTGAAAAACTTAAGATAGAATTAAAGAAGGAGATTATTTTTGTAGATTATTTGAAGAAAGAGACTGTAAAAAAATTACTGATTTATAAAAAAATTAGTTAGTTTACAAATTAATCGATTAATTTTTAATAGTAAATGTTATTAAGGTGACTTGAATAAAAAATAGAACAAGTAAAATAGTTAAACTAATTGAATCAATTTTATTTTATTTTTCAATGTCAATAAATATCATAAGCAGCAATTATAATACTCATTATCAAATACGTATTAAAATGCAAATTTTAATTGGGGCAAAATCTAATGTCAATTTGCAACAAGAAAGTGATATTTGAAAGACAGGGAAAAAAGCAAATGGAATAAATCTGTAGCCCATCCTCAAAAATCATAAAGCTTTATGGTTTCATCACTTTTGTGATGATAACAATGAGTTAATTCTAAGATTTTAAAACAAAAAACACAAATTTCCCATAAATTAACTCCCAAATCCCCATCATATTCATCAAATCCATGTTTTTTTCTTTATTTTTTCCTACTGATCTATACTTCTTGCGATTAACAAGTGAAATAGAATTCTGCAAGCTCCTCTGCCGATCCCAACTGAGAAGCACCACTCTCAAGCATCCACAGTAAGTGCTCAAACAATACCACTTCACAAGCAACCACCACTTCTCCGTCGCAACAACCACCTGATGACTTGTCTATCAGCTCTTGGAAAAGAGGGTGGCAAACGATATTGGAGCTCAAAAGATACCTCCGGCGAGACTTGCCGACGTAAACTTTTTGCAGTTCCTTGCAAACGTTGTCGTCATACTCGCATCTGCCAGCAGAGTCTACGTTTGCGGATGATCTTGATGATGACTTGGTGAAAGATGGCCATCTCTTGATTGCTGACTTGAGCCTGGTTAACTTGCCAAGTTTGGCCATATCTATATATGAGCTTGTTTTAGGTCTATGGTTGTGGGGGCTTTGAAACCCAGATCAAGGACTTGGTAAAAAGATAGTTAGAGGAAAGACAGAGAAGGGTTTCGGAGAAGAGCTTGATCGGTGGATCTTGTAAGGAGATAGAAGGGAAGGTTGGTATATAAGAGAGATTAAGAAAGGCATAGAACTGCATGGCCCTACTTGAAATGTAACAGCTAAGAAAGAGAGAGAGACAGATTGTGTCAGAATCAATTGTCTATACATGCAAAAAAACCATTTGCTGCTTTGTCTAGTCTTGGATAGGATGTTTGATTTCAAGAAACTAATGATATTTCCATATACGTGTTACATGTATACCCCGTTCGTCTGTATATGTAAATTTTGATTTCAAGAAACTGATGATATTTCCATATACGTGTTACATGTATACCCCGTTCGTCTGTATATGTAAATATATTTCTTCCACCGTAATTCTTTGAAATTTTTTCTCAACATCTCATGATGACAACACATGATAAGTGTATATCTCATAAATTTGAAAAGGAGTCCACATAGTAATGCCAATCTTAATTACACGCAATGCTTGTCAAGGGGTTCTTAGAGATTGAAACCTAAACATCGATTCTACTTTGTCTAGCTAGCTGTCAACTGAAGAGAGATACTGATGAATTTTAGATTTCTACATGCATAGACACATTTTTGGCTTGTATATTGATGATAATGACAAATAAGAGTGGATGGTTATGGACTATATACCATGGTAGTGATTACGTGGTGTTTAGTGATGGGAGGAGTTGGTTAATTAGGCAGGAACATAGCTGTGTTGCCCCTGTTGTTGGCTTCAAAAAACAGCTAATGTTTCCCACTATTTCGTCTTTTAAACCAAAATGCTATATAAGTCAACAAACCAAGGATGCATCTCGTTTCTCGTCGAAACTGTCGTCACTCGTGTTATGTCCTTAAATTGTCAGTTTTTGGTAGTTTCCTCTGCTGCCTTGCCAGACACCTTTAACTAATCTTACTTGCCGTGACTACCTCGAGAACGAGAATGAAACTAAGCAGTAACTAAATCTTTGTTTTGTTTTTAGTTCATCTAAGAGGAACATCAAGTAATCATGGATGTAGATGACAATAACTGGCATGCAAAAGACATCACATTTCCTTTTACATTAAGTCCCTTAAGAAGAGAATATATATCGCGTGGAAACAATGCTTTTGCTTTGCAATTCCTATAACTAAACTAATTGATGTCGAACCAGATTCGGTTGTCATTAATCTCTCGTCCCATACACGATACGTATTAATTATATATATCGTGTCAACTTTTAGCCTAATTATCTTGATTCATGTTATGTTAATGACCATTTTAGCCATCAGTCGACAGTGGGACAACAGTCCGGGTTTTGAAAGCAACAATACTAGAGTTCCTGGACAAATAACCATGGAAAATATACATCTACTGTTATTTGTGGTCCAAGCCAGTGTGTTCTGTTGAATCATTTTTTTAAGCACGACTAATGTATATACAACATACCTGCCCAAAGGTAGGTCATTGCTTCATTGTAATGTAGTGCAAGCCAAATCTTGACAAGGATCTCTATGCTTCGAATGGCATGTGCTTCAGGAAACAAGAAAGGATTTTAAAACATGATTTTGAGGCATATATGGATCATATGCTTTAAATTATATCATGTGCACTGATAGATATGAGCTTGTAATCATTCTCATTAAGAAATTTGAGACCATATGTACGCTGTTTTTGAGAAGATAAAATCAAGCATATATAATTCCTTATACTGCTTCAACTACTGAGGTCTGAGGTGTTGAGAAACAAAGATTTTGTCTTGTGAGGAATCATGACGCCGTGTAGTCTCAATTACCTACTGAGTAGGGCCATGTGGTTAATCATGTTATGAGTGATGGGGCTGTCTAAAGTTTGGTGCAGTCAAACAAAGTTTTAAATCGAACTATTAGAAGAATGACTTTTACTTCTCAACCCAAACCAAACCATAAAGAAATTTAAACCAAACTAAAATAATAATTCATATAAGTTCATTTTGGATCGAATGAATTGGACAATTCAAAGTTATTTATACAAATTCTATTTCTTAAAAAATTATTAGAAAAAGTCAAATCTATATAATTTCCTATTTAGTTCCTTATGTAATTGATTTTTACTAATATATAAGGGCCTTGAAATTATATTAAGCCTTTAATTACATTCTCTAATATTACCTTAACATTCATAGCATGAGCAAAGTTGGCTTAATCCTAGACCACCAAAACTTCCCTTTCGCTTCAACAAGTATTTTGACCTTTTGAAAACCCTTATCATAAAACCCAAGAGTTCTCAAACTTCTCCAAAACCCTTATCTCCATCCCCCCAAACCAAAAACGAATCACATAGAAGTAACCAGAAGGCGTTAATTGCCTTCATGGCCACCACCACTACAAGAACATTGTCAATTACTAGTGGAATATTTAAAAAATTTCGTAGTAAATTAGTGACGTAAATTGTTTTCTGTAGGTAAAGTTTTGGAAAAATGGTAATTTGCGATGGAAGTCGATAAAGAAGGAGACCAAACTTCGCCAATGAAAGTTAGCAATGGAATAATGAAAGTCGACATAAAAATGGGCGCCAATGGCTCCTGGCAAAAAAAATGCTCACGAAATTTACTGACTGAAAAAATTTTTTGTAGGAAATTTCCTTACAAAAATTGAGTTCCATAAGTAAATTACTACGTAAGCACCATTTAGTAGGGAAATTACTTACAGAATAGTTTTTCCATTGGTAATTTACCTACAGAAATATCATTCCATAAGTAAATTCAAATGACGTTAGGGTTGTTGTTTTAATTGGATACAGAACGACGTCATTTGTTCAACCACAAACAACGTCATTTTCTTATCACGTTTAAACTACCGTCGAGAGCCTCTCACTCTCTTTTGAACGTCTGTGAAAGTTTGAATTTTTTTCCTCTTCCCTCGTTGTCATGGTCTTCAGTTATGTCCACCATCGTTGTCATCTTGGTCTTCGGTTAATCGTCCATCGTGGTTAGTTATTCCTCCTTTGCACTTGGTTTTTTATTTTTCTGCTTGTTGTTGTAACAGAAGCTTTTGTTTGGGTTGATTTTGGTTGATGTCGTTTGTGTTATCTGCATCTATTTCAACTATTAATAGTTTATTATGCATTTAAATGTGTTCCTGTTGGTGAAGAATGCCATGTACCAGTGTTTTCTTAATAGTTAGGGACGAATTTGTCATGCCTATAAAGTGTTCGATAAAATGTATCTGATGAATTTATGAATCCGAGAGACAAAGATAAATGAGTTATTATTTTAATGTGTAAAAGTTTTTCTGTTTGTTTTTAGTTTTCTGAATAATATGCTATTATTGAGCTCAAATTAACAACAAAATATGAGAGAAAAGTTCTATTACTAGAATATTTCGAAAATTGCTAACATTAAACCTTCCGTTTTGTACATTCTCTTAACTGATTTACATCACTTTGTGCTATGGGGATGATTCTGAGATCATCTGGTTTTCAACATGAATACATCAATTTCGCAATAAAGGCTTAAAATTTTATACTGGATGTTTTTCATAAGGTCTATCGTCGTTTACTTCCTATCAATCTTTATTGTTGGTTTAGTCTTTTTATATACTCTACATTAATTATAGTCTTAAATAGGGGTTGGGGATTGAAAATAAAAATGCAATACCTAGAATAGATGTTAGGTCTTGAAATTAAAATGAAATGCCAGTGCTACATCTTAGGGATTAAAAATAAAATAGAATATAAATGGAATGTCTAGAATGAATATTACCTATTGGAATCCAAAGAAAATGCCTAGAGTATTTCTATAAGACTTAAAATGAAAAATGAAATGCCTATAGTTAGTTCTTAGGGCTTAAAACTAAACTAAAATGAAATGGAATCCTTATAATGAATATTGAGGCTTTAAAATGGAGAAAATGTTTAAAGTTGTATCATAGGACTTGAAATAAAAATGAAACGTTTAAAGGTGGATCTCAAGGATTAAAAATAAAATATATAGAATGAATTTTAGAGCTTAAAAATAAGATAAAATAAAATAAGTAGAATGAAATATTAAGGCTTTGAAATGGAAAACAATTCTAAAAGTGATGCCATAGGATTTGAAATGAAATTGATATATCTAGAACTAGGTTATACAGCTTAAGAAATAAAATGAAATAAGAGATTAAAAATGTGTCTAGAATTCATAACTTAGTGCCTAAGGCTTCAAATGGATTTTGGATTTAATCTAGAAGCGAGAAACTATGGGAAATTAGTGATTAGTACCTAGAGCTCAACTTAAGCTTTGGGGTTTGTAGGCTTATGGCCTGGACTTGATTTCATAGGTTTTACGGGCTTTTAGCTTGGACTTAAGTTTTTAGGTTTTGACTTAGATGGTTTTTGGATTCTATTTTTGACTTACCTCTCTTTGAACAAGTGAATTCACCTTTCTCATCATGCACTAACTTAAAAATTAAAGAAATAAAAATAAAATTACTTTTATGACCATTTTACTTATGGACCTATACTAAGTAATTAGGAACTAAGTATAGGACCAATTATTTAGAAAAACATCACTTAGTGCAGACTTTTGAGAACTAAAGATCCAAATGAAGTTTTATTTACTAATTTTAAAAACGTGATTCTAATTATACTAGAAATAATATAAAATAAAAATACAAATTATAAAAAAAATCACATCATAAGAGGTGTAATAAAGTTAATTTATCGAGCTTAAAGCTTGATATTCGCTTAATTAGAGTTTATATGAAGACAATTTCTTTCTTATATTAATCGCAAGTCAAGTGTAAGATTCAATATGTGATTATGACATCCAGAGCCTTAACTCTATTGGGTTCAAAAGAGATTATAATCATACCATATTGATTAATAGTAATTAGTTAAGAATGTTTGAGAATATACAGCTTACTCATCCCATTTTGTCTCCATTTAATTCTCGAAGTATAAATTATAAAGGGGTTCAAATCCTTCAAGTCATCATTAACAAGTTATTACTTATTAGGGCAATTAAATCCCTTTACACATCAACATAGTAAATTCATATCAAGATTTGGGAGATTATAAGGATAACACTTGATTATTCCTTATAGATTTTCTCCTCGTTTTAATTTTGAAACCATTTGAGGATTCCATACTAAGTGCAGTAGAAGATTTAATAACACCAACTGTAGACTCGATTCGATTGATAGATTCTTAGAGTTTATACTTTACATTAACTACAGACTTGTGAGAATCATACTCCACATTGATTAGACCTTTCTTAACCTCCACAAAAATGTCATATGACTCTAAAGTAATAGATATAATTGATGAATTCATAGCATTAATGGTATCATGAGCATTACAATCTAAAGGTTGAGAATTAGGTCAAACATGCTACAAAATTATATAAGTAAAAGCTAAACCTCCTTCATTAATAGAGTAGTCTAACTGATGCGAAACAAATGGATATTTATTAGTTTAGGTATATAAATTAAGTGATCATTAGCTACAATGTTAATGTAATAGTTGGTTTCCAAAACTTACTGAGGGTTAGAATGTTAGACTTTTAAGTCATATCATTTTAGAATTTATGAGGTGCATTTCATTCACATGCATAATATGAACGTATACACATATAAATGTTGATTTAGAAAACATTATAAAGATAGTATATGCCCTAAATTGACATATTCCAATGTTTGAAAGGTTTAAAATGATTATGATATGATTGTGTATTGTTTATGTCTTAAATTTGGTTTGATGGATTATAATTAGTAATTTAGAGTTAACTGTTACAATTGAAAGAGTGATGAATTAAAATGTACATTTAGTCTAGGAAAAATGTCAAAAGGTTAGACAAGTTGACACATCAAAAATTAGGATGACTAAGCCTTTAAAATGAGTGACATTTGGTATAGAAAATTAAGTGACTAATGACAGTAGTGATTGAGTGACAAATGGCCTAGGATTTTGATGACATTTGCCAGCCACATATGAGGACTTATAGCTTATCTCCTTAGATGACATATGTCCTTTTAAACCAAGGACACCTTACACCAAAAGGCTTAAGTAAATGCAGAGTCACTCATCTTTCCTAAAGTTTCTGCTGCATGCTTTCTTCTCCTTTCCTCTCACCATCGAAACACCCACATCCTCACATCTCATGTTTTGCCTATGTCGGTGTTCAATTACCACACCAAAATCCATGTTTTTACCCTTCATAAAGGTAGCTATAGAACTAGATCATTGTTGTACTTGCTGTTATCTTTTGATCTTTATTGAAAACCATTTTACTTCCACCTTGTTCTTGGAATTGTGCTTGCATGCATGGAAGATTAAGTTAGCTTGATAATTGAGGAGGAAATTGAGCTAATCAAGTAAGTGAAAGACTAATCTCTTGTGATATATGTTAATAGAACTTAATGATGACTAAATTGGAGATGGATTGATTGCGATATTAGAGTGAAATGAGTGTTGGAAAATGATGCATGAATGATAGTTTCTGTTCTATTTTTGCATGCATAAAAGACAATAGTTTATGAGCTGCCAAATGAATGATTTTGAGTTAAATTTGGAGATGAATTTGATGAGGAATTGAAGTATAATTAAGGTATACTTAAGGTATAATTAATGGATGAAGGTGTTTTGAATTTGGTATAAAGGTGTTTATATATGGAAAATTAAGGGAAATTGGATAGTGCACTTCCGAGCACTTATCCCATGATCGTGGCCAGATCTTTGAAATGATAATTTTGGTTTTGTGAATTTGTTGAGTCAAATGAGGATAAGTCACTCTACATTGGTGTATTTGGACTTGATTAAGGCTTGAAATGAACCTAGATTATGGCTTGATTAATTGGTTAATGGTTTGATAAGTTTAGGTTGTTAATTTATGTCATTATTTAATAAATGGATTGTCTTGATATCAATGTATTTAAATATGAAAATTTTGAGTTGTTAAAGGAATAAAGGTGTTTTTATGAATGCAAATATGATCTAAAGGATATGAGTAAGGTGTATTAGGTATGAATGAATGAGAATTGGGAAATTATGTGAATGTATATTGCTAGAAAAGGTTGATGAATGTATGATTGATGAATTTCAAGTAATCAAACTTACTTAAGGCACAAACTTGAATGCAAAGTGGTAATATACAAGCTATAATAATTGAATGGTCAAGACTTGTGAATAAGAAAACATACACGAAAAGGTCAATTGAGCAACATTGAGCATGACACATATACATGTGCATAATTGTATATTCATATGATTGAACAAATTAGTGATTGTGAACTATGTGTGTATTGAATGACTTTAGACGCACAAGTTGATTGCCAACACCTAGACATTGCCAGATCATCAAGGCAATAGCTTTTCTGTAGTGTACTGTAAGTTAACCTAGATATGTAAACTTAATTACACGTGATTATGTTGAATTGTATATGTAATATGGACTGTATGAACAATTGAATGATGAATGTCAGACTTAAATCCGAAGAATTTGATATATGAAATAAGCACATTGAATGAAAAGTACTGAAAGCATAATATGTGAATTGATATATCTTATTATATTAACATGCATGATTAGATAAAGAAGTTGTGACTAGAGTAGCCAATGTGTGAGAAAGAGCTTAAAGCTCAGGATTGTGCATAGAGAGCCATAAGCTTATATAACAATGAGCCCGATATCCACAATAGATACATGACAATATATAAAATGAGCCCAATATCTACAACAGATAGGAGATAGTAAATTGGGTTGATAGGTGCTCGGTCATAATAAAGCAAAATAAGAAAGAAATCATATGTGTATTTGCATATACAATGATACATGTATAATATGAATGATTATGATGATTTATTGAATTGTTCTGAAATAGTGATACGCAATGTTAATATACAGTATTTATTGAAATATGAGAAAATGTGATGTGGTCTTCGATATTGGATTTTGTAATATAATTTTTGAATTGAGTTATATAATTTATTTTGGTGTTCTAACTTGAGCGAACACATCGATGATGGTTCACTCACTGAGTTCACAAACTCATCAAAATCGCAAATGTTGATTTTCAAGTTCAAAGAAGTTCTAGCTACTGAGGTTATATAGTAGAAGTCTAGTACTTACATTTTGGGGACAAGCATAACTCAAAGGTCTGGTTAGCTGATATCTAAGGACTCTAGATTAGAATGTTTTCAGTTAGCATCCCATTTCATGTTGAACATTTTGTATGGAGTATTGAACTCTCAAATATTATGTAATGTATATATATATATTATGAATTGTAATGATACAATGTAAGTTTGATGTTTGTGAATGGGAAGAATTGATCATTTGAAGTGCTTATGATATATGTGATGCCTTTTAGTTAATGTGATTATTCTAACGTACCATTTTCATAGAGTATATTCTCGACTATTCGTGTATATGTTTGGGTATATGCACTATAAGAGTGGTATATTATAGTTAAGCCCTATTAATTTAAAATAATATGGCAAACCTCCTCCTCCCTATTAGTTTCCGTATCTTTCAAATAGGACAATGTTAAGTCAAAATGATTTTACATAAATGATTTTGATGAAGTACAAATAATAAAGAAAAACAGACGGAGATGAAAAGAAGACGGAAGAAAAACAGAAGATAAAAAGTAGACGGAAGAAAAACAGACGGAGAAAAAGCAGACGAAAGATAAAAAGCAGACGATAAAAAGCAGATGGAAGAAAAACAGACGGAGAAAAAGCAGGCAAAAGATAAAAAGCAGACGGAAGAAAGACAGACGGAGAAAAAGCAGACGAAAGAAAAAGCAGACGAAAGATAAAAAGCAGACGATAAAAAGCAGACGGAAGAAAAACAGACGGAGAAAAAGCGGACGAAAGGAAAAGCAGACGAAAGATAAAAAGCAGACGATAAAAAACAGATGGAAGCAAACTACGTCAGAATCAAGAATCAGTTTGAGTTAGTTACAGAACTCAACTGAATAACTGCTTCTTTCAAGATTCAAGAAGCAAGATTCAAGAAGCAGTTGAAGACGAAGGCTATAAAT
>JAOSBK010000001.1:12987252-12998700 GCA_027568895.1 Erythroxylum shatona | reverse complement strand
AGATAGTGAAATCTCAGAAAGATATCTGAGGACTGGACGTAGCCCACGGTTTGGGGTGAACCAGTATAAAAATTACTATGTCAACTTCTCTCTACCCTCAATCTCTCTTATCGTTCTAATTTTCGATCTTACTAAGTTTTCAAACAAGTTTTCGAAAAATACGATTAACTTTGATTTTCAGTAGTTCTTGTGAAAAGAACAACTTTCTTTTAACAAAACATTTTCGAAGGGTTTTTGAAAAAGGAAATACACAATTCAACCCTCCCTTCTTGTGCATTCATATATCGTATAATAAGTCTTGTATTAACGTGTGATTCACTTCAGACAAAGTACCTTATATTTATATTACTAAATAGAAAAAGAAACTACCATCTGTTTGTTTAACTTAATCTCCCCACACTTATTCAACATGCCATTGAAGTATGTATGAATACAAACACTTCAAAAGAAAAAACTCAAATTTTTTATAAAATAGTATAATATGATATATTTATCTTTTCATTACCCTACCTCATCCCTATTGATTTGAGTATGCTTCTAGCTACAAATTTTTCACCATCAATATGATAATCAATATCGTCACCATTAGATCAGAGTTATTAACTTTCTCTTGCAGTGTTGGATTATGCTTATCTTATATCTTCACTTTAAGAATATGAGGGTTTTATACCTTTTGTAACTAGACAATTTGATTATATCATCTCTCTAGGAGGTCTCTCACATCATTATATGTTGCCTTTATCTTCTTATATTATTATTTCATTTCCTAAGAAAGAAGATCACATTTTCTTTCTCTTCCTTAGGTGTTAAACCATCTTTAGAAGGCATACTTATTTTATACACAATTTTCTTAACTTATTATTCTTTATTGTGTGTGTGTGTGTATAACTAATACAATATAAAGAAAAATAAATAATAAGATGATCAAAACAATTTTGATGACATCTTAGAAACTAAGAATAGGCAAAAAAAAGAGGCTTAACAATTTGTCTTACTTTGACACAAATAAAAGAACTTCTTAAACTTCCTAATGATGAAGATAACATCCTTCCCATCACTTGATAAAGTCAATTCTTCATCGCTTAATAAAATCCGTCCCATCTCTTCTTCATATGTGACTTTTAGAGTATGCCAGGTTCCATATACCAAGTTAGACATAGATACATATTACGTTCATTTCGACCAAATGCATGAATTACAATGTGGATGTCTTTACTATTCAGTGAAATGAGCCTATTGTTATTGGTACACTAGGTGTCAGAATCTAAATTGTCTTTCTTCTTTCAATTTCAATTAGTGCAATAGGTGTCATAATTTTAGTATCCCAAATATGAAGGACTATTTGGTTGGGTCTCTCGCTTTTCCAGGTGTTCATTACTGAAGTATAAACTAGGTAAGCGCCATCTTCTCATTTCACTATGTTCTATTTCCCAACATAATAATTGTTCCCTTACTAACTATATAATATAAGATACTTTGCTCTCAGTCTTTATATATATATATATATATATATATACGTATGTTTTAAATATTAGTGTGTCTGCATTTGTTAATTATAAGTTTTGATCTTTTTGAGATGATGCTTACAAAAATGTCACTGTACATTCCTAATGCTTTTTCTACTAAATTTGGTGTTTTTATTGTTATAACAATGCAATGGCTGTAAGATGTTCTTAAACATACTTGTTTTGTTAGAAAAACATAAAAACTCTTTAGAGAACGGAAAACATTTCACTTTTAGCATCTTTAATTTGATGATGATGAGAACATACTTGATGATCATAAGTTAAGGTTACCCCTAAACTAATTAGATTGGAAGAAAAAGGTGGAGTTAATTTTTTATTTTTATAAGTACTAAAAAGCATTGAAGGTAGAATTAGTTGTGATTAATTTTTCTAATTGTGAAATCATATGGTGAGATTGATTAGTCTCAATTTGGAGGGGAAATGATCAGAGACTTGTAAAACCTTCGGAGAAATGAAGGATCTAATGATGAGAAGATTTATACCTAGCCATAACTCTAGGGACACGCTGAAGATTAAATGTTCTATAAGATTAATATGGATACTACCATAACAATTATTATATCTAACTATGAAATCAATTTTTTAAATAACAGTTTTATAAAAATGAGTAATGTTGATAGATCTTAGATGTATAGACAATTAACACCTAAAAGTTTCATTAATCCTGAATTTGTTGAGGGAGTTCAAGCTTTTATTGGCTATGCATGTTCTCAACCTGCATATATGGATGCTCTAAAGATCAGATGTCCATGTAAAAAGTGCAAACATATTCATTTTCTTCCTAATGAAGTGAATCTCCATTTGTTAAGAAAAGAGTTTGTTCCAAATTATTTTGAGTGGACATGATATTAGGAGCTATTAATTTGTAGCACCTCAAAGGGTAATGAAGTAAACTCATCAATAAATGTGGATAGGTTTTAAGGGGGGATTGGTTTTATAACAAATAATGTGGTTGCAACTGACAATCCTTACACCTAAATGGTTTATAATGCAGTTGGTTATACCTTTCAAGCAAATATAGAAAAATCTTAAAGAAGAACCAAACCCAAATGCAATAATTTTTTTTGACTTACTAAAATCAGTTGACTAAGAATTATGGCCAAATTGTGAGACTGTGACTCAATTATCTTCAATTGCTTGAATATTGAACATAAAGTCTGAAGGTCATATTTTTGATCAAAGTTTCTTGCTTGGTATAATGAATCATTGTCTCCTGATCATACATTAGTTGATAGTTTTTACAATATGAAAAAATTTATTAGGGGTCTTAGTTTGCTAGTTGAAAAAATTAATTGTTGCAAGTTGGGATGTAAATTGTTTTGGGGAAATGACGCAGAATTACAAGAGTGAAAATTTTGTGATCAATCTAAGTTCAAGCCTATAAAGCATACTATGAAATAAAAATTAGTACCTTAGAAGCAGATGTATTATTTCCAGCTAGCTCCGACACTTCAAAGACTATATGCCTATGATATTACTACATCTCATATGAGATGGCATAATGAACATGAATAGAAAGATAGAATAATGAGTCATCCATCAGATGCACTCGCATGGAAATATTTCAATAACACCCATTCTGAGTTTGTAGCCGAAAGTCAAAATATTAGGTTGAGATTGTCGATAAATGGATTCCAATCTTTTGGTCAATCCAACCAACAATATTCTTCACTGTCAATCATAATTACTCTTTATAATTTTCCTCCATGGATGTGTATGAATGAGGCATATATGTTCTTGAAAGTGATTGTGTTAGGGCCTACGAATCTAAAGCATAAAATTGATATTTTCTTATAACCATTGGTATCTGAATTGCATCATCTTTGGAAATTTGGTGTGGAAACATATGATGTGTCTCTTAAATAAAATTTTTTATTAAGAGCAACTTTGACGTGGATTATTAATTGTTTCCTTGCATATGCTATGTTGTCTAGATGGAGCACAATAGAAAAATTGGCTTGTCCTTACTGTGGCAATGATTCTGATGCATTTCATCTTCCTAACAGAGCTAAAACATCTTGGTTTGATAACTACAGAAAATTTCTTCCTCCAAATTATCCATTTAAATGCAATAAACAATAGTTCATTAAGAATAGGATGGTACAAACCTCCTTCCCCTCACAAAGTTGGTGAAGAGATATTGCAGGAGATTAATGAATTAGCACTACTAAAACTTACAGAACTTGAAGTTAAAGGAGTTAATAGAAGCATTAGTAAAAACTTTGGTTGGAGAAAACGAAGTATCTTTTGGGATTTTCTATATTGGAAAACTAATTTGATACGTCATAATCTAGATGTGATGCATATTGACATTTTTTTGGCAATTTGTTCAATGCCATAATGAACATTGAATGAAGGATAAAGGACAATGCAAAATCACAAGCTGATTTGAATTTTTTTTGTAGAATGAATGAGTTAGATAAGGGTCTTCGCATGAGTAAATATCCAAAAATATGTTATAATTTGGACAAAAAACAAAAGAAACTTTTGTGTGAATGGTTAAAAAGTTTAAAGTTTTCCCATGGTTATATTTAGCAAGGTGTGTAGACATGAGGAAGTACAAATTATTTGGGATAAAAAAGTCATGATTATCATATGTTTATGTAAAGGCTAATTCCAATTGTATTTCCAGAGTTGCTACCAAATAAGTTTGAGAAGATATAATAGAATTAAGTTTGTTTTTCAAAAGCTTAACATTATCTAAAATAAAGTTTCTTGAAATAGAAAAACTAGAAAAGGAAATTCCAATTATCTTTTACAAATTAGGAGTGATTTTTCCTTCAAGCTTCTTTGACTTGTATGGAGCATCTACCTATATATTTGGCTCACAAGAATAAATTTGCTGGTCTAGTTCAATATCAATAAATGCATCTATTTGAGAGGTAATTATAGCTAATATTTAAATAAAACTTATGGAATGTTTTAATCACAGAATTGTAATAACCCTATTTGTAATTTAGGTACATCACTTGAAGAAAAATGTTAAAAACAATGTTACAATTAAAGGTTATATGTAATGCTTATTTAGTAGAGGAAACAAGTACATTTTTTTTTGGCATTATTTTGAGCTGCATATGCACACAAAGCTTCTTCCCCTCATAAAGCTGGTGAAGAGGTATTTCAAGTTCCATTGAATCAAAAAGAATATGTAGTAATTATGCATCATCTGCTTGAAAATTTTATAATATTATCTCATCAATTAGGGATCATTTGTTATATGAGATAACTTTCTCTAACCTCTAAAGAACAATTTGATATTGTTAGACCAAAAAGAATATTTGCTACCATCCAATTATTTGGTGATTTGCAGATTTGAGGAATCCATTGCTGAGATAGTTATCGAGATACTTGTCTAACCTGTCACTAGAGTTTGACATACTCTTATTATAGTTGATAAATGTTTTAATTATTGAATGTTGGTAACTCTATTGATGATGGTCTGGAACATATGATAGAATATACTAATGACAAGATACTTAGGTTTTGATCGAATTTGACATAAAACATGACTAGAACCCTATTCATGATGAAAAGGAGAGCAAACCCATCAAACTATCGAGGCACACATGTATACCTAATTACATAATTATGATATTTAGATGTGCAATTTAACCTAATCAAACTCATTAAGCATAGTTAACATATTAGTTGTCATAATAGTCTATAATTCTTTTATTCTCTAGATCTAAGGTGTTTATTCTAATAGTGCACAAATTTTACTTTACCTCTTGGTCTTTCATACAATCCCTAAGATTGAATTTATAATGGTTACTCATAACTCAAAAATAAAGAATAAAGAGAACAAATTTAACCAATAAATAATTAAATCATGCATTAATAATTTAAAAAACCATCACAAGTTACATTCATAATCTTTACTATATTTTCTAACCACTAAATATAATGAAACCAAAACCAAAACAAATTATTCTTAAGGAAAAGAAGAAAAGTGAGATTTAGAGAAGTTATCACGGTCCTTCAACCTCGCCTTAAAATCCTCTCTTGATGTTTAAAAAGACTAAAACTATGAAAATAATTGTAAAGTGGCTGTCACAAACCTTCCAAAAGTCCCCTAAGCTAAACCCAGTAAGAGTATTTATATCTAACATTACAAAATAGAGTCCTAAAGTGCTTGAAAATTGTGACTTTACGATTTCTTAGAATATGTGTATAAGAACTGGTGTTAGCTTGGCATCAACATAGATGCCAGTTTTGTTCTAGAAATGCCTAACACTTAGTTAAATTTGACGCTAGTTTTGTATTGTTTCTTAGCCCCTTAAACCTTGCAAGAGATGCATTTGTCTCCTTAATGTGTCTTGCTCCTATTTTCTATTATTTCTCCAACTTTTCCAATTTTAATATTTTTGAGCTCAAATTGACCTTTTATGTTCTCTACAAAATTGTTACCCTTAATGTTTTCTTCGGAATGACTCCACTATCACCCTGATCAAACAACTATGGAGAAAGTTGTACTTAAAATCGAGAATTCTCCTTCAATTTGTCACTGCTAAGATAATGAATTAAACATAGGAAAATATCATAAAATCCATATAAGACATGCTATAAAAGTGATAAATTACATCTAATTCAACCTCTAATAATAGTAAAATATACCCTTATTAATTATTTACAAGGATTTATAATTGCAAAAAAGATTTATAGTCCACAAAAAATAGAGTTGTAATATTGTTTTACAAAGGAGAGGATTTAACAAAAGCATAATGTAAACTTGATCAATCTCCTCAAACATTAAACAAAATAAGGTTTAATAATCTACCCTCATATTCTTAGCACCACCAACCTCATAGCCACTTTGTACCACCTCTACCACCACTAAATTTGTCCTTTTTCTCCAATAACACCTCCACCATTCATCGAAATTTGAGTACCACTTTGAAAAATCTTATTATGTCTTAAAAACAACTCCTCTTATACCTCCTATGGTGGTGATTGGTGTTATTGGGCATGTAGTGATGATTGTTTACTAAGGCTTGGGTTCAGGCCATAGTGTCATTATCATAATTACGATGGCCATAATAGTAATTTGATTCTTAATATCAATAAATTCCTTAAAGAATCTCAGACAATCCTAGACATAGAAATTTAGAGATGAGTTTTAAAAGATTTACAAATTTGTACTTACTTTTTTATTGGGTCTTGCTCTTATTTTTTGTTTTTTAAGAAAAGTAAATTTAATGAATTTAACTTCAAACTCAAATCTAGTTGCTAAAGATTACAAAGTGCCCATAAATTATCTATTTATATTGAATTTCAAAATATATACAACACATATATACTGGTGTTTGATAAAAAATCTAAATAATAAATTTTTTAAAAGTTTGAGGATAAATTTACAGAAAATTTAATGACTTAGAGGACCAAGAGAAAAATTCAAAGACCAAAATAATTATTTCATATATTAAATTATATTAAAGAATTTTAAATGATACAACAGGAGAGCGAGTGATGAGAGATGCGAGTGAGCGATTAGCGGAGAGTGACCATAACTTCCGAGGTCTTCAGTGTGAAATCCCTATGTCCTCATGACTTCTTCTTCCTTTTCTCCCCCTCCACGAATCCCCCTAGCCCCAATTTCTGTTTCTTCTTCTCCTAGACCTGGAAAAAACCCTACTCCTCATCGTCCTCGATCCCAAACATAGACCCTAACATTCCTCATCTTCTTTCTCTAACCAAAAATGCCCCTTTAGAACCAGAATTGTCCCAAAATCCTCATTCTACAAAGCCTAGATCCTGGAAGTTTGTGGTTGCTGATGTAGAGGAGGAACCATCGATGGCGAAGGCATTGACATATTGCCCTTCGGAGATCAAGAAGGATCAAATCATGGTTATCCCACCACCATAATTAGTGAAAAAAGGTGCAGTTCACTTTCGGCATGCTCTTATTAGGTTCTTCTTAGGCAAACGCCTAGCGTATCCAGTGGTTTAAAGAGCATTAACAAAATCATGGTTAGCTTTTGGATTGACTGAAACTCTAATTACTGGTGCGAATAATTTCTTGTTTAAATTTGATTTGAATGATAGGATGAATTCGGTACTAGAAAAGGGGCCTTGGCATATCCAAGGAAAACCCCTTTTCCTACGAAGATGGAGCTTAAATGGCGGGGAACAGGAGGAAGTCAAAGTTGCTCAAGTTTGGATTAAGTTTCACAATATTTCGATGAAGTACTGGAATACTGAGGGGCTTGGAAGAATAGCTAGTACAGTTGGTAACCCTCTCCTAATGGATATGCAGACTACCAAGATGTCCCGAATTGTGTATGCTAGAATATGTGTGGAGGTGGAGTTGGGAAAGAGTTGGCCCTCTTCCTTCTAATTAGCTACTTATAATGAAGAGGGGAAAATAACTTTCAAGGCAATACAGATTGAATATGAATGGAGGCCAGAGAACTAGATACAAAAAAAAGAATGGGCTCCAACTGGAAGACTTTTTGAGACGGGTTTACAACAAGAATTGGAAAAGGAAAAGGGGAAGGAACCTATACAAACAAGTTTAAATCATCAGTAGAAAAATGGAAAGGTGATTGTATCTAAACAGTCATAACCAATTCACAAGAAGAGTATGGTCTCTAGAACCTTAATTGAACGAGGGGAGGGTTAAGGAACCCCACAAAATGGTCAACCTCATGAAATGGAAATGCTGAGTGACAAAGAGAGTAATTCTTCTGGAAGTTTAATAGCACAATGCAAGGATCAACAAAAGTTAGGTGATCTAAAAGGAAACCTTTAGGATGCTAATCTCCTAGACATAAACCAAGCAAGGAATCACCTTTCACCTTCTAAATCTGAATTGGTTCCTGATCATAGTCCAGGGATTATGGAAGGGGTAGAGGGGAACTTCACTATTAGAAAGAATAGGAAATCTAGGAGGAAACATAAGTAATGGTTATGCTGTGACTTTTACTATTATAGATTTAGTTTTTTGGAATGTTTAGGGTCTTAATAACTCTAAAAAACAATTAGCTGTGAATGCTATGCTTAAAAGATTGTCGGTTTCTTTTGTGTGCTTGATTGAGTCTCAGATTAAGTCACTCCACTTTTTAAATAATGTGTGCTCTTCATTATTTCTTATAATAACTTAGAGCAAGGTTTGAATGCTAGGTTAGTGATAGCTTGGAAGCTGGACTGTTTGCTATGTGTTGCTAAATGCACTAGTGATCAATTGGTACACTTGGAGGTTACTCCTATAAACAGCTCTTCATTTTTCTTTGTAACTTGTGTGTATGGGTCTAACAATTACAATCATAGGAAAAATCTCTGTTCTGCCCTGTCAAATCTTAAATACTCCGTAGGAAACCATCCTTGAATTATTGCGGTGGATTTTAATGTTGTTTTGTTCTCACATGAGGCTGAGCCTATCAGTCCCTCAGCTATTATTGGCATGAGTGATTTTAGGCAATGTGTAAAGGATTGTACTTTGTATGATCTTAATTATAGTGGTCCTAATTTCACATGGACCAATAAGCAAAGTGGTGAGCTCTTTATTGCTAGGAAGTTAGATAGAGCTCTTGCCAATGCTACATGGTGTTCTAGGTTTACTAGATCTTATGAGGCTATCCTTAATCCTAACATTTCAGATCATTCCCCCTTAGTGATTAAGTCCTCAAAAAATAAGCTGAAGGTTTACAAACTTCCTAGTTCAACAACCAAACTTTCTCCATATAGTAGAAGAGACCTGGAATACACAAGTCCAAGGAACCCCATGTTTGGTGTTGTGGCCAAATGAGAAATGCTCTCAAAATGCTTAATCTGGTCAAGTAGGAGATGTGAATGCTAGAGTTGAGCATTGCCAAACAACTCTTAACCATATACAAGTCAAAAGAGACATTTTCCTAGTATCGCCTTCCTAGTTGACAAGGAAATTGATGCTGTAAATAACTTGATTAGAGCCTTAGACGATCATGAGTCATTATACAAACAATCTTCTTGTATCAAGTGGTTCAAATATGATGATAGGAACATCAAATTTTTACACAATTCTATCCTGGCAAATAGGAATAGAAACAACATTCGCTCTCTCTTTGGAGAAAATGACATTAGAATTGTTGAAGTATAAGAGATTCAAAACCAGTTCTTATGTAACATCTCATCACCGATGAGAAGGATAAATTGGTCAATTGGGACGGGTTAGGAGTGTATAAATTAGTCTCGGCATGTTCATGCATAAGAGGGTCTCCATATATACATAAATTGTAATTTTTGTATATGCACATGATTGTACATGCATTCATGACATTTCCCAGCATATGTGTCTCTAAATGTGATTTTTTGTGAAAAAGGTGATATTTGTGCTTGAAAAATTAATTGGAGTGGATTTTTGTGTGTTTTACATTTTTAGAAAATTTTAGAAATTTTTCTGAAAAATTTTGGGAAAACTTTCCGGATCGGAAAAATTGCCAAGTGGCGGACTGATTGAATTTTCGGTACTGGAAATGACTGTCCAATGGCACTGAAAAATTAGATAGTTTTGATTGAGTGATGTAGCACGTCACCCTCGCAGGACACGGACTCGGATATCACCATCGATGTCGGGTTCGGGTCATGCGGGAATGAGGTGTTACATTGAACACCCAAAAGTAGTCTAAGTCATTCTTCTTTCATCCAAATAACTTTTAATTTTATAAACAGAACAACTTAAAAGTCTACCTTTGTAGTCATCAATTGAAGAAGCTTTATCTCATGAATCGTAGGAGGCAATAACATCTACCATAGGCTAATAATAATAAGAGTAAGAAGCATTAAATGATATATCTTAATCATACCACTATCTAGCCATTGTCATGTCTACATTATGAGTTGCTTTTCTTCATTGTAAGGCACTACGAATTGAAGGTTGATCTTCAGGAGTTGTTCATGATGAAAAAAATTAGACACCTGCTTATTCTTTTCCTAACATCAGGTGTAATATTGACTTCTTATTAGGTAGGAATACTACTACCTTCAACATTTTCACTATCATCCTGAACACCATCAAACGAACTTCCGCTGTCAATTTAGTAATTCAATCTTTGCCTTTTATTTTCTTATGTTGATACTATTCAAGCAAAGCCTTTATTTGTCATTTCGTATCATGACTCATTTTGTGTGATATAAAATTCAATTTCATTCAACACAATTCACCAATAAGTCAAAAACTTAAAATTTAATTATTCAACATACACAATTAAGCAATACACATATACATCTTATATAATCTAACACAAGCAATACACATATACATTTTATATAATCTAACACATTTTGTATTATTAAATCCAGGCCCAACCCTAGGCAAGGGTAGGAAGGGCACCTACCCGAAGCCTACTCTTATGAAAAACAAAATAATGCTCATTTTTTACTTTCATAAAGAACAATAACAACCAATATGAATCTCGTTATATCATGGGTTCTGGGAAGGTCTAATAGTACGCAGCCTTATCATAGCTAGTAAAGAGGCTAGCCAAATGACTTACCTTCATAAAAAATAAAATGAGGCAAAATAGGGCCCACTCTGGAAGAGTGAAATGAGGTGAAAAAAAGTGCCTAGTTCACTCTTGACACTTATAAAGAACAAATGAGGCAAATCCTCTTAGCTTTCTTTATTTTCTTTATATATTTTTTCATTTGATTTTCTTAGTTGTTTTCTTAATCTTAATGTTAAGAATTAATGAAGCCCATTGGATTCTTCAATTGTCATAATGAGGGAACTTAGGGTAGCCTCCTTAGTAATAAAAATATGCTTTAAAAATTTACATATTTATATACTATCGATTTAATGGGGCTCTTTTTTTACTTTGTTTAGGCCCTATAAAACGTTAAAAATGGACTTGATTACATCATACATAATTTAATTTATCCAATGCAATTCACTAATAAGTAAAAAACTAACAATTTAAGTACTCAACATATACAATTATACAATATA
>JAOSBK010000001.1:12977084-12987152 GCA_027568895.1 Erythroxylum shatona | reverse complement strand
CACCGTTTTGTATTGGTTTAGACCGATTGTCTTATAGTTTTCCAACGCGACACGTTTGTTTTGTTTAAAAAGTTTGCGTTCTCGGATGTCGGAATTTGCCCATAAGTTTGATTGAATCGTTTTGGTTTCTTTGATTCTAAGATTTTGTAAATCCGTTCCTTCGATTCCGCTTTTGATTGGTTTCCGCTTTATGATTTCCGAAATTGCACGAGCTTTTGATTCGTTTCGTTTTTGTTTACGTCCGTTCTTTTGTTATTCGTTTTGCTTTTGGCCCACTTTCGTTTAGGATCCGTTCGTTTGGTTCCGCCACTTTGTTTTTCGATTTATGATTCCAAAATTGAGTTCCGAAAATGGGGCCCAACATGCAAATCTGTAAAGATGAAGCATTGGATGTAGAGAGTTTCAACACGAGAGTGATCTTTCAAATTATGGAACACCTCAACTCAAACATTAAGAAAAGGTAAAATGTATGTTTTTTTTATTTCTAATGAAATGCTTGTAGGTTTGACTCCAAGTGTAGATTTCGGAAAAGAAAGGGCAATCCCAACCGATACTTGATTGCTATAAAAGTAGCACCATAAGATGAAGGGCAAGCCCCAAACTCCACCAAACTTTGATTATGGAAATATGGTGACTAAAGCTACAAGGAGATTCCAAGACCCCTCACCCATGGATGTTACTTGTAAACAAGGAAGTTCAAATCATAATCCACTAAAAAGATTCTGCATGGAAAGTTGAAGAACCAATTTATGATGCATTGTTTCTTAGACTAAGGATTAGTAGGGAGACTGGATTGGTTGATTGGATAAATGTATTTGTTGCATGAAAGTAAACTACTAGCAAGAGGGTCCTGATATGACCATCGTAGTGTAGTCTTGACTTGGTTTGGTATGGTGGTTTGCAAGTTGATGGAAACTTTATAGGACTTTTTGTGTTTTTTTGTGAGTTATGGTTTGGATAAGAGATTGCAGCTTAGGTAATCTCTAGTTATATATAACTTCTTATTATTTATAAATTTTTACTAATTTACCAAAAAAAACATTTTAATTTGCTCTACAAAATATAGTTATTTAACATAATATTTATTTGTTTTTAATTCATGAGAAAATTATAAGATTAAAAAAATATTTTATATGTACAAAAGGTTATACTTGCTAATATATTGATATTGCAAAGAGGTGAGCGAGTGAGCGACACCGAACACCGTGAGAGACACTAGCAAGGAGTGACTACTACAACTCTCTGACACTATAAGCAAACTTTGACCACGAGTGGCGACAGCGAGCGTTAGTAAGCACCCACTACAAGTGTCAATTACAAAGTCGAGAAGAGGTTCTAGGACTGCGACAGAGGCGTGAAGAGGAGCAAGGTGGTAGAGCGTTGAAGGGATGTTGCATTAGTATAATTATAATTAATCTATAATAACATCTATCTTGGAATAGTACCTCTTATTTGACAACTGAGCTTCCTTTTCACTAAGGGCGCCTCTCGAAGGCCTGAAATATAGAGAATGAGGGGACTCCCCCTCACTCTAGCTTGAATTTGGGTGAGTTCCCCGAACTTACCAAGGTGGGGGATAGCCTTGTTACAGTAATTTGCAAAGAAAGTATTCAAAATGATTCTAAATAGCCAGCATGAGCTTGGAGGAGTAAATCACAAATTCAATATAACAAAGGCGAATTGAAGCATTTCCATGATATCTTGCAAGAGGGTTAACTTACTCCTCCCATTGGACTCCTGAAGCCTGGGCTAATGCTCAGGACTCGATATCAGCTAGAATTGTCATTATACCTGATCTATAACAAAATTTGATAGATGCGATATTTACGAGATTGTATAAGAGATTAAAATAACTTTTTAAAATTTATTTAATAAAATTAATAATAATAATAATAATAATAATATTATTATTATTATTAAAAACTAAAAAAAACGAAAAGAAAAAAAAAAAGAAACGAGATGAAATTAGGGGAAAATCAAAATAGGCTTGCAAGCCCCTAACGTTCCTAAATCTCCTCGGCCCATCAATTTGATTCTCTGTATATTAATAGAAACCCTAAAACCCTGGCGCCGTGTCTTCTCAATCACTTTCCAAGATCCAAGGTTTACAACAGCCGATCTTTCTGCGTCGAAGACATGGCGACTAGTACGACCGGTGGGACCCAACCAGCTCGGTCTCTATCACAGAAAGAGTTGGATATTCAGATGATGTTGGCGGCTGAGGTTCACCTTGGCACCAAAAACTGTGACTTTCAGATGGAACGTTACGTGTTCAAGCGCCGAAATGACGGTATTTAAGCTCAATCTACTTTTGAACTATGTTATATGGGGATTGGATCATAAGAGATGCAATTTTATAAGTTGAGTTTGTTTGAGGTCCTTAGTAGGTATTCATTCTTTGGTTTCCTTTGATTTGGTTTGGTATCTGTTTTCGTTTAATGAGAATCAGAAAAATGCTGGCGTTTTCATGCTCAGCTTGCATAATGAACGTGTTGCAATGATCATTACTTTTAAGGTTGATTGTTTTGTTGGACGTTGATACAGACTTGCACTATGCTTTGAGTGGATGTGGAGGATTATCCAGTTGATCACATTTCTGATACGAGCTTAATAGCATCGTACAATTTATAGTTTTAGGTGCGGCAATTTCTTGTTTACGGCATTCAATATGTTTTTCAGTACCCCGTTTAGTAAATTATGAAGGTGAAGTAGTGTTCAATATGCTATCTCATTGCAATGTATCCAATGAAGGTGGCTGTGGGTCACTGGATTTCTTTTCTTTTTTATTTTTGGGCCTGTCAGCTTGAATTTATGATCATAGTTCCATACTTGTGATGAGAAGTCCTGTAATTTTCCTGCTTTGTGGTTTCAATAGGTGTTGTCTGTTGTCAGGAATTTACATTATAAACCTTGGCAAAACCTGGGAAAAACTTCAACTGGCCGCCAGAGTTATTGTTGCTATTGAGAACCCTCAGGACATCATTGTCCAGTCTGCAAGGCCCTATGGTCAGAGGGCTGTCCTGAAGTTTGCTCAGTACACTGGTGCCCATGCAATTGCTGGAAGGCATACCCCAGGTACATTTACTAACCAGCTCCAGACATCATTCAGTGAGCCTCGTCTCTTGATTCTCACTGATCCGAGGACTGATCACCAAGTAAATCACTCTACATCAACGATATGATCTTATTCTTTTTCCACTCTTGGCTATTTCTTTCATGATTAAACATTACTGTATTATTTGTCAACATCTTGTAGCCTATCAAGGAAGCTGCCCTTGGAAACATTCCTACCATTGCTTTTTGCGATACTGATTCTCCTATGGGGTATGTGGACATTGGTATCCCTGCTAACAACAAAGGAAAGCACAGCATTGGATGTTTGTTTTGGCTGTTGGCAAGGATGGTTCTGCAGATGAGGGGTACTATCCCACAAGGGCACAAGTGGGATGTCATGGTGAGCAGAACTAATAATTAAATTGTATATTTTCTCACATATACATGCTTATATTTTCCTCTCTGTTGATCTAATTTCCTTGTACAGGTTGATCTGTTCTTCTACAGGGAGCCAGAAGAAGCCAAGCAGCAGGAAGAGGAAGAAGCAGTACCAGCTGTTGATTATCCTCCTACAGATTTTGGCCTTCCTGCAACCGATTGGAGTACTGCAATTCCTGATGGCCAGTGGGCTGCTGATGTGGCTCAAGCACCAATTCCTGCTGTTCCTGCAGCTAACTTGTATCCAGAGCAAGGTTAGATTTTATGCAAATTCTAATAAGCTGCCTTAGTTGTCAGATTTGAAATCATTTTTACTTCAAAAATCATTTTAAATTTTGCACCCATGTCCATCTACCATTTTATTTTTATCATTCCTGCAACTATATCTATGATCATTTTGGTATTTTAATGGTACAGGATAGACACTTAACCTTGACAATGCCTTTTATTTTGTTTGATCCAATCTTTGTGATATGAATGTAGGTGGGCTCGCTGGGGAGTGGGATGTTGTTGCTCCACCACAACAGTTTGCTGCTGCTACTGCCCCTGCACCTGGACCTGCTCCAACTGGGTGGGATGAATGAAGAAGTAGATGAGGATCTCATGAGTTGTATGATTTTACTTTCATTCTTTCTTTGGAGTAGTGAGTAGTTGTCAGGTGATTATTAGCTTCGGTTGTGAAATGGAAGCTTTTCGTTTTGATATTCATTTGGTCAAACTTTTATAAATTGGATATCCTAGATAGAGATATGGAGTTCACTTTTTTTCTTTTTCTTTCAAATATATCATTTTTCTTCTGTGGTTGTTCATTGTTCCAATGCAGTCCAACAGCTTTATTTGAGTATAAATTGGATCATAACTTAATAAATAATCGCTAGCTACAGAATGTAGAGTGTAATCGAAGTTCCATTGCTTACCATCTTGAATGGTATTTGAATTGATGGGCATTTAGGAATTGGGGAAAGCATGAATGTGGTAAAATCTTGATGGTTGCGAATTGTATGCTCTTAAGCTGTCATATTCTTTTCCCAGATGAACCAAACAAGGCCACTATTCATCTTTTTTGAACGAAAGACCTCAACAGTATCACTTCTCATGGGCGCCTCAAATACATCAAATGCTGCTCGTAATCGAAAGATGTATGAACACGAACAGTTTGAACGGAAGAAGCATTTTAATATTTGATAACGTAGAAGAGCATGTTACAGTGGGACCGGTGGTATAGCTGGGTTCGTTAGACCGATTACGTAGCTGGTTGTCAGTGGTATCACTTGTTGCGTTAATCTCTCTATTTGATTGAAATGTTTGAAGGATGTAATTACTTTGATAAGCTTGCCTAAAAAGTTTCAAAGGAACGGCGTTTTCTCGTCTCATATTATTGAATACTATTGCTTGCATAGCTTCGATTTGACTTTGCCCGTTTGAATTTTTTGTTCGATCTTCCTCTTCTTTTTTTACCAATTGTCGAAGAGAATCCAAAAATATGGATATATTGTTCTCTACTCATTCTCAATCCAGTGTCTTTTAGACATCTAGATCGACAGGTAATAGATGTATTGTTAGTGGAGATTTGAAGAATTGGAGATCGTCATCAAAAAATCTACCCAACCAATCATCCATAGACTTGCAATATGTTTGGAGAAAGTTATATTTATCAATCTTTAGTTGTTACTTTTAGAGTAGTTAATCATAAAAGAAAAGGAAGTTACAACTCTTGTACCACCCCAACTATTGCATTGAATGAATTTATTTAGACACTTGGACACGGTTTGATGGGTCTTTAGTTTGTTAAAATTGACTTAGTGGTCAAGAAGTAGAGTTGAAGATAAATACATGTTATTGGTTTATATCCTTTTGATGCTATTGAGTTTGTGTTCGGACCTTTTTAGCTAGTTTGATAGGGATTCATTTGCATATATGCTTTGTTTTCTTTCTTTTTAAGAGCAATAGTGATTATAATTTAGTGTGGTTGATGTCCTTCACAACAAGAAGAAGGTTTAAAAGCAAAAAGAAAGTAACTAGCAAGCATATTAAGTATAAATGTATTTTGATATTGGCTATATTATTTGAGTATTTGCATAGTTGTCAAATATGATGTTACTCGAGGAAGATGTACAAATTGGTGCAGAGCCTTACTCTAGAGCAACTGAAGTGGGTCACCTAGGTAAAAATCCAAGAATCTTTATTACTAATTGTGTCTTCGCTTTGATCCAAATGAGATTTCGTTGAAAATTAGAGAGGATTGTGGAAGAAATTTATAAGACATTTTGGTATGAATTGTGGGGGTTTAAAACAAAATGAAATGAGCGCACACAAAAGTTGATAAAACTAAGATGTTAAAGCTTGAGGAGGAGTATGAAATTAATGATCACCGAGTAGTCATTAAGTTTGCACTAAAAAAAGTTAAGGGTGTGCAGTAAAAAAATGTTTTCCATGAAAATTCTTTCTTTCCTTTTTCAATGTCTTGGATATATTTTTGTGCTCAAATGCCAACTACTATATGGACATCTAGCATTGAATATCATGGTCGATGTTGATTATTGTGAACAACTTAGTTGGATACATTTCATTTTGAATCATCTTTGTAAGTATGCTACCAAATGGGTAATTCTTAATACCTAACTTCAAATTTTATTTTATTTGTAGACATTGGAAAATTGAAGGTAATGTTATTTTGTTAATAATTTATTGTAACATTTGAAAGTACTTTTTGATGAAGAAATTAAATGAATTAATTTTTTAAACTAATCTTAGATGTAGAGGGTTGATTATATGATGAACATCCAAATAAGCATTATGGTGTGTAGGAGATCGTGAAGAAAGTAAGAAAGATTATGTGAGAGGAGAAAAAAGCAGTTAGGAACTTGCTTGACCATAATTTTTAATCTATGCGAATAGTAATTGATGCTTTAGTTAAATGTAAATTTAAAAAAAAAAAGAACTTCTGAGGCACCAGGAGACACCAATTATGGACTTTAAAAGAAGATGTCTTGAGATATGATGAAATGCCAATGAAAAAAAAGGTAAAACTCCTTAGATCTTTAAGCTTCTTGGATAATTTGCTTTGTAGAATTGTTGAGAATTCCTCACTTAATCTTAACGTAGTTAACGCCTATTGCTTCTTCTTGTTACATAGAAACTCCCTAAAGAATTTTGCATACTTTGTCATCGATGAAAGAGCCTCAATAAAAATTTAATGCAAAGTTGCTTAAAAAGTTTAAAGAATTTATCAAACTGCTTGTCCATGTGATCCTTCTTCAACTTAGTAGGGTATGGGATGGTAAGCTAGTATTTTTTAACTCTTGGAGGACACTTGATGTCTTTACGTTTCTCGTAACTCTTTTTATCATTCTCCTCCTCACCTTATGTCTTGTTATCAGCTTGCACTTCCTTTCTGCTCCTAAAAGTGACTACCTTCATATGTTCTTTAGGATTAGTCTCAGTGTTATTAGGCATACTCCCTTATTGTCTTTCAAAAACTAAATTCATAAGTTGGCCAATATGATTTTCCAGGTTACGCATAAAAGCCTCTTGATTTCTCAATGAAGTCTTTGTGGATTGAAACGTTGCTTCTAAATTTTGAAGAAACATGGACATGATATTAATAGTAGATTGCATAATGTTTTAGTGGATAGTTTAGTATATGTTTAGTTGTTAAATTGAATATTTAGTGCATGTTTAGGTTAGGATGGTGTTGTTTAGTTAGACATTGGTGTTTTGAGTGTTTTATGGGTTATAGTATGCCATTGAGCTTAAATTTTGTCTATTTGAGGTACCTTGACGTGTTTGTTAGTATTTTTGATCAATTATGGAAGAATAAAGGAGAATCAGAGGATGCATAAAGTGAAACCCAGGGCCACGATCATGACCAATGCTCCATGATTGTGATAGAAGCAAGATGAAATAGCCATGATTGTGATAGACAACACACATTGACTTGCTGAACTTCATTTTTCAGGGACATTTCAGACTTTTAGAGCCCAGAAATTCTACAAAGTTTGTCTTAATTAGAAAATACTGTAAAAAGAAAGAATATAACCTTAAAAAGGAGCTTACATTCTGCTATTATGGGAAAAAGTTTCAAGAGGAGAGAAGAAGAAGAGAGAGAAGAGGAAGAAGAGGAGAGGGCTTTCAACGCTACTGCCTTCTCGAGTCATCTAGGTCCCATCTAAGTGATGTTCTATTCGTCTTTGTCATTTTCTTCATTGAGTGTATAAGATGAATATGATTATGTTTATGGGTTGTGGACTGATGATGATGTTCTAACTTTTTGTTAGGGATTTAAACTTGATTCAATATCAATATAATTATCTTCCTATTATTTCAATTGGGTGTTGTGATTGATTGCTATAACTTCATGCTTCGGTAATAAATCGAGAGAATGAATCAAATGTGAAATGATTAGGTTGTTTACTGAGAGTTAAATAATCTAATAGATCACGCAATTAATCAAATCAACAATTGTACGGAGAGCAATCTTATGTGAGACTTGATAGTTTATTAGAAAAGTTAATAACTAATTAGGTTGTGAGCTGATAGTTAATCGAGAGGTTACAAATTCGGTAACTCGACTTAATTAGGGTTTAGTGATTATAACTTGAGAGAGAGTAATCCACCCTATGATAGTCTAGAATTGATACCACCATAACATAAAAGTGATTAGGTTAGCATTAATGATATGATAGATCCCTCTCTCATAATTTGGTAAATTTTCTTGTGTAATTTCCCATTGTGAATTTGGTGTTGCTCAATATTCAATTTCTTACGTTAATTTCATTATTAATTTTCTGTCACTCACCTTCATGTGTCACTTTTCTATTCAATTTTTATTTTTATTTTATTAATTTTTTAAGCCTTAGGTAACTTAGGATTGATTAGTTCATAACTCCTCGTTGGATTAACACCTTACGTACTACAATTCATGACCTGTGTGCTTGCAGTATATTGAGCGCTTATAAATTGTAAAACTTGCCCAACACCTCAACATATGTCCTTCAAGCTAGGCTTCTTTTCTTGAGGTAGGCGTTGCTCGAATTTTGGATGGTTTTTCCTTGATTGCCCCTTATTTTCTAAGAGAAATTTAGGTAATTCCTCCATTCTGGATTGTATGTATTGCTATATGGGTAATTACAGGGTCTATGAGCATTTCCCACATAATCCACATACTTAGGCTATAGAGCTTAATGGTCTTGACTTAGATGTCTAAGCCCACCTACCTCAGACTACATCACTTAGAATAACTGAGGATTCACTGTCAATCCATCAATATTTCTAGTCAAAGCTTTAACCTGGTTCGCCAATTTCATAACTGCATCTACATCATATACTCTTCCTGGCTTGCTAAGTTTTTCTCAAGAAGAGCACCACGGATAATTCTTTATCTCTATATCACAAAGGAAGTTTTGATCTACTTCTGACATTTTATTGTTTAGAGTACCCCTAGCTACTACATCTATCATCTGCCATGTCATTTGATTTATCCATTATAGAAGGTCTTAGTTTGCATTCACAATGGTAGACCATGATATAGGCACTTCCTTAACATCTGCTTGAATCTCTTCCATGTACCATATAATGTCTCCAAGTTAACCTAGGTATAGAAGGAGATGTCATTCCTCAGTTTTGCAATCTTAGCTAGCAGGAAGTACTTCAGAAGAGACTTCTCTGCCACTTGATCCCAAGTGGTAATGGATGATTTACGCTAATATCTTAACCATTGCTTCACCTTACGCATCAAGGAGAATAAACATAATCTTAATCTAATTGCATCGCCATTGGCACCATTGACCTTAAAGGTATCAAAAATCTCTAGAAAGTTCACTATATGTGTGTTAGGGTCCTCATCTTGTAACCCATCAAACTAGACAGACTATTACACCATTTAAATAGTACTTGGTTTAATCTCAAAATTATTGGCAATGGCAGTCGGCCTTACAATGTTGGACTTATTCCCATCAAGTCTAATATAACATAATCAAACACATTCCTTGGTTGGTCTATAAGAGTTTTTGATTCTTTAGTATTAATCTAATCTTCCAAGTCATCTATTTATCGATGAGACTCTATCTCTCTAAGTAGGGTTCTTAGGAGTTTTATCCTCTCAATCTTTAGATCTTTTTCAACTAAGTGCGATGGATTTCCTCAAGTCATAAACTAAGTCCAAGACTTGTAGAAGTGAGAAAATAAAAGAGTATAATTTAAAAAATTAAAAATAAAAAGTAAAAGATAAAAATAAATAAAACAAGAAATAATGGCTAGATTAACAAAAGTAAGGTTTTCCTAATATTCTAGTTCCCAAAGATCGAAAAACCTAGTGTAATGTGTAATTTATTTGTGTTTTAGCCGCAAGTGTATGATGTAGTTATAGTTAGCATTAACAAGTATGGGTCAATCCTACAATGTTGGTGTTGGACCCCGTCTCCGAGGCCCAACATTCGAAAACCCACAAGCACACCTAAGCATAGAGGACCCATAACTGACAACACACTGGCCACAAAAGGAAAAAAAAACTTGCAATAGAGAACTTGAATTGGATTTTTAAGAAAATTGTTCCTTATGTTCTAACGATTCCAACGC
>JAOSBK010000001.1:12940786-12955751 GCA_027568895.1 Erythroxylum shatona | reverse complement strand
AACATACATACCTGTCCAAACAAACAGAAGCAGCACTTGGATACACTCAGCAAAGCAATGCAACCTATCCCCGATCAGAAACAACCCAGGATTACTACACAGAAACAAAGAAACAAGTTAAAACTTTGGACCACAAATGTGGGAATGCTCCAAAATCCAGATAAATGTACAGTAACAAATTGCATCAGAAACATTATGGTAAATCCGAGAAATTAACCGAAGACCCAAGTAGATGAGGAGCTACTTAAATGATCCTATTCAACATCTGCAAACCCCAATAATGGCCGACTCTCCCCACAGTCTACAAATCCACATATACAAACAACCAAGCGTCCGAAGGTCTCCATTTCACAGATTCTTCCTCCATTTCCAACTCCAGAAAACAATTTTCAAAGCACAATACGAGGTGGACCAAATTTACGCCACCATAGAAATGGAGCCCTTCGGACGCACCCACATTGTTCTAGCAAATAAGAAAAGCTTACCAGTGAAAGAAGACTCCTTGCGTGCGATAGTCTTGCCCACCGTGCGACAGCGAAGCGTGGAGCGAAAGCCCAGCGTGCGAGAGAGGAGGCTGTCTGGAAGATGGGAAGGCGAACGTGCGTGAGAGAAGAGAACGAAGGTTCAAAGTTCAGAGGAGCGGGGTAATTTGGGAGACAGATAGGTTATTTCATCCGAGAGACAGGGACGCGGCGTCTTTGTCTCTCGTTTTAGGGGTAGACAAGAATCACGTGTCCCTGTCTCTCAGAGACAGAGGACAAAACGCAGTGGACAGTAACCAAACGCCAGCGGGTGACAGGATTATTTTGTTCTATCAACTGTCCCCAGTCACGGGGACAGTAACCACACATGGGGTTAGACTCCGGTAAGAACTAAGGTTACTTCTAAGCACTCACATCCATGAACGGGGCCACAGTGGGGGCAACTACCCCCACTGAATCTTAAAAATTTTAATTTAAAATTATTATTTTAAATTTTAATTTTATAAAAAATTAAACTTTTACTTCCATTAATTTAATTGATGAAAAAAAATAATTATTATTATTATAGATATATTAAGATATCAAATGAAAAATGAAAGCTGAGCGTATTTTTTATTAAGATTATTATTATTTGGGTCCATGATTTTTTAAATGAAATCCTACAAATAGAAAGATAAAAATTACATGCTTAATTGGCTTTTTCATTCAAATTTTTCTATCCTTTTGGCTTCTTCATCACACTACTTTTTGTCCTTTTGGCTTCTTCTTCCCCTAACTCCACAATGACTACCACACCCAAAGTAAAAAACAATAATCTATATTGAACGCAATTGTGGAAAAGATTTCCCCACAAGCCCCACCCCGTTTTACTGCTGATAGGTAAATTTTCACTTCTTTTCTTTGGAAGAATATATAGTACGTATAATTTAGAGATGAGTTCTTGTAAGTTGTAATAGAGATGACACAGTTTTAATCTTTACATTCTTTTATACTTCTAGTGAAGACGCAAGATAAGATTTCTCATTAAAACTTTTACACAGAGAGAAAAAAATATCAAGGAGAGTTGAACAAAGTGATCCGCTAATCTTGGTCTTTTCATAAGTAAAAAGTTGTAAGCATGTAACAGATAGCAAATTGAAGGTTGACAAGTGACAAGGTAAGGAGGAAACTGTTAGAAAATATAAACTTGTAGATGAAAAATCGTAGCATATAAAGTTGTAAAAATGAACAAAAATAGTACAAACTGTCTGGCCCTAGTGATAATAGGGATAAAAGAAGTACCCTAGATGCCTTTATGAATTAAATTGAAAATAGTAGAAGTTCTCGTATTGATAAGTGGAAAAAAGACATATAGATGTATTTGGTAAATCAAGCCTATCACAATGAAAATTCATTACATCTGTCACTTTAGAAAATGAAGGAAGCATGATCATTAAATTTAAAGGTGTAAACAATGGACGACCAGTCAAAATGGCGAACAAAATGACGTCCCATCTTAATGATGATAAAATTTACAAAGATATATTATTATTGCTAATAGATGATTGGTTTAAAGTTTCCAAGTAGTATAATATATCCTTTTCTATATTAAGTTCAATCGTAGTATATATGAAAATTTTACTTTTTGATTGTGAATTTCATAAATTTGCATATGTGTCAAATATTTTTCAAATAGTTTTAATTAATTAATTTTTGTGAATAGATAATTTTTATTTATTTTATGTTCAATTTGTCCTCAATTAGTTAACTTTGATTTCAGTTATGGACAAATTTTTCAAAAAGCCTCTTACAAATAAGAATTCTAGCCTCGACCCTTTAAAACATCCTCATTTAGAAGTCAATTTAGATGATCTTTAGTCTGATTCGGGATTGCAGAAAAAATTTCAGATTATCATCCTAATAATCGTGATAGAATACGAAGAGCTTATTTGTAATGAGAAAATTTTACAACGATATCAAAATATGAGGATTTATAGGGAACGATTGTAATAGGTTATATATAAGAAACTCAAGATAATGATGTAATTTTTTGTTTAATAAATATACAAATATTTATATCTTTTTTATAATATAAGAATACTTTAAATATTTTATCCCTATTTAAAATAATTTCTAGATCTGTCCTGCTCGCATCCGTGGAAGCCAGATGGTCGGGAAGTATAAATATAATGTTCCTGACAAATTGCATAAAAAGCCATGAAGCGGGTTTTGGTTATCTAGTTAAGGCACCATTACCTTGTTCTTTTGGACTTTTCCCTTCAAAGCCCAGCTTGAAGAAGTGGCTTCGGTTCTTGTTTAATATACCCATGTCAGGTGGCCCAGTTTAGCTCTAGTTTCTGACACCTGTAATTGAATCGACCTTATGCAATTTCCGGAAGCTGCAAAAAGACAAGTTAGTTTTTCGCTTTTCCATGTGAACCAATGTCAACGTTACAATTGAGGTCATGTGTGGCACCGTCAACGACTTCAAAAATGGGCTCTCTGAGGAAGGAACAGAAGAATTGTCATAGAGCTGTGTTCCAGTACATGTGAACCTGAAAGAGACCAATCTCTCAATGACTCGTTCAAAACTGTGATGCCAGCTTGCTTCCGTTTGGGTTAAGTTACATCATACCCGAAGACAGCTAAAATTTGTTGGTTTAAGTTCCAAGAAGACAGGGTATCTATGTTGGATACGACAAAACTTTGCTTGCTCTGCAAAACTTCTACATTCTTGTTCTTCATAAAAAAACGTTAAAAGAATTAAAAAAGAGAAAAATCGTGAGTTCTAAAATCCATATGGTCGATTTTTCCATCGAAACTTGAAAGTACTCCAATAAAAAACGTAAGAAAGAACGACAAAAGCACCCAACATTTGCTTGACACTGTGTTACAGTTGTCAGAAGTCAACGGTATAAACTCAAAACCACCAAACACCGAGTGCACGAATCCAACACGAACTATCATTAATACATACACAACAACATCATACACAAAACACGTTCCTACATACATCTGTACATACACACACGCATAAAATACATACACAATATACCAACTATTCATCGTGTCTGCATATGCAATTTATATCTCCTTATGTCTGTTCCCTTAATTCAGTGATATTTCGTTCCCCTCTTTTCAGCTGAAATTGGAATAAATAGTTTGATCATCTAATGGATTCTTTTTATTTTTATCTGCTCCCCTTATGAACCATTAAAGTTTGGATCTTTTTAATAATAAAAAGAAAAAGTTTGAAACCTTTTTATAAAAATATTAATGATTGGTTAATTATTTAATTAATTAGGGTAATAGCAGATTTCAGTGGGGGGCGAAACTGTGAATCATATTCATACATGTCAGGCTCGCACGTTAACAAAGGGCCAAACTTGTTCCCGTCAGTCCCACATGAAAAAGAAATCAATGGATAATATATATATATATAAGTTCATGTCGAACCAGAAATTGGGGTCTATTTATTTTGCTGGTTAAGAAGAAAAAAAGAAATATTCGATTGACTTTAGCTCCTGAATGGAAAATTATATATAGAAATTTGAAAGATTTATCTGATCGTTAACACCAGACAATTGATTTAATTTCAGGTGCTGTTATGTTTGATGTTGTTCTTTCCGCAATCTTTTATTAGTTTTCTTAAGATGGGGCGGACTTTTTGTTTGGCGAGCGAGAACTAAAAGGATCATGATTTTCATCAAAGAGTTGAATCGTTTGATTCACTGGAAAGAATCGCTATCTGGGTAGGCGTGCTTTTGCCATGATCGCCACCTACCCCTCTTTCACGGGTTAGTTCTCTACGTGGCACTATTCTGTTGGGGAAGGAAATCTTTTGATTGTGATATTGTTGTCGTTCATGTTGATGATCGTGTTCTCAAGGTAACATTGCTTGTTTCTTCAGATTTCTGCAAGCCAAAATTCGTTGAAAATTTTGTTCCTTTCGTTGGCTAAGATACATATAGATAGATGTTGGAGATTGATTCTGTCAGAAATAGTTCATGAAGATAGGTGATGTGAGTTGGTTTCTTCAAAGAAGCAATCTTTCGATGCCACTCTAGTGATTGTGATGATTTGTATGGTTTGATTCAGTTTTGAGGTTCTGGGTATTAAGAAATCAGTGTTTTTTTTTTCACTTTTTTGTCACTCTGCAACTTATCGAGGCTCGTGGATTGGATGCTTGTAGAGTAGCGAGGTTTAATGCTTCCTTGTGGAGTCGTAAAAAGAAGAAATACAACGTATTCGCACTAAAAGTTGCAAAGTGTATGATTGAGGTGATCAAGAGTTTACGACTGCTAAAGGTCGTTAGGAATATAGGATAGTAGACGATCCATTCCATGGATGCTGTTTATATAGCCTTGGAAGGTCTGACTTGCAGTAGCTGATTATGATTAATTAGTTTTCTGAGGATTAATTTTGTTGATTCAAGTTGAAACCTTGATTTTGTTTCTTAAGAGTGGGAAATGAGTATAGCATAATGAACGGGACTGTAAGGAAAGTTTGTAGATGGATTCTCCTGACAAGACATTATCTGAGCTAGTTGGCATATTTAAGTCGTGGGTTCCTTGGCGGCCTGAGCCACCTAGTGTTTCAAAGGATTTTTGGATGCCCGATCAGAGTTGTAGGGTATGCTACGATTGTGATTCCCAGTTTACAGTTTTCAACCGCAGACACCACTGCCGGCTCTGTGGTCGAATTTTCTGTGCCAAGTGTACAGCTAATTCCCTTCCGGTGCCGTCTGGTGATCCAAGTAAAGCACAGGATGAGTGGGAGGAGATTCGGGTGTGTAATTACTGTTTCAAGCAATGGCAGAAAGGCGTTACTTACTTTGATCATGTAACTGAGCTTCCCAACTTGGATCTTAGCAGTTCACCTTCAGGAGCAAGTTTGTCCAGTAGCATCTCTAGTGGGACTGCTAACAGTACTAGTAGCTTAACCCTTGGGTCAAGAGCATACTCAGTTGGGAGTTATCAACAAACTTATTGCAGTTCAGGTCCCAATCCTGCTCAAAAATCTGAAATGGAGAATTCACCAGTTAAGCCCGGGGAAATTGCAGTTAAGAGAAGCAGTATCCCTGTTGCTGATGGAGAATATCAGTCTTCCCATCAACATTCATTCTCAATGAACAGGTCTTATAAAATTTTTGTTTAGTTCAATCTTCACCTATTGTTTGGGTGTTCACCAAACACCCAGAACAAATAACCTGATATCTGGAAACACTGGCACATTCACACATAAATCTCTAAGTATATGAAGAAACTATTATTATATTGTTTATTATTTGAGTTCTATTGTTTAATGCTTGACTTTTGTTTTGCATTAGGAGTGATGATGATGATGAGGATGATTATGGGATATATCATTCTGATTCTGAGACAAAACATTTTCCTCATGTCAATGACTACTATAGTCAGTTAGAGTTTGATGACTTGTGCACTGATGATGGATCACAAAAAGTCCATCTTGATGGGGAAACTATTGAGTCCAAAGGTACAAGCAGTGCTTTGTTGAACCATAATTGTGGCTCGCAGGGTTCTGAAGGAACATCGTCCTCTAGGATAAAGGATGATAATGATATCAATGTTGAATGTGAACCATCGTCCTCTATGTATCCAGGTGAAGATGATAACATGGAACTTGTTGATTTTGAAAGCAATGGATTGCTCTGGCTCCCACCTGAACCAGAGGATGAACAGGATGAGAGAGAAGCTGGCTTGTTTGAGGATGATGATTGTTATGAGGGGGATTCTGCAGGAGAGTGGGGATGTTTACGTGCGTCGAGCAGCTTTGGAAGTGGAGAATTTCGCAATAAAGATAAATCAACTGAGGAGCAGAAGCAGGTCATGAAGAATGTGGTTGATGGGCATTTTAGGGCATTGGTAGCACAGCTGTTACTTGTTGAGAATGTTCCCTTGGGTGATGAAAATGACAAGGACAGCTGGTTGGAGATCGTCTCATCTCTGTCTTGGGAGGCTGCTATACTTTTAAAGCCAGATATGAGTACTGGAGGAGGAATGGACCCCGGTGGATATGTGAAAGTAAAATGCATTGCTTCTGGACACCGCAGTCAGAGGTAATTGCTACTATAATTTATATTCTGATAGATAAGATAGTTGATTGCGTGCCTGTCTACATTCTTGGTCAATCTTGAGTTGAAACTTCCATTATTATTGGTATCAGGAAAACTATAAAAACTTGATCAATCACTTTCAAGTGTCAAGTGCTCAATATTTGCACTTTTCATTTGGTTGCTGATAAATAAGTAGCATCAATTAGTCTTCCCTAGTTTAATTCTATCACAGATTATCCTCAAATTTAATTGAAGAATGATCAGTAATATGCTAAACCTTAAAGAAAAAAAATTATGTGATCATGAAAAGGAAAAACAATTACTTATAAAGAAAAATAAATGAGGATATGAGTCTGAAATTGATGCATCTCACAATGGAGTAGACTTTCCTTTTGCACTTGCTGATTAATTTTGCCTAGATGCTATCTAAGAAACATACTTTTTCTTCTCTAGAGACCTGGAACTTGAAATGGAAAACGTTTTTATTACTGAACTAATTTTAGAAATTACAGAACACAAGTTTTTAGTTTCATACTTATCCTTGCTTTAATCTGCTCATCTTTTTAAAATCTCACTGTGCATAATTCCATGTATGTGTGTGTGTTCATCAAGTTAATCATGATTCCTTTGCCTATAGTGTTGTAATCAAAGGAGTTGTTTGTAAGAAGAATGTGGCTCATCGTCGAATGATATCCAAAATAGAGAAACCTCGATTGTTGATTCTTGGAGGGGCGCTTGAATACCAGCGTGTTACTAATCACTTATCAAGTTTTGATACTCTGTTACAGCAGGTTCTAAAACAAATTCACCTTCCACGGCCACTTGTTTTTCTCTTATTTCGAATTCACTCCTTGTGCATTTATTTCCTACCTGCTACTTTTTAATTGAACTTTTCCCACATCTACTTGAAATACTTATCCTCTTTCATTCTCATTTTCTGTTTTCAATATCAAGGAAATGGACCACTTGAAGATGGCAGTGGCACGGATAGATGCACACCACCCTAATGTCCTCTTAGTAGAGAGATCAGTCTCTCGATTCGCGCAGGAATACCTACTTGCTAAAGACATATCTCTTGTTTTGAATATCAAGAGGCCACTTTTAGAGCGAATAGCACGCTGCACAGGTGCTCAGATAGTCCCTTCAGTTGATCATCTCTCTTCCCCGAAGTTGGGTCACTGTGATACATTCCATGTACAGAAGTTTTCAGAAGATCTGGGTACTGCTGGACAGGGAGGTAAAAAAACAGTGAAGACATTGATGCATTTTGAAGGCTGCCCAAAGCCACTAGGTTTTACTGTAAGTCACTCAACCATTATAGTTAATCGTATGAATGACTGGAGTGCATGCATCAGTTTGCATAAATTATAATCCTTTATCATTTTGGCATGCTGATTGACTTGCATCAAAGTTGCATTTAACAACTTATATTTTCATTTTGAACAGATTTTACTTAGAGGTGCTAATGGTGATGAGTTGAAGAGAGTAAAACATGTGGTTCAATATGGAGTTTTTGCAGCATATCATTTGGCTTTGGAGACATCTTTTCTTGCTGATGAAGGTGCCTCTCTACCTGAATTGCCATTGATATCTCCAATCACTGTGGCACTTCCGGATAAGTCATCAACCATTGAAAGATCCATATCAACTGTACCTGGTTTCACTCCCTCCACCAATGAAAAGCCTCAAGGACTAGAAATTAGCGGTGAACCACAGAGATCCAATAGCATTCGTACTACATGTCTGGCCTCAGCTATCCACAATTCTTTCAATCAAGTTGAAGGAGAACTGCCAACTGATGGCCCCAGTTCTGAATCCCCAGAATGTACGTCATCTTTTATCAATTTGACAACAACTCGTGATACTGTTCCATCTGCAATCAATTTTGGTACAGATTCTTACCATAGTTACACTGCAAAAAAAGAAGGATCTGGAAGTTCTTTTGTGCCAGAAATTCCTGCTGTAAACAGTGGTGTAGCTACTATGACTGACCAATTTGCTCCGAAGGGATGTGAATTGTTGAAGAAAGTTGAAGCAAATCCTTCCCAAAATGATCTCTGTGAGATCACTGCAACTCAGCAACATAGTTCAGAAGTGTCTTCACAATTAGATAGTAACGTTCATAATAATTTTGAGGACTCAGGACCATTAAAGGAAGAGTTTCCTCCATCTCCTTCAGATAATCAGAGCATTTTGGTTTCCTTATCTTCACGATGTGTGTGGAAGGGAAGTGTCTGTGAGAGGTCCCACCTCTTTCGAATCAAATACTATGGTAATTGTGACAAACCTTTGGGTCGGTTTTTGCGTGACCATTTATTTGATCAGGTAAGCTTCTTTTTTTTTTTATTTTCTTAATATTTCAGATCTTAGGTTCCTTGGAATTTCATTTTCAAACTGAAAAGACCATTTGTTTTGTCAGAATTATGCTTGTCCATCCTGTGACATGCCATCTGAAGCACATGTCCATTGTTATACGCATCGACAAGGCACACTAACTATATCGGTTAAGAAGCTATCAGAAATACTTCTACCAGGAGAAAAGGATGGGAAGATCTGGATGTGGCATAGATGCCTAAAATGCCCTCGGACCAATGGTTTCCCTCCTGCTACACGAAGAGTTGTAATGTCAGATGCTGCTTGGGGTTTATCTTTTGGGAAGTTCTTGGAGCTCAGTTTTTCCAACCATGCGGCTGCAAGCAGAGTGGCAAGTTGTGGTCATTCTCTGCACAGGGATTGTCTTCGTTTCTATGGGTATTTCCATCATATCTTTACCTTGTTATTTTTAAGTGCACAAAATTTATACCTAATCTGGTTTTCTCTTTCTTGGAGATCATGGCAATCATATGATCTATACCTTACAACATAAGATTATTTGATGAATGTTCTCAAGTTATGGAGTTGATCAACTTAATGGTATTTAATTTACACAGATGACAAGATCCCATATTTCATCCCAAAAGATGGAAAAATAAAAAATTAAACCATTCAGGTTTTGAATACTTCGCTCACTAGCTGTCTTTTACATGCTGGCAGATTTGGGAATATGGTTGCTTGTTTTCGGTATGCGTCAATTAGTGTTCTTTCTGTCTATCTTCCACCTGCAAAGCTTGACTTTAACTTTGAGAATCAGGACTGGATAAAGAAAGAGACTGATGAGGTACTGTGATGACTACTTCAATTTTCTAGTGGTATATCTTTCTCCATCTCTCTGCTTGTGTGTAATTTAGTTGTCTAATTTGGCAGGTAGTCAATCGAGCAGAGCTTCTTTTTTCTGAAGTACTCAATACTCTAAGTCAAATTGCAGATAAAAGATCTAGTGTTGCATCAGCAAACAGTGGCATGAAAACTGAAACAAGACGTCAAATTGCAGAACTTGAATTAATGTTACAAAAGGAAAAGGCAGAATTTGAGGTGAGGCATTAATTTTTATTCCTGTTCTTTCTTTTTTGGTTTGTCAGAAAGTGGAAAGGATCCACCAAGATTAAAACCCTGGTGGCAGGAGGATATCTTTGAAATCTTCTCCCAAATGAGCCAGAAGGCATTCAGTTTTCGAATACTCCTCTCTCTCTCTGTTGTGTGTTTGTGTGTTTGTGTGCGTGTGTGTGTCTTTTACTTGTTTCTAGTCTTTGCATAATTAACCGTTATACAATACAGAAGGAAAATAGCTTATGCATGCGCATGAATTGGGAGTCTAAGCAGCATTTCCTCTGCCATCTTTCCTGTATTCGACAACAACTTTAAGATATACATGATTAGTTTAATTTTATACACCCTCTGCACTACATCAAAGTAACCTCTACCATCTTAAAACTACTGCTTCATTTTGCGTATTTTAGCAGTTAATCAAAATCTTGAATGACTCTGATGCTTGACCGCCATCGTATTCTCAAGATTGATATTGATAAGATTAAAGAGAGAAAGAAAGAGAAAATCTTTTGTATTCAATATTTTGTTTTTAATATCGCGATATAATCCTATGCGATATTTGTTTTAGGAGTCGCTTCAGAAAATATTGAACAGGGAAGCAAAGAAAAACCAACCTGCCATTGACATACTTGAGATCAATAGACTAAGGAGACAGTTACTTTTTCAGTCTTACATGTGGGACCATCGCCTAATTTATGCTGCTAGTATACACAACAGCAGTATTCAGGATGGTTTAAGCATTGCAACCGCTGAATATGAAGGAAAACCACTTTCTAATACTGAGAAGCTTGACGAGGTTGATGCTCTAGAAAAAGATTTTTCACATTATGATTCTCCGACACTTGATCCAGACATTTTTATTAAAACTGAACAGCAAGGAGAATTTAATAGCAACACTGATGGATCAGATGCTTTTGATGAAGAAACAGAAATTGATGGCAATCTTGATCATTTGAGACAAGATCAAGCTAAAGTTTCTGCCACCATATCCTTATCTGATAACTCAGTCACTCTGGAATCCAGCAACAATATTTCTGGGACTTCGTTTGAGGATCAGGCTGCTATCATGGCAAATTTGTCCGCTACTCTTGATGCTGCATGGACAGGTGATAGTCACCACGGAATTGGGGTACCAAAGAATGATGGTAGTGCTCATTTTGATTCGACTGCGGCAGATTCTTCAACCAAAGTTGTGGAGCCAGAGCATGCAGATTTGGAGGGCTACATGGAAGACCAGAAAGGGCTCAAGTTTGGCTACTCCCTTCTAACTGCATTATCCACCAAGGTCCATGACAATACAGAAGATTATACAAGTTGGTTAAAAATGCCTTTCTTGAACTTCTACCGATCATTCAACAAGAATTTTATAACAAACTCAGCGAAGCTTGATAAATTGGGTGACTACAATCCAGTCTTTGTTTCGTCCTTCAGGGAGTTGGAGTTTGAAGGCAGTGCTAGACTATTACTTCCTGTGGGCACAAATGACACTGTAATTCCTGTATATGATGATGAACCCACTAGTATTATAGCTTATGCTTTGATGTCACCAGAGTACCATGGCCAACTGAATGATGATCTGGAGAAAATGAAAGACAGTGGGGATTTCAGTGCTTCAATGAATTTATTGGATTCAATCTCTTCCCATTCATTCCATTCTGTTGATGAACTCACTATGGATAGTTATAAAAGCTTTGGTTCATCTGATGACAGCTTCTTATCTGTTACTGGATCTCGTAGCTCACTGATCTTAGACCCACTCAGTTATACAAAAGCTATGCATGTCAAAGTTTCATTTGGAGATGTTGGCCCTATTGGTAAAGTGAAATATTCTGTAACTTGTTACTACGCACAGCGATTTGATGCCTTAAGGAGGGTATGCTGCCCATCTGAGCTTGATTTTATAAGGTCTCTTAGCCGTTGTAAGAAGTGGGGAGCTCAAGGTGGCAAAAGTAATGTCTTCTTTGCAAAAACCTTGGATGATCGCTTTATTATCAAACAAGTCACAAAGACAGAACTGGAATCATTTATAAAATTTGGTCCCGGTTACTTCAAGTATCTCTCTGAATCAATTAGCTCAAGATGTCCAACATGCCTGGCAAAGATCTTGGGGATATATCAGGTGCTTAATTCTTTGGCACTAAAGTACAAACAAGGGTAGATTGTTGGTTGTTTAATTTAGTTTCACTACTTCAAAATTTACTTTTTGTTGGGGATTATCATCTAAATTATTTTGTGAGCTCTAATAGATATTTTATACTGAAGTATTCACTGAAGACTTATGAAACCTTGCTCATTTATCTATCATTGGCTACTGCCAGGTAACCTCTAAGCACCTAAGAGGTGGGAGAGAAACCAAGATTGATGTTCTGGTAATGGAGAACCTTCTGTTTGGAAGGAATGTGACCCGCCTTTATGATCTAAAGGGATCTTCTAGATCACGATACAATCCTGATTCTAGTGGGAGCAACAAAGTTCTGCTAGATCAGAACTTAATTGAAGCAATGCCAACTTCTCCCATTTTTGTGGGAAACAAGGCAAAGAGGTTACTGGAGAGAGCTGTCTGGAATGATACTTCTTTTCTTGCGGTAATTACCCGACAGACTGTTTGTGCATCTACATCTATATGTGCCTTGTTGCCTTAATCTACCATTTTTTGTTTCCTTCTTGTGGAGGGCAGGCTAGTAAGTGAGGTGGGATGTTGAAGATTGGTGAAACGAAGTAGTTTAGGAAGGGCATGCATGTCTGGTTTCACTTAGGACCACACTATTTTGTTTATGGATATAGATACCTAAGCACACAGAAGTCATATAATCACGCAGAATTCATATAATCTCTGCTGTCCATTTTAATTTTTTGTTCTTATGCCAATTGCAGTCAATCGATGTAATGGATTACTCCTTATTGGTTGGAGTGGACGAAGAGAATCATGAATTAGTTCTTGGGATCATTGATTTCATGAGACAGTATACATGGGACAAGCACCTGGAAACATGGGTCAAGGCTTCGAGAATACTTGGTGGAAATACGAATTTAGCTCCAACAGTTATTTCTCCAAAGCAATATAAGAAAAGGTTCAGGAAAGCTATGACTACCTACTTTTTGATGGTTCCAGATCAGTGGTCTCCTCCATACACAGTGACAAGTAAATCAAAGGCTGAAGTTGGTGAAGAAAACATCCCAGGTGGGACTTCTTCAGTTCAATGATATGCTACCCCCTGTGATTGTACATCCACTATGCTCTTTGCACATTATTTTTCCCCTCCTGATTGTTTTTCTTATACTTAATTCTTTTTGGTAGGAGATATATAGTTTTGACCAGGGGAAGTATAATTAATTGTTAGAAGATGATAGAACAAGGCTATTAAAGCCGCAGGAATCAATGAGAAGGATGATATTGGATGGCCTCCTCATGAAGCACTTGTACAAGAAAATGTAATTAGTGTTGCAACCTGTACAACTTATGCAGTTCTTTATCTTTTTCTTTTGATTAGAGCAACATATTTGGCGCCTACTCTGTCTTGTCCATATACGACCTCTCGACCACCATTGATGACCCCTTAAAAAGTTGGAAGTTCATTTCCCGTCAATGATGACATCATTAAGCTCATTTTCTTTCTTGTGTGTCATCACGTCCCTCTTCAGCATCCTTGTACATAAGGTTGATTTTAGAATTCTGTTATTTTAAGTCATATAAGAATTTCCAAAATGATTATTGTCGATCTCCCTCGACCAGTAGATCAGTACTTGCATCGTAGCCTGAAGTGCCTCGTTTTATCACCCTACTTTCTAAAATAGTTAGAGAAACTCGGTGAATCGTCAATTTATAATGGACCTTCCTGTGCACACTTTTTTATCAGTAAGCTTGAAACTTGATAAATACTCACTCTCTTATATTGAGCTTCCTTTTAGTTCGTCACCTATCCGCTACCTATTTCATCTTATGAGATTTTACCAATTACAAAGCTCATTACCATTCAGAGGTGGTGAGCATTGTCACTTAAATGGTTGAATGATAGCTCGTATTGTACTACCAACCCTATCAGTGGAAGTCAGTGCATCCATTACAGGGATAATAATCACTCGTCAATTTGAGGGTAGTAAGCAATTGAAAATTGCAAGTTATCGCCTTGAATTTTAAATTAGACTTTAACCTATCTGGCAAAGAACCCAAACATGGACTAGTCTAGACTGGACCTACATGTGAAACCCATGAATTGACCAAGCTAGCCATACGACAACGTTTGAGTTTGTCTAGCATTGTTTAAGTCTTCCCCAACAATCATCGTTCCTCTTCCCATCACTCCATAATCTACCCTTTATAGATATGAACCCATTTTTCAATTCACCATTATAGTGATTCCCATTATTCCATTGGTAATTCTCTTGACCTTCTTACAACCCTCTACGTCATTCACCGTCATACTTATCAACTCAAGTAGCTTTCATTATCATCATCGCACCCAGTCTGAAATCTAACAATGTAGTGAGATCTGGAGAGATCATATAGTACGCAGGCTTACCCCTACATAGTAAAGAGACTGTTTTCGGGAGACCCACATGCAGATGTGACATGCAAAATAGTGATGCTGGACACAGAAGAAATAAGTGAAAAAGCAAAACTAGCACGACGCATAATTAAGTACATACTTGATGTAAAACTCGATCTGTCAGTACCTTACACCTTGCAGAGACCGGTTCTTTTCGTTGCTAGGTGCACTAGGTGTTACGGCTAATGGGGAAGACGATGGCACTTGAACATGGGAACGACACAGTTTGAGGATGCAGGTCTTGACGCAGCGTTTTAAGAGCAAGAGTAGGGAACGTTTCATGCAATATATTGTAAGGTTCCAGAACCTCGTAGGACATGTTTTGTGTGATGTCGTATGTAATCCTCTGATTCTTCTTCTCTGTGGTTTCTGTCGGTATCTTTTGAGCAATAGTCTGTAATCGGATATTCGAAAACGTGACTTGGTCGACGTCTTGAAAAATTTATATAACAAAT
>JAOSBK010000001.1:12922444-12932793 GCA_027568895.1 Erythroxylum shatona | reverse complement strand
AAGGCTTTTGCGGAAAGGAAATCCAAGCATGGAATGCTGAGGGATAACATATGTTGGACTGCGATCAGTGACAAGTTAGGAACAAGAGCACAAGCTCTTTGCTCCCATAAATGGTATGATCAGTTGACATCACCAATGGTGAAAGAAGGGAAATGGTTTGATACAGATGACTACCAACTGGTGATCGAGCTCTATAACCAAGATGCTTGCTGCATGGAAGATGTTGATTGGGACAATCTTCTGGAGCACAGATCTGGAGATCTGTGCCGCAAGGGATGGAATGAAATAGTCAGGCACTTAGGCGAATGCAAGAATAACTCATTCTCTTAGCAGGTTGATTTATTCATGGATCGATACTCTCCTGATGTGCTTGAAGCAGAGAGATTCAATTAGCCAATTCAAACCATTCTCTATGTATGATCCATTCAAATACACTCATGTTGTAGTCGCATTGTTCTATGATTAAGTTAAGCAACAATACGAGCCATGATATAAGAAACATTACAAATTTTCAAACCTTTAGATTTTCTCATTGAACTCAAATGTCTTTACGTATTGTTAGACTTAGCATAATCTTTGATCTTTCATTCAAATCTTGGCCATGGTTGAAAATTTTCAACAATATGTATTCATACATGACAAACTCTCAATTTTTCCTTGACATTGTCATTTGTCTCGCATACTTGTAGGACATTATCTTATTCACTCATCAAAGGTCATCTTCATATTAAATTACACGCTAATCATTGATTAAAACTTAGTAACACTTATTGTTGTGCGGAAACGTTAATAAATTTTGGAGTGAAAAATAAAACAATAACAAGAACACCAAGATTTTTATATTGGTTCGACAATGCCTACGTCCAGTTTGGAGACGACTGAGTATTTCACTATAATCAATGAGAGCATACAATAGTGTTTATCACTCAATTTTCCAAAAGACCCAAAATTAACCCGCTCCTATTAGAAAAGAGAAAACAAAAAATATATATATCTATTTTTTTCTTTTCTCTCTCCCTCTTACTATTCTTCTCTCTCTTCTCCTTCGAAAATTTGCTCTCTCACTTATGAAAAAACTCTCTCACTCTAAACAACTTCTGCTCTTCTCCCAACTCTCTTCTCTTTCGTTGTTCTTCCTCCCATTTATAGAGAATTCCATGGGTGAATGTCAAAGTTAGCTGCACCAAACTCCATCAGAAATTCAAACCACCATTGTTGATCACCGAGAGCAAGCTTCAATTTCTGACTTTGAGAAGGTAAGATTTCTGACTTTGCAAGCTTCCATTTCTACTTTCTTTGAGACAATATTCAACAGTGGCAAGCTCTGGGCTTACTGCAGAGTCACTGGACTGTTGCTTTAGTTTCAGTTACTATTAAAAACCAATCCAACTAGTGATGGAGGACCATCCAAGTTATCCATCTAAGACATTGAAGCTATGGGCCTTGGTGAAGAAAAAGAAGCTACTGTTGATCAAGCAATTGAAGAAGAAATTGGGTTGACTTTTTTCTTATATTTCAAGTTTTATTGAAGCCATTTGGTGACTATAAGGCTTGGATTCGTGTGGAGCACTTTGATATAGCATTAGACACCCAAAATGTTGCCCAAGAAGGATGAGAAGGTCGGCCAAAGTGATCTCATTTTATATTTGGTCAGGAATTACTGATTTGGTTTAAATTTACTGATTTTGGTCCGGTTTTGCAAACTTTTACTACTTATTTTCACCTATTTACTTTGCTATTTTCCTACTTTACTAATGTCATTTTAATTATGAGTTTGTGACTTTAATTCTGTGGTTTCAAAGACTTACTTAGATGTTATTTAATGTGTTAAATTCAACTCTTATAAGGAATAAGAGAAGTTTACATGTGACTATCCTTATTCTCAGCATTTTCCTTATTTAAGCTAGTTTATTTCCATTTGAAAGATAACCAAAAAAGCGAATGAACTTTTTCATGAAATTTTCTCTCATTTAGCGGATCAAGTTCTGTAGGGTTTGATTGATTGTTTTCCGAAAATAGTCATTGGGTTTGTTTGCTTGCGTAAAACATTCAATTTGTTCCTGTGTTATGCGATTTCCAGATTCTATCCAAGTTACAGTCACGATTTCCAGTTTATTGTTTCATCTGATCATCGAATTGAAAAACTTTCAAAACCAAGTTTGTTCTTCACATCCTAACTTACAAATCTCCAGTTAACAATTTTACCCAGTTCGAATCCCATTCTGAACAAAAAGACCCATTTTCTTAACCGTTCTCATTATATCATCCAGTCCAAATTCCAGTCACGAAATCCTGTTTATCTTTTCACCTGTTCTCCAAACTAAAAACTTTCAAAAACAAGTTTGTTTTACACATCCAGACCTACAATTCACCTGCTAACCATTTTACCTAGTTCAAATTCTAGCCTGACCAAAAATGTCAATTTTCTTGACCATCTTATTTCTATCGCTCAATCAGACATGTTCTCAGAAAATTTTCCATAACTTTTCAACCATTCACTTGATTGAGCCGAACCTTTAGACAAATCTGTAGTTCACAAATAGTTATACAAACCTGTTTCATTTATCAAAACCAATTCTCAGCCCCCAAAAAATGTCTTTCAAACATCTAGTTCTCAAGTCACTCGATAAAACTCAAAATTATCCACACATCTCCCATGACCACCAGCAGACCAGTTCGATTCACGTTTGGCTTAAATTCTCCATCAACTAGCTTTCGGCCATAGTTTCCAAAAACCCAAATAATATGTTGATAATACCAAAACAATTATGGGTTTCTTATTATGTATTTAACATTTTCTAAAGAAAATAGGGATGCATGTTTAATACGAGCTTTCCATATTATTATTAAAATCCAATTTGATTATAGGATTAAGGTTCACATAAAATTATTAAGGTTCAAATCGAATATAATTATAAGATTGCAACTTTGGCAAGATCAATTTCATAGTGATTAAATAACAATTAGATAACTTTAACGAAGTTACATAATTAAAAATAGCTCTTACACCAATTAAGAAATTAGGGCATGATCTAATCCCAGTACAGCAGAATAATAAAAAAGAGCATTTACATCATTCAAAAACTAAAAAAGATAGAAACGTGTAAAGACCTATTCAAAAAATAACTCTTAAATGAAAAAGTAAACAAATTCAAACAGAAAAAGGATAGGAAATAGTCCAACGTGAGTGAATAGGGTACAAAGCTAGAAGCTCCTCAAACCTTGACAAACACTATTAGATCATGATTTTTTTAGCTTTGTATTTTTCGAACATACACTTTATATATGGTTGAAGCTTAATTTATATATTCCCAATTTTTTTAATGCTAATTATAGTTTTCAGATATAGGGTTTTAAACATCCAATTTTGAAGAGCTTGTAATATATCTTATAAGAGAATAGACGAATGACCGACGTTAAAAAAAGAATATCATTTATTAAAATTTAAAAAATTGAGTTATGAGTATTTACTTTTATTAATATCTCTTTTTTAAAGATAATTTTTGTAGTTTTTTAACAACCTTCTTCATCAAAAAAGTAATATATAAAATTCCAAACAATATCATTCATATTATTAATCTCTAATTTACAAATAAAACTAGAATTATTTACATAAGGAGTTTTTTTTTAAAGAACATAAGGAGTTCTTTGATATCACTTTTTTTAGTTTTAAATATTTATTTTATATTTAAGAAACTCTTTTTGTAATTACCTCGTTTCATGTTTAGGGAAGTTGACTATCTTGAATAGCAAACATATGTCCCTCGTTTCATATTTTACAAACCGTTAATTATCTTTCACATTTTATTATTATTATTATTATTATAATATTCCAATTAAAGTAAAAACAAGCAGTAGTGACCATGGACCCTCGATGTACGTATATATACATGTATATATATAATCAAGGCCCAACCTGAGGAGAAATTGAGTTATTTTATAATTCTTTTGTTAAATTACTAAACCGCAGCTGTGGTTTAACTTCCGCCGCTCTTTCAATTTCAAGCCCCTGGCTTCATAATCTGAAGCTCTTTTGTGTTTCCTATCCCATATTTTTTAGGCAAGACATAATTTCTCATAAACTAGTTTCATGGTTTCTAGTGTTCTCTAACTTTTCACGTGTTCTGAATGCTTTTTCTTTTGCAAGGTCGTTACTTTTTTATCTTTTGTTTCTTGCCTGCGTCGTGTTTTTCGTCAAGTGTTTTTTTTTTTTTTAATGATAGCTTTTACGTGGATTAGGATAATTAGGTGTTATAATTTGGAGTTGGAGCTTTGTGTTTTCGGTTGCTTCTCATGTTTATTCTCCTGTTTTGTTTTTCTGGGTCTGTTTTTGTTTATTAGTATCCGTCTGTTCATTGAGTTTGGCGTCAGATTGCTGTTTCACTAGCACATTGTGTTTAGGGTTTGTAGCTTTCTAGTCTTTTTGCTTATCTCCTGTTGTGGCCTTTATCAGTATCAGGTTGTTTATTTTCGCCAACTGCTATTTAGTTCTGATTTATTTTCTCCTGGCCTTCCTTTTCGTTTTTGTTATAGGGAAGTGTTGCTGCTGATAGCTGTAAGGTTTCTGTTGGTTTAGTGGCATTGAAGCCATTATTTAGTGGAGACTAGCTCAATGGCTGAGGAAGATAGATTATATAAACAAGGGAAAAAGAAAAAGGGTATGGATAGGGAAGCCAAGAGGGAATGTTTGGGTTTTGATAAAAACAAAAAAGTTTCTGGACTGGCAACAGATGCAGGTGTGAGACCAAAAACATCCTTCAAGCATCGATATACATCGGAGTCACAACCAATAATTGTCAGGTATTTCGGCCACTATACGACACTATCCCTTATGAAATACATAAGTTTTTGTCTTGCTACTCTGTTGTTCCTTTCTTGTGCCTTTTGTTGTGGCTCCTACGGGATTGTTAGTGACTTGAGTAAGACATGTAGAAAACAGGTTGATCCGGACACAGCCAAGTACTTTTCAGAGATTTGGAATCTTTTTGAAAGCAAGGAAGTTGATTTGGATGAGCGGGCTGTTATATGTGGCAATGCTCTTGAAGAAGCTAGAGGGAAAGAGTTCGAATTGGCAACTGATTACATTTTAAGTCATACTTTGCAAGCCCTCCTTGAGGGGTGTGATGTGGACCACCTCTGTGGTTTTCTTCGAGGCTGCGGGAAAGTCTTCCCTTTGATTGCAATGGATAGGTCTGGTTCTCATGTTGCTGAAACAGCACTCAAGTCTTTAGTTATTCATCTTGAAGATAATGAAGCCTATTCGGTTATTGAAGATACTCTTTCTATGATATGCAAGGTATCAAGTTACTCATATCTGTTGTTTTCATGACAAGATGAGTTTTATTTATTGTACCTGTAAACCCAAGTCCGCAAACAAATGTTAAATGCGTTCTTTCTGGTTTTTATCAGTATGGTTCACTTTTTATTGCTGTTTACCTTGTAGTGTTTCTGTGAAAGCTTAGATGATTGTAACAGCCGCAGTTTATGGAATTGTTTAGTGTAGCAAAATTTAAATGAAATCATTTCATATTTTCTTTTTTAAAGAGAAAAAGATGAAAAATGTAATTCATAACAAGAGCACTGATTATTTTATTCTTAGCAGGTAGTTGTTGTCAATCCAGTTGATATTATGTGCAACCGTTATGGGTCTCATGTTCTTCGAAGTCTTCTGTGTCTTCTAGGAGGAGTACCATTAGATTCCCCTGAGTTTCATGGGAGAAAGCCGTCATCAATTCTGGCAGAGCGTTTAAACCTTGGGGCATCTCGGTTGGCTGGGAATGATTCACGACATCTTCATCGGGAATTTCCTACTTTACTAAAATTTGTTGTGTCAGAAATGTTAAAATGTACCAGAAATGATGTCAAGATCCTGCAACTTGATCAGTATAGCAGTTTGGTTTTGCAGGCACGTTTGGATATTTCTCTTCTGTTATTAGTCTACATTATATGTTTTTCCCTTTTGAAATTATTTTGTTTGTCAAGTAACAGGACTCTTTGCATGGTCACTTCTTGTTGTGTGGAGTTTCACTTACTTAAAATTTGTGTTCCTTGTAGCTGCTAATAGTTTTCTGTTTACAGACAGCTCTGAAATTGCTAGCTAAGCATGATCAAGAGTTATTCCACGTGATTCCAAATATTCTTGGCGTACAAAATGTAAGTGTATTAGAAGGGAACTTCATAGAAACAGGAGTAAATGCCATTGTGGAACTGATGAAGGAAGCTGCATTTAGTCACTTGATGGAGGTGAGGAACATTTTGTTTCACAAAAATTACACATCAGTCCAAATTAAAATCAGTCCTTGCCTGCTGTTTTCATATCATAAATTCTTAGTTCAAGTAAGTTCTTGTCTATTGTAGATTTAATCAATGTTGTAAGATTCATTCAAATGATATATATGCTCTCAAACACACGTTTGCAATTTAACCAAATCAATTTGTAGAAAATTTTCTGTCCAAGTACTTGACATAGATTCTGTTGTAATGGTGCCATTTTGGGAAATCTAGTACCTCACCTTGCGCATGTGAGTTCTACCACATCCTTTGTTCTAAATTGTTCCACTGACAATTATAGGAAAATGCTGTCTTACTTTTCTGTAGGGTTGAACTTCCATCAAGAATGGTTTCTGCTTTTGCAGCTATTGTTTTTGTAATAATATTCACATTGCATAGCTGTCCTACAGTGTATCCTCTTTATACATAGCATTGTTGTAGTATTGTGGTCTCTGTTTGTGGATATAGATTCTATAGATACCTAAGTTTTGCTGCAAATGTGCAGGTAATCTTGGATGTGACTCCTGACAGCTTGTATGATGAAATGCTCGGGAAAGTTTTCAGAAATTCATTGTTTGAGCTTTCATCTCATCACTGTGGCAACTTTGTTGTTCAAGCTTTAGTTTCTCGTGCAAGAGATCCTGACCAAGTATGTGCCAGGACATTGTATGTTTACGAAGATTAAAAATGCTTCATACTGTTTGACATCGTTGGGTATTCAAATATGTTTACTTTTCAAATATTTGCTTGGTCGTCAGACATTTATATAATGAATATGCTTTCATATGCAACAGTTAGTTAACCTTTTGCATATGCTGACTCATTTGACTTTTTAGATGGACTTGATCTGGGAGGAACTTGGTTCAAGATTTAGTGATCTTCTTGAAATGGGGCGGTCGGGAGTCATTGCTTCTCTTTTTGCAGCTAGTCAAAGGCTTCATACTCATGAACAAAAGGTTTAGTTCACTCTTTTTCTTCTTGATTATACTTGCAAGATTCAAATTCTAAATTTAAACGATCTCTACCATGATTTGAATTAGTTGGGGAGGTTGATACTTGCATACTTGTATGACTTATCATGTCATGTTAATTTTTTCCTTCTTTTCCTGGTTGTTTGGCAGTGTTGTCAGGCCCTTGCTGCTGCAATATGTTTGCCAAATGAGGGTCCAGGATGCATTATTCCTCGAATTCTGTTTCTCGATAGTTACTTTGCCTGTGGGGACAAGGCAAATTGGAACTTGCCCAGCGATGCTAAGATACATGTCATGGGTTCACTTATTCTGCAAGCAATTTTCAGATTTCAAAGTGTATGTTGGTGGTTTTCTTTTGGTTTTTGTTTTTTTTGGCAAGCTCACAGTTGTGTACTCTAAAGGAGATTTGTAACTCATGTCATTTATTTCTAGGGAGCAAAAGAACAATAAGTTCCATTTACATTGGTTAATTGGTCTCGTTCTGGTTGATTCTTTCTTGCCGGTGGCTACAAAATGGAGCTGTTCTTCCTTTTCTTCTTCCTGGTTATAGTTATAATTTGGCTACGGAAATTTAAAATTTGAAGTTCTTTTCTGTTTAACACGATTTACGATTTCAATTTAGGACTTAGGAGCGTCCAATTTGTCCATATTGTGGAATTGAGTTGTGTAGAAGGTGTCCTGGCACCCAATTTCTCATATTAACACTCCGTAATTTTATTTAGCAGGAGTTTGTACAGCCTTATATTAAGAGTCTAACATCAATGGAAGTTGAACATGTCATTGAAGTGGCAAAAGATGGAGGAGGGGCACGAGTTATTGAAGCTTTTCTAGTCTCAAATACTTCTGCGAAGCTTAAACGCAGACTAATTGTGAAGTATGTTCTAGTGTTATGTTTGGTTGTCCTGCTTTTTGAAAGTCCATTTCTGTCTTTTTCTATCTGCTGTCTGATTTTATGTGCTTTTGGTGGTGCAAATACTTTGCGGTTCCTGATCTGATTTTATGTGCTTTTTGGATGTCCTGGAACTGCAATCTAGTTGGCTATTAACAGCAATTTAATTTCCCTCTTTTACTTGATTATGCTGAATATCTATAGGCTACGAGGACATTTTGGAGAGCTTGCAATGCACTCATCTGGTTCCTTTACTGTTGAAAAGTGTTTCGCTGCCAGTAATGCATCACTAAGGGAGGATATAGCATCAGATTTGTTAGCTGTTAAACTTGAGCTCTCAAAGACTAAGCAAGGCCCATATCTGCTCAGGAGACTAGATATTGATGGGTATGCAACATGATATTTGTGTCTGGGAGTTCTATGTAGTTAAGCAAACAAAGTTATAATGCTACCGTTGAATTTCTTCTCTTTATTGTGGACTCGCTCATGGTTTTTGTGGGTCGTGATTAGGTAGTGCAGCTGTATTTGATGCTCTTTTCTCCTTTGTTATACTGTAACAGGTATGCTAATCGACCTGATCAGTGGAGGTCAAAACAAGTATCGAAAGAATCAGCTTACAACGAATTTTGTGCTACTTTTGGATCCTTTGAACCGAAGTCCTCCCGAAAGGAGTCTTTCCTTGCTTATAGTTCCAACAACACATCACACCCCAAAGAAGTAAATAAAATCAGAGAAGAGATTGATTATCATCTGGCTTCTCAGAAGTATGGTAAACATGGCATGCTTGACAAAGTCGCCACTACAAAAAACAAGAAGATGAAAAACAAAAAATCTGATGCGGGTTATGACATCAATGGTGCATCGAAGAAAGTACCATGTGTGAGCCGGAGGCCTTTTCTTTCGGTTGACCTGAAGGGCATGAAGCGAGGCAGAGATGACAGGTCATCAAAAGCTTCAGTAAAGAAGTTAAAACTATGATGACTTTTCTAGCAGTCTTCTTCGTTTTGCTTCTGAGCAGCACAGAGCATAGTGAAAAGGAAGTTTGTTGGAGAATGAGGTATTCATGGTTGCTTCAATCATAATTATAGAATCATTAAGTTCTTGTCAGTGAATACTTCGTCTAAACTAGATTATCCGTTTGCACTGCTGTAGGCAGCTAATTTAAACTTGTATAATAGCCTGGAAAGTTCACAGAGCATAGTGAGAAGGAAGTTCGTTGGAGAATTAGTATCTGAGATAGCTTTGATGCTGTCATGAATCATACTTGTAGAATCATTAAGTTGTTGACAGTCGGTGACTACTTCGTCTAAACGAGATTATGCCTTCGCACTGCGGTAGGCAGCTGACGTAAACTTGTACAATAGCCTTGAATGTTGACATTTTTACATCATTGAGGTAGTAAAATTCATGAATACATTATGCGATGCACTTGGTCTGAAAGACTATTCTACGTTACCCAAAAACAAAAATGTGGCGATCAATAAATGAAAAAATTGAAAAGGAAGAAAAACTTGTAAAAAATAAAAAGGATGGACATTAAAATAAAGAGGAAGGCAACTCTTGAGAATTACGGAGGGTTGGGGTTGGAAGCTGCGAATCTGTGCCTTCTAAAAGAGGTCAGCACCAGAAAACGCGGTATCCAGGCTTGGTCAATGGATGGACGAAAGCTTGAATGGCTTAAGATCGCGAAAGTTACTTGTTCTGAGTGGGACTAGAGCTGCATGGAGGAATCCTTCAGAAATGTTAGTTCAGCTGCTTGAAATTGAATGAACACTTGTGACAGGTTAAGAGACGACCGAGACTGAAGAGGGAAGTGGACGTGCCGTATATTTGCAGGCAAATAAAATGAGAGAGAAAAATAGTAAGAGAACTCAATCAATTGAGTAGGATGTCATTTAGTTAGGATCTACATGCATCGCGTTTTGAGAGGATGATGAAAGATTGAACGGCTTGTAAGTGAAGTTTGGTTGGCTTGTAAGTTTGTACAGGAAAGTACATTGTGGTGAGAAGGAGCTGACAGGCGATGAGTTATAACGCAGTGTTTGGTTGCCGTCCCCATCACCGGGGATGGTGCACAAAACAATAAAATCCTGTCACCTGAAGATGTTTGGTTGCCGTCCCCCTTTTTTTGTCACCTGCCCTCAGTGAACAGAGACAACATTTATTGTTTACTCCAAAACCGTGGGACAGGGGTCATTACGTCCCTGTCCCCCAAAGAA
>JAOSBK010000001.1:12903656-12914723 GCA_027568895.1 Erythroxylum shatona | reverse complement strand
AAATTAAATATGTCAAGTGTACCTTGTTGAATAGATGCACCATTCAATTCATTTACAATAGCTGTAACAAAGAAGAAAAAATTATTACACCAAAATTTTGAAAGACAGTTAATTTAGCATAATTACAGTTATATCCATACTATTCACATTATTATCTATTGTGCTGTCAATTTTATCTGATAATTCAGATTGTGAATCTTCTGACACAAGATCAGTAATGTCATCGGCTTCATTATTTGTATAATCTTCTAGTGAAACATTTAGATCTGGCAATCCAATTTCACATACAATGTTTGAAGCCTCAATTTTGTCATGAATTTTTCAATTGCAAGGTATAGCACTACATTTGACCATAACTCAAATAACATGTCTTCCTGGCTTCATTGCTAATAGATTTGCATTTTGAGTTCGCTTAGAGATTAAACATGGTGAACTTGCAACAGATTGAATATGAGAAAGGCTATTTACTTCCAAATTTTCCCTTGAATTGAGCTGTTTGTTTGAGCAACCAACTTTTTCTAAACATAAAAGAAAGTATATGAAATTGAACAATATACTACAAAATATAACATTTTTTATATACAATCTAACATTGACAAACCTAGAACAGTTAATGAGTTAAAATCTTTGAAAAGGTTCTTAATACAGTTTGAAAGATCTGTAAATGGACGCCTCTGCTTGAATCCAGAATTTGTTAAACTACTTTTGGCTGAACTGGATGCTTGATTTCCATTTGCTTTAGAAATTGGTGTAACACCATTATCCTGTAAATGAGTTTGAACAGATGATATTCTTCTTTCCAAAAAGTACTGATTTGTAAGAATTGAAGAGGAAAGTGGTAAACAACAGTTTCTGATAATATTTCCATGAATTCTGAACAAAAATAACACAATAGTTGAATGTGAGCAAAAATGGACGTGCTTTAAGTAAAACAGAATTAATGCAAAGAGCACATCATATATAGATCTATTAAATTTGCATAAAGATTGTTATTGTACCTCCTAAAACACTAGTAGCAGCTGTTCTTTCTATTTGACTACCTGATGCATTTTCTTTCAATAGTGGAGTCTGATTTTCTTTAAGATGAAAAGAATTTCTACCATTGGACTTCACTCTTCATACTTACTGGTTTCTCCTTGAAACCACAGGCAGAATTCTATGTTGATTGCACATGATTCATTGTCTTCTGAGGCAGTTTCAGTAGTTATACCAAAGCAAGAACATATATAACAACCTGATATCTTCACAACAGATATACAAACTATATTTATAACATCATCACTTAGAATGAATCTTCTACCAAATGAAATTCACTCTACCATCAGAGCACCTATTCCTTTGTTCTAAACCAGAACTTTTGATCTTTTTGCAAAGAGGGACCCTTTTATAAAGCATTATTATACTAATAGTCTTAGAAGCAAGATGAAAAAATAAATAGAAAGTAATAGTTCTAGTAGTTACATGAAAATCATTAAAAAAACATAAAAATAATATAAACATGTTTTACAAAGAAGGCAGAACATAACAAAAATGGAGATGAAAATGAAATTATGATCCAATTAATCTTTTGCAAAATGAAATTCATTCCCCTACCATAAAGAACACACTCTAACAACACCTCTTCTTTCCTTCTAATCGAGAACTTTGATGTGTTTGTAAAAAAAAGCCTTTCTGTAAAGAATTATGATCCCTTATATAATAGGATATATAGGCCACAGATAAAAGATGCCAAATTCTGATGCTATAAACCTTCTCTTATCTAAAACTATTGATATGACAAGGCAATTGAAAATATAACAAGTCCCCTTTTGCTGAAAATTTAATGAGCATGACTATATAAGTTAGAATTAAGACCTTGGTTAAAAGGCTGACCAAAAAGAAATGATAGAAATAAGATAAAATATATGAAAAGAAAATATATAATAGATAATTCATCATCTTCTTAAATCAATAAACTTATTTGCAATCAACATAATTACACCTACAGTAGATAGATTATAGGGCAAAAGGGGACCTATATTGCATTCCCCTATGTTGCCAGTTTTGCACAATAACTTGTGAAAGGAATTGTTGTAACCTATTGACCTCACATTTTTGGGTAAAATACAAGTGAAAATTTTTAAATTTTTAAGCTTCATATATATGCATGCTTGTGCAAACCAATGTTTATGCTTTATATAATTGATGCATATAACTACAATTTTCAATTCAAAAAAATTATCATATTTAAAAGAATAAATATCTATATTTGAATATAATTGGAGCATTGCTGGAAAGAATGCACTTTGCAATGGAGTCCCACAAGTAAAGTTACTCATACAATAACCAACACAAGATTTGTGCCCAACATGAAATCCCAGCAACATTCATAGTCGAAATCCCTTCCTCCAACATGAAAATAACGTGCTCAGCAACAATAGCTATCTTCCTATTTTTGTATTTCTCTTTCTAACTCAATCGAAAGTTGCAGAGTGAGAAAAGTCATGAATAGTTAAGAATAGATGGGTGAGATAGAATAGAACCGAGTTGTGAGAGAGAACTTGGTTGAATAACCATGCATAGGGTTATGGGTGGTCATGGTTAGGTGTACCTCTTAGACAATAAGAAAGAGAAAGAAATGATATCATTTTATCTGCTTTGGAGAAGCATTAAATGTTTTCTGAACATATTTAATATTAGGAGGAGACAAGTTTGGATCTTATTTGTACGTGAGTTCAGCTAAAAGTTAAAAAAATAAAAGTATTGTAAGAAAGGAAGAAATGACTAAATTATCTAATTCTTTCACTGAATGAAAAGGCTTGATATTTTTAAGCGGGAATTGAGCTAATAGGGATTGAGTTTTAAGTTAGCAAGTAGATTGAAGAATTATGTAAGTTTTAACGACCCTTGACATATTCTTGACATTTAGTTTGCATGTACATGGAATGTTGACAACAAAATAAGGGCGAATAGCAATTAATAGTCAAGATAAAACGGGCAATGTAAATGGAGGTTCGAGAGTAAGTGAGCATCGGCATCTATTGGTATGTATTGGCAAAAATCTTTGAAGATGAATGAGATTTATATAAGAGAGTAAAAACGAAAGGCAAAATTAAGTGGTGCTAAGTCTCAAGGTCTGAAAAGACATTTACATTAATAAGGAGATCAAAGGTATATAAATCTACAAAGTCTAATAACGATAGTTTGAACTATTGCTAACTTAGGTTATAAAACAGTATGACTGTATCATGGATGTGCTGGGATGAACCATGCACGAGGATAATTTGATATGGCTAAACCCAGTGTTTTGAAACCCGGATCGGATCGGCCAATTTGACCGGTTCAACCAGTGACCGATCGGCTATCCGGTTCGGGTGACTCATAAAAATCAGCTCCTAATTGGACCAGTGAGAACCGGTGAGAACCGGTCAATTGATTGGTTAAACCGGGACTGGTTGAATCGGTTAGCCACTGGTTCAATGATTTTTTTTAATTTTTTTGCTTTTTTCTTTCTAAAATGCATCACGTTTTTTATTTATATTTATTTATATTATTTGAACCGGTCAAATAAATTTTTTATTTATATTTATTTATATTATTTCGTAGATTTTTCTATTTTTAATATTACTAATATTATATATAATTAAATATAATTATTGCGTAATTATGACGTCACACCGATTCGACCTGTAGTCGAACCGATTGAACCAGTGACCAATAAGGCTTCTGGTTCGACGTCCGATCTGGGCTTCAAAACCTTGGCTAAACCAAAAGCTCATCGAGATAATTGTCTTCAGGATACGATAATGCGTCGATACATGGCAAGAACATGCAAGGACTAGATTGATATCTTTCAACCATATTTTTGGTGTCAAAGAAGAGTTATTTACCTAAATTCAGTAGTGAAATACTAATTTGGTGACTTAGAGGATGAAGCGAGTAGTTTAAGTCCTTCAATTTTTGTAAGCCTATATAAAAGTATCATTTAGCTTTTGTTTGGATTGAAGAAAAGCAAGAGAAAAGAAAGGAAGAGAATTAAACTTCTTTTGGTTTCTACCGTTTGAACAAAAATAAAGTAGAGGAAAAGTGAGAGAATGGAGAGGAAACTGAGGAAAATTTGGGCCAAATATATTTCCTTTCAAATTAGTGAAAAAGGAGGAGAAATCTAAGATAAGAGAACTCCAATATATGTAAATTATTAATATAAGTTTCAATTCCCTCTTGTGATAACTTAAGAAAACAAACAGATGAAAGGAAATTCTATTTTTCTTCTATTTTTTTTTTACTCAATATTTTCTTTCCTTTCCGCTATACAAGTAAGATCCAAATAAATGTTTATAGTTCATTTATAACATTGAGCACTTTTAATCATTTGTAAAAGCATTTAGAGCTTTGAGAGAAAATTCTAGTTGAAAGCTTCAAGTAGGAAGTTCTTTGAGCTACGTTAAAAATGGAGCGATTTATAAATTGGCGATGACAAGAGAAAGCTGAGTTGAGCTTTGGAGAACTAAAATGCCGCAAGAGGACTTGGACAATTTTTACCCCATTCCGCTGCGACTGAAATAAATGCGGTGTATTGTCTTGTCTGTTAGACATTCTATCAAACACCTTCTCGGTGATAAGTTTTGACTCACTAGAACAGCAAAGAGGGAATAAATTTTGTAATTGGGTTCATGAAAGATTCGGAAGTGGAGATAGACTCGTTATCGGACGAAGAAGACGATCTCGAGAACTTGATAGACCAAAACGAGAGTAAACAGAATGACCACATCAACAGCCGCCATAGTTCCTCCTCATTTCACATTGACGACCACCTCGATTCGAGTCTCTGGCGGCGAGCCTCTGGCTTCAATCTCAACTTCAGTGGCAGTAAACGGTACTATTTCTTGTTAGCCATTTTTCTAACTCTCCTCATTGTTCTTCTCTACTTCTCTGCCAGTTTTCGCAACCTGTTCTCTGTCCCTGACCTGTCTCTTCTCAAGTCCGATTCCTATCCGGACCGGAAGCGAGAGTCTGAGTTACGCGCACTTTACTTGCTCAGACAACAACAGCTCGCGCTTTTCTCTCTCTGGAACCAATCTTCAGTGAATTCCTCTTTTTCTAATTCTATAGATAATGTCGGTTCGAATATGCCCACTGATGGTGAAAATTTGTTCCTGGGAGATTTAAAATCTTTCCTGATAAAGCAGATCGCTTTAAACCAAGAAATTCAGCAAGTTCTGTTGTCAATCCATAAATCGGGTAATGCATCTTCAGAATCTGATTATGACGGGTTTTTCTTGGATTCTATGTGTCAAAAGGTGGATCAGAGGCTTTCAGAGAGGAAAACTATACAGTGGAAGCCGAGATTGAAAAAGTTCTTGTTTGCAATTTGTTTATCTGGGCAGATGAGCAACCATTTGATTTGTTTAGAAAAGCATATGTTTTTTGCTGCTTTGTTGGATAGGGTTTTGGTTATTCCAAGTTCGAAATTTGACTATCAGTACAACAGGGTCTTGGATATTGCCCATATTAATGAATGTTTGGGGACTAAAGTTGTAGTTACGTTCGAAGAGTTCATGGAAGTGAAGAAGAACCATCCCCATATTGATCGGTTTATTTGCTACTTTTCATTGCCTAATCCATGCTATGTTGATGAGGTGCATGTTAAGAGGTTGAAGGCATTGGGGCTTTCTATGGGAAAGCTTGAGTCTCCTTGGAAGGAGGATACAAAGAAACCCAGTAAAAAGAGTGTTCAGGACATTGAAGCAAAGTTTAAATCTGATGACGATGTTATTGCTATTGGAGATGTGTTCTACGCTGATGTGGAGAAGAATTGGTTGACGCAACCCAGTGGTCCGCTTGCACACAACTGTAAAACTTTGATTGAACCAAGTCGGACTATCATCATTACTGCTCAGCGTTTTGTTCAAACCTTCTTAGGGGAGAATTTTGTTGCTCTCCATTTTCGACGTCATGGATTTTTGAAGTTCTGGTATCTTTTTTTATTGTCCTTAACTGTTAACAACCTTTCTTTTTCTCTCATAAACCAATGGATTTGCTTCCTTCAGTCCGGACAGGCAGAGGGAAAGAGTATTAGTTCTCATGGCTTTTCCAAATAACAAAATTAACTTGAGCAACTTGTTTCCATGATCCAAGAAAAAAAAATTGAAGTCTTTTAGTGATGGTGGTGCAATCTAGTACTTTTGGTAGCTATTGTTTTATAGGTTGATTTAGTTGGTTGTTTAGTATGCATAGATCTGTGGCATAACAGGGTGCATGTTCTGTCAGCACTTAATTGACATGAGGCTGTATAGATTTATGTTGATGCTTCTTATCCTCATTTCATATTCTGCCAGCAATGCAAAAAAGCCTAGTTGCTTTTACCCCATTCCACAAGCTGCTGATTGCATCTCACGAGTTGTTGCGAGGGCCAATGCTTCAGTTATATATCTTTCAACTGATGCCGCAGAGAGTGAAACTGGGTTGCTGCAGTCATTGGTTGTAGCAAATGGGAAGACCCTGCCACTTGTAAAGCGTCCAACTTATAATTCTGCTGAGAAGTGGGATGCTTTCTTGCATAGACATGGTCTTCATTATGATCCTCATGTAAGTTGTTCTTGTTCTATCTTCTTATCACCGTTTGTGCTGGATTGTTATAAATCTACAATCTGATATTGGCTTTTTTTTTATTGTTCATTTCATTGATTATCCCAAAGATCGATCAAAAGTTCATCCAAAATAGAGGGATGTAAAATAGATACTTTGCACTGTTCAATTCGTAATGAGGTATCTTGGTTCTAGGATAATGTGGGGTAGGGTTCTTGCTGATTTTTATGAAGGCAAGATTGGTCTAGCTTTCTATCAAACCTCTCATTGTATGCATGAGCAGCCTAGCTGGTTTTCATCCTTTCATTTTTTTTAAAATTTCTGTTTGACCTTTATGTATTAGATCAGTGGTGAGAGACATTAATCCCCTATTTTGCTTAATGTCATGTTAGTGATTTATGCCAAAAATGAGATGATGAGAATCGTTAATTGTGTCTTCTGAAATAAATGAATGCTGTGATGCCTGGTCCTGCAGGATGATGTAGTGGTTACTCGAATTATCACCTTTGGGATTTTACATTTCGGGGAGTTTGTTAAAGCTACATCCTAATGTTTATTACCTCTGATATGGATGTAAATATTAAGTCAAAGAGTGGGGGGAAAAAGGGAGCATTCTTGGTTCATAAATGATTTATATGCAAGTCTGAAGAAGAATGGGGGGTAAAGTATCATTTGCTTCGTTTTCTATTGTTGAGGATCACTTGAAATTGGGTTGTCTAGTTTGGGGTTTCTTGGATTCATACTGAAACTGTTGCGTCAGAAAGCATATCATGGTATTTGATTTACCAGGTTAGTTTGGAGAAATAGAGGCTTTCTGAAGTTAAGATATGCACAATAAACTCCGAATTCCATTCTCTGCATGCACGAGGCAAGAGTTGAAGCTAACAATGTCAAAGTCACCTCTCTGGCGTGAACATCTTGTATTCACAGTGTTTGTTCAATATTTGTTTTTGAAGGTGGAAGCTATGCTGGATAAGACAATCTGTGCCATGTCTAATGTGTTCATTGGAGCCTCTGGATCCACTTTTACTGAGGATATCTTGCGGCTGCGCAAGGATTGGCATTCTGCATCCTTATGTGATGAGTACCTCTGCCAGGGTGAGCTGCCAAATTTCATAGCAGAAGATAATTGAAGACGACGCAGAAATACGGCCACTGTTTTTGGTCTTATTCACCTCTTGTATAGGCACATTGTAGTGTTTTTTTTTTTTTTTTTTCGCTTTCCTTTTAATCCTGTTCTTTTGTAAATAAATTACACTTCCATAGTTTCAGTTCCTGAGTTAGGGTTGGGTAGGCCTGAGTGAGTAAGAAGTATTTTCAGCAATTGAAGGGTCTCGCTCGCATGCTTTATTTTGGTTTGGCATTTATGTTGGTTCACGAGCTTAAAGAACCATCCTCACTGCAAACTACAATTCAACCATGAAAAGTTAATGATATATCAATCTTGTTCTTGCAAATTTTTAATTATAAATTCATCTTTAGATTGTACGTACAATACAAGATCTTAACGGACATAACGTAACCTATCCTTAGGTAGCTTAATATTATTTGCATTTATGATATTTCAATTATTAAATATATATATATATGTAGCTGTACTGTAAGCCTTGCGTTTTCTTTTCTCGCTTCCTCTACTTTATAAAGAAAGGAGCTGTTAAAAGCCAGCCGCCACCAAGATTTCACTTTTCAGTTCCATTTTCGAAATTAGTTAGGTATAGATCGAAAGTTTTTGTTGACGCAGATTCGATTTGACCGTGGAAACTAGAATATACACATGTCCTTCCATCTTTTGCATTAATCAAGAGAAAAGTAGTATGCTGTCACTCTCGTGATTGGTTTTGGAGAAGAAAGAAGATTTCAATAATGAAAGCGAGATTGGTGGTGTTTCCTGTAAGAGGTAGGAATTGGTACTTTGGTAGATCCATTCTTCAATCTTCTTCCGTTGGAGAGACAACCTCAGCTTCATCAAACGCTACTCCCTCCACTGTCACCGAGTTATGGAATAGCTTCTCTTCCTCTAAATCCAATGCCTACAATGCCGAACTTGTAATCGACTTTGTCTCCAATAAGGTCTTCGATCACTCACTTTCTATTGTTTTTTGCCTTTCTCATTCGTTCTCAAAATGGGTCATTTTTTTTTTCATTTTGATATGTAAGTACATTTCTGTGTCTACTTTATATATAGATGAACAGAGCATGGGTGGGTCTAGAGAAGGCGCCAGAGGGCACCTTGAAGAATAAGATTCATGGGTATCTCTCATTTTTGTTAAATTTATTTCGTTATCTTTCTTCATCTTTTTTCTTTTTGATAATAGCAAGTACAGTAAAACTGTTGATTCGACTTGTGTAGGCTGGGATTGAAGCTTCTGGCACGCGTTAAACCATCTGAGATTTTCCTAAAATCTATTTCCAAGGAGGTTTCTTGCGTTGAAATTACATACCCTTCCAGGTTTTGAGCCCCTAACTCTGTTCGTTTTGTTCTAATTAAACACAATTCAGCTTCATTTGTTACATGTTGAACAATCTAATAATGTTTTATTCTTTTGGGTACTACAGTCAAACGTCTCTAATTATGATGTCCTAAACTGTTAGACAATCAAGGAATTGATTTTCATGATTCATAAATTCATACTCACTTAATCAAGCCATCCCCATTGCATCCTTGTAATAGGAAGTGATTTTCTTGCTGACAAAGTTTTGAACTACTTGATTGAAATTTCTGAAGTTATGCTGGATTGTTTCTCTCATATTCTGTGTCATCTCTGCACTCTGACTGGATTCAAACAGAACCTTATATTATTCTGTTTTAATTCGTATTTTCGTTTTGCAGTTTAAATCCGCAACTTGTGCGCAGAAGGTTGCGACATATTGCCGTGAGGTAGTTATTTGCTTACATGTTATAGATGTATTTTGATCCGCCACATCTCACTTTTTCTTTCTTTGTTACTCCTATAAGAATTGGCATGGAGAATCAAATTCATCGGTTCAAAATTCTAGCTCTGATGTCTGATTAATAGTAAGATTGGCCATTGTAAAAATGTACTTTTTTTCACTTTTTTTTTGGCATATTGTCTGTTGGAAAACATTTGTCTGTTCTGATTAATAGTAAGATCGGCCATTGTAAAAATGTACTTCTTTCACTTTTTTTTTTAGTTGGCATATTGTCTGTTGAAAATGTTTGTCCCTTAAAAATCTTGTTGAAATGGCTTATGAATCTTTACCACTGTCATCTTTCTTCTCCCTATAAAGCCTTAATGTCTTTGACAATGTTTTTAACTCCATTGTCTCTGCTATAGCGAGTATATCTGTCTAAAATGATGTCCAAATCATCAGGGGAGCTGCCATCCACAGGAAATATTTCTATGGTTCAGTTACATTACTTCCACTCACAAGTGCATTTACTGTAAGTATGTCTGCTGTTTTAGATATTATCTTTGTCTTTCTAATATGTTTTCCATGAGTTGTCTAACGTTTTGTTTGGTCAATTAATCTTCTGTTGCATAATTACTTTTTCTGTTCTCATATAGGTTTTACCTCTGCCCAACATCCCATTCTTTTGGATATTGTTCCGCACTTATTCCAATTGGCGAGCTATGAAGGTGTGTTATATACTACTATGATTTGAAAAGATTAGTTGTCATGTTGTTTGCATGTAGGAAACAGCTTTACAGTAAGCATGTTAATATGTTGCATTTGCTACAATGGATGTGTATCATTTACTACGAAGATTTAGAGTTCAAATTACTCCATACCATCCTTCATTTTAGAATTTTACGTGTTTCTTCTGTTCCAATTTTGCATCCTTGTTCTTTAGGGAAGTGAAAAACTCCTCCAGCTTGTATCAGATTGCTCCAGCACTGAGGATCCAGCTGTAGCAAATGTTATTGGAAATGGTAAAGAAAGGATTAAGCAAACAAATAATAATTCACAAAGAGTTGTATGGGTAAGCCCTCTTGTTGCAGATCTGAAATTTGTTCTGATAATGTTGATGTCTGAATATGGTTACATGACTTCTGGGAATTAGTCTTCTTGTAAAATTTTGCAGAATAATCTCTTTCTTGCAGTTCCAAATATATCTTCTCATGAAATATCTCAACTTTTGAGTTCACAGCATTGCGAATCTTCCTTTTAAAAACAATAGATGTCTACAATTTTAGCTCTAGTTTTTTTTTTCTCCTCTTCCCCCCAGTGGCTATGACTGCACAAATAGACTTTGGTTTAAGTTTTCATGTTTGTTCTGTGAGAATGATTAACATTGGATACAGCATCCAACGTCTTAGCATATGCAGACCTTCACATTTTTAGCTGCAAGAGTTCTTTCTTTTGCCCTTTAACTAAAATCATATTCTTTGTGGAAATTATATGTAGGTATTGCAGCCATCAAGGGAGCTTCAAGAACTTCTTGGCTGTGGAGACGAGAATCATGGCCTTAGTGATTCTGATTTGTCAAATATATGCAAAAAGTTCAACTTAAACATTAACGATGTTACGAAATTCAGG
>JAOSBK010000001.1:12891705-12903556 GCA_027568895.1 Erythroxylum shatona | reverse complement strand
ATGGCCTTAGTGATTCTGATTTGTCAAATATATGCAAAAAGTTCAACTTAAACATTAACGATGTTACGAAATTCAGGCATACGATGTAGTTCCTAATTTGCTTTGTAAATTTTGGCATTTGAACTATAACATGTTGATGCTCATTCTTGGTGGATAGCAAGATTTTATCCTTCCAAGTTTGTAGATAACTGGATCTTGTCTGACACGAAACTTGAAGATTCTCTTTCGGTCTTTCTCCAATTGGATTTTGGATTGTGATTAAAGATAAAAGAGTGGAGCGGATGCTAAAATATTATCTTGTTCTGGTTTTGAATTCAGTGAAGTAGGATTTCTATTGGTCAGTCACAAGTTTACTTGCCAAAAGACGAATCACTTTTGGTAAATATAATCCTTAAATTGCAACATCAGTTAACAAATGCTCGAGTGCAAGAAGAGCAGTACGTTCACCCTTATTCTGTATGAATGAGATCGACTAGGTCGTTTGATTTAGCAGCTTTGATTAATTCTGTGCTGGCCTTGGCTACATGTATGCTTCTCTAGCCTACCCCGTTGTCTCGGAAAAGAAATCAACTTTATAAGATAAAGAGTAAGAGGGTTCTGCGTTTTCTTTTTCTAATTCCAAAGCTACACAGGATCATATGTATACGTTTGTCAGAAATGTGACGAGTCAAAAGGTAGCACAGCCGTAGATTGTTTGTTCCAACCTTCTGATCCTGTCACAGCAAGTTCTGCAAACTTGAAACTTCGGTTCTATTAAAGCCATGTACAAATGAATCACTAGTTGACAGCTACATCCGTGTATCATAGTCTTGGGTGGATCTGTGACTAACGTCAAACAAATAAATCTCTTGGCCATTTAAGACATGTAATCTTGAGTGTTTGGATCGCCAGCTTGTTGAGATGCCCCTTGATCAATTCCAACTGTTCTCTTGCTCATATTAGCTCGCTGCACTAAACGTACCAATGCCTGAACCACTTCTGACATAGGGGGTCGGAACTCCGGCTCAGGCTGAAGCAAAACAATGAAAATGAGTCCCCAGACCAAATTGTCACGGTAAAACGAGTATGTCTCACGTTATTACAAAAGAACAGAATTAAGTAACACAAATTCCACCTTGTTTATGATATGCAAGTTTAGGGAGAGTCTTATATATCCTACCCTAACCAGCAAATTCCTTCATCTCAGAAACAATGTTACCTGGACACAAAGGGCAATGACATCGGCAAAACGAGATAGAGATTTGACAGGGTAAAGCCCTTTAAGTGCTTGATCAACCATCTTGGATAGAGCATCAATGTCATGAAGCTGAGGTGTGGCCCATCGTACCAAAGATTGCTCCAGTATTGGTCTTGAGCTGTAAAAAGATTTCACAAAGAATAAAGACTAGGAACCAATTTCTTATCTTCTACCTCAATGAGCTTATTTATTGGACATAATGACAGCAGTCAGTTTTGTAATCAACCAATCACCTATCAAATGGTTTACGTCCAGTAAGCAGCTCCAACATGACCACTCCAAAACTGTAAACATCGCTCTTAAGAGTATAATGACCAGACATAGCAACCTCTGGTGCATTATACCCAGAACCTGCATTTTGGCTCAATATCTGCATATGGAAATAGAAACCAAAATCACACATTAAGCGATAAGTTCTAGCATCAAGTTAAAAAGTGGTGCAATAATGAACCAACCTAACCAAAAATAGATAGACGAGTAGACTGAGTTTGATGTCCATTGCAACTACGAGAACAATGAGCCAGAAGTCCACAAAATTTGGAACATCCAATAAGTTGTTTCTTAAAAGCATCACATAGGCAATCAAGGATTTCAACTTCCAAACTAGTTAATAACCATCTCTTTTAGCATTTTCTTTACTTGTGGACCTCTTTGCACCAAATTTTAGTAGTTCCCATAAGGAAATTCAATTATTTTAAACTTCACATCCTCCTAAACTTACGTTTCTGAATTCTGAGCCAACCAGAAAATGGCTTGCACAACTTTCTTAGAAAGACATCAAAAAATAACTCAAAGATCACCTGATCTGCATTTGGGAGAAAACTTGCCAGGCCTGAGCTTGAAAGGTGAGGATTGAGTTCAGCATCCAATAGTATGTTTGCTGACTTGATGTTTTTATGAATAATGGATGGAGAACAGACTTCATGCAGGTACCTGAAAAATGGTACCATGAAGGTAAAGATAAAAATATTGCAGGAAAATGGTGTGGGCTCATTTAAATCTACATCATCAATCCTACTTAAATCTCATCAACTATAGAGTCAATTCAAACATCAGAACCTATTAAAATAACTATGGAATTAATGTACCACCATTGGATGTTAGATGAACTGATCTCGTAGAAAATTGCATCACCTCTCCTCATTCATTTATTAGATATATGCCTTGACATCGACTACAGTTACGTATCCTAAATTTACCCCTTTGAGGTACTACTGCTTTTTAAACAAGCCATCATTATGCTTTTGAAAAGACAAGTTGATACGAAGTTGCATGCCAGTGTTCTTTCCTTTTCAATATTGGCTGTCATGGGGCTCATAACATCTACACTTCAATCATCCACTCAGGTAAAGGAGGACTTGGTCCTTACACTCCAACAGCAAAGAATGCAGGTGTTTGAGGGAGATCTATGTATAGGAGGGACTGTATCTTTAGATAACAAAATGTGATATTAGAAGGTCAATTTGTGAATTTTGGTGTTCTTGTGGTGAACTTACTCCAATGCCCGGGCAGTTCCCAAAGCTATCTTGACACGAGAATTCCATATCAAAGGTTTGCTATAATCATCTGGTACATGAAGGAACTCATGCAATGATCCATTCTTATGGAACTCATATATTAGTAGTTGTTGTCCATGTTCCGAACAGTAACCCACTAGCTCCGTCACATTCGGGTGATGTAACTCTGAGATTTTGGATACTACTTCTGTAAAATCTTCAACCATATTGTTGGCAGTACAAGCTGAGTCTATTTTCTTCACTGCAAGAACCTACAACATAGTCCCAAAAGGAAAGCGAAAAGAGTCAAGGATCATGAGATAATGTACTAGAATATTCCAAATGTGTGGTGCCAAAATTTGGAACTAAAAATTCCAACCTGGAATAACCCACATAAACAGAAAACAATTGTCATTCAGATGTGCATGTGTCAAGATTTGCCATAAAAAAGCACCAGCTAGCACATCACATCAAGTATCAGGATGCATGTGTTTCAATCTCATGTACTATGAAAAGACGTATATAAAACCTAAACTATCCTATGTTTTTTGTTTCTTCTTTGGGCCCCTAAAGTGAAATGTCAAGAACTTTTCAGGTTAAAGAAGCAAACCTTCCCATCATCAAACTGAGCACGATAAACATGTCCAAATGACCCTTCACCAAGAAAATATTCGACACTGAAGCTGCCAGTAGCCACTTGTAGGTCTGCTACTGAATATGAGATCACATTGACAGGAACTAGAACAGGTTTCTTTACAGCAGCAGGCTTCTTCGGAAAATCATTCTTGTCAAATGATTTATGGGAATCACTCGGTGGGGGTTTAAGATTTATTGAGGCTGACGTATACATTGTCTTAGTAACCACAGTAGATGGAGCTTGTATGGACTTCAATTCTGTAGTACAATTTGACAGTTAAACTAAGTGGAATTTTTGGAGGAGCAATGAAACTTCCAATCACAAATGTCCATGGAAAGCAGATTGAAGAGACTAATAATACAGGCCCAAATGAACCAAAATACAGTTTAGAAATTTGTCTAATCACAACCAAGTGGTATCTATTTATAAAATCAAATAGATTGAATAACATTTTGCTTCTAAACTGGAGTCAAAGTGCTAAAGAGTCTAAAATAGTTCATTGAAGATAACTGTCTTCCCAAAGAAAGGCAGAAATGTAGAATTTTCCATCATCCACAGAACAGAATAATCTATTTGGAGACAGGATATTTCAAATACTGAATTGTAAAATCTTCGTGTTCGCAGCAGAACTGTCTTACTGCTATGAGAAAATTAAAAATCACTAGCAGATTATCACATCAGTGATACAGGGCTGAGGACATCCTTCATGAAACAGCAATATTGAGAAATTAATTAGTCACATCTAAATCAATTTCAATTAAGCTCAGCATCTTACAGATTTGCATTCCATTTGGTCAAAGCATTAGCTGCCAAAAGTATAAATTATAAAGAAAAACCAATAATCAAAACAGCCAAGCACAGATCACAAAAGATTGGAATAAATTCTCATTTTTTAGGAATGGAAAATAATAAACAAAACAATCTAGCTACAGCATAGAAACAAAACATTCAAATAATGTAAATTACTGACAGAGATGCTTCGTCCAGCTCAAAATCGGGACGAATAGCCATTACCTTGCGCTTCACCAGAAGAAAGAGGAGCAAATGGTTGATTGTCAAGTTTTTCTTCATCTGAGGATGACCCCTTTGATCTTCTCTTGACAAGGAAAAATGCTACTATTGCTCCAACAACAAATACCGATATGATAATCCCAGCTATGCCACCACCTGTAATTCCTGATTTTTGGTTGCCACCATCAGTCCCACTGTCTGATGGAGTATTGTTGCCACCAGATCTATGACTAGGGCGTTTTGGGGCTGGAGGTGCACCAGGCGGAGGCGGAGGTGCCGACCCTGAGTCCCAATTGTTTCCTTCCTTCCTGTAATGAGGATTACTCAAATTGGTTTTTCAGAATTATCTTTAACTCAATCTGCCTAGCAGATAGCACATGGTCAGAGAAATCTTACCGCAGATTAACGTTAGCCAATGGCCGAGGGATCCAGCCAGTAAAATGATTGTTTGCTATGTTCCTGACAGACAATAATGACCAACATGTTGGTACCATGGACTAAATGTGAGGAAATAAAGTACAAGTTCTCAACTAAATTCAATTGCTATGGTGGTTACACACAAATTTTCAAGAGGAAGATTGGAGAGGACATCAATAGTTCCTGTAAACTGGTTGTTTTGCAAATACCTGTGAGGAGGTCAAGGCTAGTAAGCAAAAAGAAATCAAACCGTATGTTTACTGGCAATAATCAGAAGAAATGCTACTTACATCGTTGTCATACTTGAAAGGGAGCTAAAACTCCGAGGTAGATTTCCTGTCAGCAAATTGAAGGAAATATCCCTGAAGCATGCATTTAGTATTAATACTTGAGATCTATCTGTTCCAAGAAAATAGATCGAAATATCTGTTATAAATAGCAATCAAATACGGACTGAACTTTGCCTTTCCAACTAATCAATGAAACTGGGAACTTTCAAAAACATTTGACGAACCAACGCTATCATTAATCAACCATAGTGTTAAAGAGATATAGAACGAGCATCTATAACAGAAGCAACACAAATATCCAAAGATATAAGGAATATGCCACCCAAAGTAGATTAATTGAATTTTTTTAATATTACAATGCTTACTAGATATTTGAATCATAAACCAAATTCAAGTAGTCATGAAAACCAATGACTGGTATAAAATTAATTGGTATGTTAAACTGTGCAATAAAATAAGATAGGAACAGTTGTTGTGACGCCTTAACAAGCTAGATAAGCAACAAATCTTGGTCAATAAAAGAGTAAAGAAGATCTCACAATGTGGAGAGGGAAGAAAGCTGTCCAAACATGTCATTAAGCTGATTCTGAAGCTGGTTGTGTCCAAGGTTCCTACTCTCCCAATAAACATTAGGGAAAATATGTGAGTTAATTCTGAACTAGAGAAGAAAAGTTCAATTAGAGAACTAACAACGAAATAATCACTCACAAGTATTCTAGAGAAGTCATTTGTGAAATGGAATAAGGAATTCCTCCATTGAACTGATTATTAGCAAGATTCCTAACAACATATGGTTATGTCAAAAAAATCAACATGAATTAGAACAGAAAGACAAAAAATAATTAAGCAATTTCCATATGAGCCATACAGTCTTGTCAAGTTTGGAGGAAGTTGGTAAGGGATACCACCTCCCAGGTTGTTGTTACTCATGTCTCTGCAAAAACCAAACATGTTACGTGTCAAAAAAATACAATGTATGGCAGGCAGGTCACCCATTTTATAAGACCCTCTCACAGGTTTCTCAATGCTGTCAAACTTGTGAGCTGGTAACCCATTCCTCCGGAAAGCCCAAGACCAGATAATTTACTGACATAGTCAAATAGAAGACGAAGTTAGAGAAAGAAATACCAGTGTTAGGAATGCTTAATGCAACATGTCAGAAGGAAGAAAAAGTGTCTTAGAAGATACATTTCTGTTACTCGAGAGCCTGAGCAAGTAACACCTTTCCAAGACTGCCCACATGGATCATCACCAGTAGAACTCCATTTGGTTAGTTGTTGTGGTGAATTTAAACTGCTGTACATGATCCTTAATGCAGAAGCTGTATAAGGTCCAAGCAATCAGTGGGTAATATACCAAATAAGAGCAACCTTGTCGCTCAACTTGATATTGTATGACTATTCCATGATATCAATTCATGCCTAAATAATTTTAAATGGTTAAAAGATCATAAGAAATTTAAGGTGGAGCACATCCGTGAAAACAAAAAATTGAGGGATAAGAAACTTCAAGACCTTACAGATATTGATTCCCAACCTTTGATATTTGGGAAGATATGGTGAATAAGGCCATGCTTAGTTATTCAGAAAATGTTTGTTTTCTTGCATAACAAGGAGGAATATCCTAGACATCATAAAAATTATAGGGGGTCGGCTTCCTTTCAAAATTATACCAGTGAAAAATCTTTGGCTGTAGCTTTATGCAATTACACAGTCATGGTCACAGGATATATCAACAAAATAACAACATATCTATTTGTCCATGATTTTCCCCATCTTTCTTTTCAAAAAGTATGCCCATCTGCAAGGGCTAGGATGGCTAGGGGAATTATCAATGACTGACTGCAGTTCTGCTTTATTTATTGCTTCCTTATAAGTGGAAAGTAAGATAACCTCAGAGACCACTTTTCTAAATGCCAAACAGAGGGAGAAATTAGAGCTGCTAAACACGCTTACTTTCAGACATTGGAAGAGTTTGATTTTGAGCACAAATAGCAATTTACCACTAAATTTCCCCAAGTATGGTCACTAAACAACCCATGATTAATTCTGTATGCATGTGAATAACCGCGTCTTCAGAGCCTCAGCTAGGATTGCAGCCTAAGTTCTTAGGGTAGTTTATGGCTTCATCTGAGTTTGATTAGGATGCAGAACATACGGTTCAGTCTCGCAGATTACTTTTGAGTTGGATAGCAAGTAGATTACACATAAGCTTAATGACTGGGCAGTCAATCCAGAAATGACACATTATTTCACAAGGCAATCCTGGCGATTGAACAACCCATAGAATTGCATTATTAAATCATATCCGCAATTATGCCAAATAAATGATATTAAAGCAAGATCATACTTATGCATATATTTCATGTATCAAGCAATCTCCTTTGCAGCTGCTAAGGCGCAAATTCAGAAGTAAGAGAAGAACTGTCACATATCACTCAAACCACCTGCAAGGTCTTTGCTTTATAACTGACACGATACATCCCAGAAAAGAAATCGACATAAGCGAGACCGCAAACAGACTAAAAAGCTTATCTTTCTGACGTGACTAACATTCAAAGCAAAGCTCAAAGCAGTAGCTTTTGACCAGAAAGAGGCGCTAAATGGAATCTCAATGTATTTAAGTGGAAAATCGTCCACAAAAAGAAACGATTTTTTAACTAAGCTTAGCAGCCTTAAATTACCTTTAAGTCAGCTCAAAACTTAGTCAAACAAAGAAAAGAAAATTTACAATCTGCAGATGCATTAAAAAGGCAGAAACTTTCAGCAATAGTAACAAGTAACAAGCAGCTCTAGATTACAGCAAACAGTAATCAGAGAAAAGTGATACAAAAACACGAGCTAAAAAGGAAAACAGAAACAGGATGTTGTGCAGAGATAGACACGTCTATGTCCATCATTGAGACAGAAAGAGAAAGAGAAATATAAAGGAAGAAGAGAGAGATAGTAGTGGCTTACCATCATTTGGATCTGTCGCGCCATGGATGCATCTAAGAATGCAGATTGCGAGTGTCACTATCAGTTCAACCCTTCTCCGGAAACCCATCATCACCCACGAAGAACCAGAGAAGATGGCCGATGACTAATGCAAGAAAGCTCTTCCTTTATATTTCTTTCTGCTTTTTTTTAAAAAAATTTGAGTACTATTTCTTCTCTATACCCATTAAAACATGTCCCAACTCACGAGGGAAGCTGGCGGGCACGATTTACCAGAAGAATCCAAAGCCACAGAAAGACTTTATTTTATTACACTCGCATTCTCCTCTTTCATCTCTGTCATTATTCTTCGTTTCATCTGTTCTACTTTGTAGTTTCGGACCAGAAATCTTACGGACAGAACTGACACTTGTTTTCCTATATCAGGTAAAATAATGCCACAGTTGCAGTCAGTATTTTCAATAGGTATAAACAGAAGTTTATCAGCTTTCGCGTTGTTTCTATGTAAATGTGTTTTATTCATATTTATATACCTGCTTAAAAGAATCAATTGCATAACCTTTACTAGCAGTAGGAAAGTGACGCTTTTTCACCTTCGTGAGGATTCCATCATGTTTTTTTCCTCCACCACCGCAAGTATGTTTCCGTAAAATACAACATTCTTATTCTACGGAAGATCTTAATGACAAAAGAGAAGATATTAAGGAAATTATAGTGTGAAAAAGGTTACTTATAAGGCTGGATTGAAGTCTCGTGGCTCTCCTGTTCTGTATGTTCACTTTTAATCACCTGTCCCTCGCACTAATGAGAGCTTTGTTTTCATTCAACCTTTTGTATCTTCTCCTTATATTTGCATGTTAGCATTATGTAACGTTAGATCTTGGATTTTCTGTCAGATGATACGGAGTTGCAGACATGGGCACCACAATTAAACGAACCATACTTCTTAGTTAAGATCTTAGATTTTGGTGACAGTGAGGGCTGTATCCCAGAAAGTGCTACTCTTTATGGTTTGGTCCACTATTTCTGTGGATAATGATAGTGCTTGTACTTGTATTATCCTCATTTGCATCCTAAAGGTGCAGAAAATGAAGGTCCTTTTGGAGTTCATGAATCAATCATCCTTCCTTGTACGCCTAAGGGTAGTTGAAAAAAATGTACAAGCTCCCAATGAAAAGAATTGATCAAAGACTCGCTGTTACTACGTGAAACATGATTGAGTAGGCAAAGTACATGTAAGTTGCTCTCAACTGCTTGCTTGGATATGTTTTTTCAATTCGAATGTTGTTGTCTTAGTTGGAGAATTGTAGTTCACCCCAAATAAAAAATTAAATCAAATCTGCATATAATTAAAACAATGAGGTCAGATGATGTGCACTAGTGGTTAGATTGGAATTGAAAAATGGAACGATTAGGAGTTGAATGAATCTCACCACCTAATCTAAACAAACAGGCTACAAGTAAAAGCAAAGAGACGTGGCAACAACTGGCTATATAGGATAGAATGACAGGGATACGTTAGAACACTTGGCGTTTTCCCATCCAACTTGGGTTGGTACAACAGAATATATTTTCCTTTGTAATATTTAAATGAGGATATATGTAATTCATAAGCATGAATCAAAGTAGTTTCGTTTACTGAATTGCTGATGTATGATCGATAATTACTAGTCAAAATACCATTGAAATTGTCTAGTTAGAGGTTTGCTTTAATTTTATAAGGTAGATTTTCCTACCCGACGAATTCAGCAGACATTTTGAACCTTTATTCTGCAGTTCATCAAAAGGGGTTTGTCTATTTACTAGAACTAAATTAGTAGGTATGTTTATGTATCTGCACTGTCAAGATGTCTTAAGTAGTTGTTTTCCATAATATAATCAAAGTCAAGGTTGGAGCTAGTTAGGTTAATGGCAACTTTTCAACATAAGTGACCAAACTATATGATTTTTGGGGAAATATTCAGTTGCCTTTACTTATAAAGTAGTTGAAATAGAAAGGACAGCATATAAGTATAAATATAATTAGTGACAGTTTAGAAGGAATTATAATATAGTTGAAAAAATACCATATCTAAACATATAATAGTTAGCCACTAATTACCTTACAAGGATGAACCCTTGTATGAACTTATATCCACCAGTATGGATGAGACTCGTAACACAACAATTCCACTTATAAAAGTTATAATAAACATTATTTAAACTATAACATTTATGCACTTGCGATTACATTTTAAAGAAGAATAACAATATTCTTAAAACAAAAGATTAATTACATTGGACTCTCCCATGATTTGGGTCTTTTTCAATTTTGTTCTTAAATTTTAAAAACTATAATTAACCCTCGAGATGGGTATAAGTAATGACAACTCCGATTAATGATGGCCAAGTGGCACAAAACTTCATCAAAAGAATATTCAGTAGATTTGGAGTGGCGAGAGCAATCATAAATGATGGAGGAGCTCATTTATGTAATAAATCATTTGAATCTCTTCTTCAGAGTTATGGAGTCAACTATCAAGGGGCCACACTTACCATCTGCAAATAAGTGGCTAAGTGGATTTTGTTAATCGCGAGCTAAAGAGAATCTTGGAGAAGATGGTTAATGGTTCGAAGAAGGATTAGGCATTGAAACTTGACGATACTTTATGGTCATATTGAATCACCTTCAAGACACAGATAGGTATAATACCCTTTCCACTTGTTTATGGGAAGGCTTGTCATTTTCCTGTAGAGATGAAGCATAGGGCATATTGAGCGATTAAGGTTTTAATTTTCAATTGGAAGATAGCTGGTTAGAAGAGACTCCTACAACTAAATGAGTTAGAAGAGTTAAGGTTCAATGCTCATGAGAATGCCAAGTTGTATAAGGAGAAAGTTAAAAGATGACATGATTCTCATATCAAGAAAAAGAAATTCAAAATTGGAGATGTTATTTTGTTATTCAACTGAATATTAAAATTGTTTTGAAAAAGCTCAAGTCGCATTGGAGTGGTCTTTCAAAGTAACCCAAATATTCAAATATAAAGCTTTAGAATTAGAGAATGATAAAAAGGAATTCAAAGTTAATGGTCATTGATACAAATCGTATTTCGAAGGAGGAATATTAATATGAAAGGGAAGTATTGTCTTTCCTTTCTTTTGGTTGAAAATAACTGACATGGTTAAGCTAGTGACCTTAAATGTAGCATGTTATGTTTTAGTTAGGTTTTTTGTAATTATTGCATGCTTTGTGCATTGTTTTTATATTTTTTTGAAATGAATTTGATTGATTAATATTCATGGCTTGAAGTGTGCCAAATGGTTAGGAAAAATATTCAGGAGGATGCATGATCGTGCATGTGCATGATTATGCAAACTTGGATGAGATACCGATTGTCATGCATGATTGTGGACAAGGAAACTCCCAGTTCTCTATCACATGAACAATTGTTTCAAAGGCCCACACTTAGACATTGTATGATCATGCATTACGCACAATTGTGCAATCACCCTTTTTACCCCCAAAAAACCTAGCCTATTTATTTCCCTCGTCTTCTTCTTTCTTTCTTTTACCTCTTCCCTCTCCAATTGGCAGCCTCCATCTCTTTTTCACTTATTTTCACACGATTTTCACACAGATTTCATACTTTTCTTCCATTTTAACATGGTTTACCTATAGATAGACTAATTTTCACACTAGAAGATGTCTTTTTCCTGGGTTTAAGAGTAGATTTTTCTACACTTCTCTTTTGTATTTTTGGTGTTCTTTTGTGATTATTTTGTAGGTTTTCATACAAATGATGACCTAGAGTAAAGCACCTTGCACAAAGGTCCAAAACCAAAGG
>JAOSBK010000001.1:12848270-12869763 GCA_027568895.1 Erythroxylum shatona | reverse complement strand
TTCCGCCTCTTTGTTACCCGTCTTTCGTTTCGGTCTCTTTCGGTTGGGGTCCGGTTCTCCGGGATCGGGTCCCAACACAATTAATGAGCTTTTTTTAGTCCCCTTTACCTTATGTTTTACATATAATTTTCACAATACCCACAAATATATCTTCACGTTTATTTTGAGATTTATATAATATGATTTAACTTTTTATATATTTTAATATTTATTTTTGATATTAGTTTTACTTATAATATAATCCATATAAAAGATTTGGTTAGATATATTGTCATTTATGTTTCATATGGTTTAAAATTATATAATAATTAATATATTTTACTTTGCATATTTTAAATATATTTTAAATAATATTTATATGCATAAGTAATTTTTATTACAAAATAAATATAATTAAAATTAAAAGTATTTTTTTATTTTTATGTTGTCAAACAGTCTAGCTCTTTCAAAAAAGCTCTTTTTTAAATGACAGCTAAACAGTTAACTGATTTCTTAGAAAAATTCTACTGAAAAAAAGACTATGATATAAGTCTATCGAAATACTGTTGAACTAGGCATTTGGTTGGCATTACTGTAATAGATTTCAGCTTGAATATTGACACCATACTTCTTATTGGTTGATAAACTTACCTCTTGATAACTGCCAGTTTTGAAAAATCTCTCTGTAGATACCCACTTTTGCTTTTTGCCAATTTGTGGTTACCATGTGTACGAGGCTTTCAGATTGCCTTCAAAGGGTTCCATATCCTCATTTAACCTAACAAAAGGCATGATATCAGATAAGTCAGTGAAGGAAATTACCAAAATGCATACTCTAGCATAGTTGACTCTCTTGATTTCAGTTGTTTCTTGATGAAGTGCAATTGGTCTCCCAACAAAACTTGCTAAATAGCTCAATCCGTTTGTAGTCCAATATTCCAACGAGACTTCATGCAGATTCAACAAAATTGGTATATTATCAAGGTTCAACTCCTCCAACTTGAGGCCAGGCCTCTACGACTGCAACAGGAGAGGTTTACTTTGCACGTGCCAAGGTCCAGATTGTAAGACATTCTTAGCTTCTTCGTACGTAATTGGAGAACTTGAAAAGAAATACATTATCAGAGTTAACCGTTACATCAACTAACCATATTGTTTCCAAGTGTTAAATACCCAGTATTTCATAACTGAAAATGTTACTTTTTTATCCATGAAGAAGTCTACAAGAGTAGTTCTCCATCTTTCGGCTCCTGCGTTCAACATGTAAGAGGACGTGAGACAATCCTCTGCTCTAGTGAGTCAGACAGTGGAGGATACATTAACTTCTGCTCAGGCTTCGTATTTCCTACAACATGAGTCTAAGTCTTGCGCATGGGAGCTTTATTCTGGCTGGTGGAGGGGTTGTCTCAGGTTGAAGGGTCGACAGCTTCTATGGAGGTTAATGGCAGGAAGTGTGCATCCATTTAACTGGTGAATAAAGGAGTACAACACAGGTTAAAAGGTGTAAATCTACACTGATAGTGCAGAAATGTAGAAGTCTGGAGAAATGTATGAGGCTTTGTAACAGGCTAAGTCTTAAAGCAAATGGTGAATTAGTAAGCAGTTTTGAAGGTGAAAGCAGTGTGTAAATGAGAGATGTTTGAGAAGACAAAAAAAGCAAGAGAGCTGGTTTGAAGTGATAAGGAGAAGTAAGTGTAGGGATTCTCAGGCGAGCTAAGAAGTAAGTGAATCCGGCATTTCCGGCAAGAGCATCTCAGGATTTTTTTTTACATATTTCACGTTTGCCTATAATTATTTTGAAAATTTTGAAATAGGCACAAACTAATATTATTATATAATATTAACTATTTATATAATTTAATTATATATTCAAAATGTTATTTACAATATTGAATATGAAACATATTTAGTAAAATATAAAATATAATAATTTAATTAATTTGTAAATATTTAATATTTAATATAATTTTAATACTGAATAATCATTATTTTATCTTTTTAAAAGTTAAGGAATAAATATAAAAATTTCTCACTGAACTGCTAATAATTGTTTTAGTCCAATATAAATTGCTACAGATGTATACAGTAAATTAATCAAAATATCTTAGGTAATTAAAAGGTATTTTTAATTTCTTTATAACACTCATATTAATGTACCTTTCTATAAAAGGCCCACACAAAAATTAAGATATTTTATAAAAAAAGGATTGACTCTCTAGCTCTCGGATGAACAGAAAGTGCTTTCGGATGAATAATAAAATCTCCCAAAATAGGAACTTTGCAGCTGAGATTTTGGCGGGCTTCAAGCATCTACAAATAACTTTATACTTTTAGAAGGTTTTATGGAAACCTCTGAGGGAGGATTTACTCCCCTAGAAGCAAGGCAAACCCATTTCCCCATCATTCAGGAAGCTTTGAAAAGTAACATTGTGAGGGATTTGCTCCAAACTAAAAATCCAACTACTGTGAAGTCTTGGAATAAGGTAGTTGCTTTTTGAATCTTTCATATCGAAGCCTAAGTTCTTCTCTTCCTCCTTGATTGATGGTGTAGGTTCCCTACCTCTTGAGCTTATGTAAGAAGGTGTTGAGCTCTAGTGTAATACTTTAATTGGTTTCTTCCTTGACAAGAGATCAACTTTCGCTTTCATGTAAATATGGGCTCAATCTAAATGAGGTAACAAGGAGCTAGATAGGATTTTTGTTCACTAAGGAGGATACTTTCTTTTTCAAATTTTCAGATTTCAATAGTATGTCTAAAGTTTTAGAAGTTGGCCTTTAGCATATGGATGGATAACCTATGTTCATCAATAAATGGGTTCCTTAACTAGAATTTGATAAGACCAACATTGAAGCCATCCCTTTATGGATTCATTTCCACAACATGCCTCTTAAGTATTGGTCCTTAGATGGATTAAGTTATTTGGCAAGTGCAGTAGGTAAACCAATGGCTTTTGACTCATCCAATGTTAAAGTTGAAAAAGTGTGTTATACTCAAGTGTGTGTTGAAATCAACCCCAAGAAACCTCTGCTTGAAGTCTTCCCAATTATGAAACTCAATGCTGCTAATGAGCTAGTGAAAGCTAAAATACAGCTATACTATAATTGGAAGCCTCAAATGTGGCACAAATTTTGGAAACCAACTGGGACAATGTTCATTAAAGTGGATTATAACGAGTTAATTGGGATAGTAGAAGAATCAGTAGCTCCAAATACAAACAATGGCTCTAATACATTACTACAGAATGTAGATGCAGAAGTAACTGAGGATCAACATATAAATCATGTAAATGCTTCAGCTAGGGAAAAATGTAAAGCTAGTATTAAACACACTAAAGATGAGAAGGAGGATAAGGTTATTCTAGAAGAATTTCCTGATGAGATTCTTAAGTTGAATGGTCAATTTTCTCTAACATCTAGTAGGAGATCAAGTAGGAAAAGAAGAAAACCCAAAGGGAGTTGGTGAATCACCCTCTCTTTTGCCTAAATATTTATGACCTTTTGTAACATTAGAGGCTTTGATGTGCCTAATAAAGGTTAAGTTATTAAGGACCTATTAAAGGAAAAGAAACCAATTTTGTTGAGGCTACTGGAAACTAGAACAAAAGCTCATAGACTTTACAATGTCATGAAATTTTTTAGGAAAGGCTAGAAATATGTATCAAACCATAAGCATCATTACAATGGTAGAATCTTGATTGCTTATAATACTAAAAAAACTACATAATTAGTGAACAAAACTTCAGATCATCTTATTCATCTCAAATGCAATCTCTATGAGGTAAGGATTGAGATGGAAATTCCAATCATATATGTAGTTAACTTTGAATTTCAGAGAGCTAAGCTTTGGGGCCTTAGCTTATTGAAGGAGACATGAATTGTATACTTCATCCCTCTAAAGCTCAAGGAGATAAAATTAACACTTTAAATATTGACATAGAGCTAGATCATGTTGTTAAAAAGCTACAAGTGACTAACCTCAAATATTTTGGTTGTTTCTTCACCTAGAATAACAAGCAATATGGAAGTTGTCTTATTAGGAAGAAACATGATAAAATATTGGATAACAATTAATGGATGAGCCAATTGCCCAACTTATCTCCTCACTTTGTTGCCCCTATATGTTCTAATCACTTTACTATAGAGGTACTCAATCTCAATTCCCCTGCTTCTTAAAACCCTCCTTTCAAAATTTCAACTTTTTAACAAACAGGGATGATTTTATAGAGTTAGTACAAGAGGTCTTGGATGTTAGGATTTATAGCTATAAAGCCTTTCAACTAATAAGGAAGCTACACATACTTAGAAACCAATTGAAGATTTTCTATAAAGCATATCGGTCTTCAACCTTTATTAAGCTACAAAAATCTAAGAAAGTGTTAAGAAGTGCTCAGGAAGCTTGTTATACTCACCCAAATAACTCTTCATATAGAAATACTAAGGTTACTATGGAGATATATAAAGTAGCTCTTCGAGAGCATGATTCACTTCTCATCTAGAAGGCTAGAATTACTTGGTTGAAAGAGGGGGACTTTAACATTAAATTATATCACAATATAATCTTAAAAAGGAGAAACATAAACAAGATAACTTGTCTGCATGATTCAAATGGCCATATGATTTCAGATAACAATTCTATGAGGAATTTGATAGTCAGTTACTTTGAATCCTTACTTGGTGTTCCAAACTTTCCTGTTCTTTCTAATGTTCAGGAGTTAGCAGATCTTATTGGCCCTCCCTATTCTTTATCTCAAGAGACATTAATAAAGCTTTAACAGGATTTCACCATGCAGGAGATCAAAGTTATTTTGTGTAATCTTAATTGATTTAAAGCACCAAGCCTTGATGGCTTTAATGCCTACTTTTTCCAGAAAACATGACACATTATTAACAAATGCTGGAATTTATTAGTTCATGGAAAATATTGAGGGAAATAAATGCTACTCACATTTTTTTGATCCCTAAACTTCCTAATGTGAGTTGCCTTAAGGATCTTCATCCAATCTCTTATTGTAACACCATTTACAAGGTTAATTCAAAGCTAGTTGCTAATAGGCTTAAAGAGAATTTGAATAAGATCATTCATGATGCTCAAGGAGATTTATCCTAACATATCTATTTTTGACAATATTATCTTGGCGTAAGAGTTGATAAGAGATTATAGCTCAGGTAGATCCACCAAAAGTTGCTTTATTAAAATTGATTGCTCCAAAACCTTTAACATGCAGTAATGGAGCTCTATCCTTACTTGTTTGGAATCATTTGTCATTGTAGTCGTCTTTGTTAAATAGATGCAGGTTTACATTTTAACCCCTTCTAGTAGCATCCTTATCAATGGTGCTCCAATTAACTAATTTAGAGGTTCTAATGGCATTAGACAAGGAGATCCTTTATGGCCTTATCTTTTTATCATTACTATAGAAATCTTGAACAAGATCATTTACTTTAACATAGCTAGAAGACCTAATTTTAAGTGTCATCATAGATGAAAATAATTGTCTCTATTCTAGCTTTTTTTTAGATGATCTGATCTTACTTTGTGGATCTTTTAAAGATTCTTTCTTTATCCTACATCAATCCATTATAATCTTTTGCAAAATCTTAGATTAAAAATTAATCATTTGAAGAGTGGAATATATTTCTCATAATATGTTACAAACATTGAGAGACTCCAACAAAATTTTGATCTCAACATCTAGGGAATGCCTTTCAATTATTTAGGAGTTCCCATTTTAGCAAAATAATTGAGATTTTAGGATTCTTTGAAATTTCAGGAGAAATACAAGAAAACTATCAATTATTGGCAGAGTAAATCTTGTCTCAGGCAGGTAGAGTTCAACTTATCATTTTTTTTTGGAACCATCTCCATACTCATTGGAGTACTCATCTCTTTCTTACTTAGAGAATTATTAAGAAGATATAAAAATGCATCAGAAACTTCCTCTGGTTAGGAAAAATTGACAATTCTAAAGGAGATAAAATCAAATATGAAATCTTTGTTGGAAGAAGTAAAGGGAGTGAGGGCAGGCCTCATAACAATGGAGATTGTTCAAGGATAAAGAATCTCTTTGGAGTAAATGGATCAATGAGTATTATCTCAGGGAAACCACCTTATGGAAAATTTTTGAAAGGAAAGAATTTTCCTGGCCTTTTATCTAACTTCTAAGAAACAGACTTAATGTTTCATCAAATGGTAGATAAGGAATCAAGAAGGAGTATTGTTTTGGTTTGATAATTGGACTTCTTAAAGTCCTCTTAACCTCAGGGAAGATGTCTCTCCTCTTCTTTCAAGAATCCCACTTTAGGCAAGAGTTAACAGTGTGATTGATCACTATTCTTGGCATTTTGAGGGTATAGGTGTTAACAGGCTCTAGATTTAGTTTCCTAGCCATTAGCTTAATCCTTTCACTCTAGAAAATCCTATCTAGTCTCTTAGAAACAATGGAGACTACTCAAAATCCTCATGCATAAAAGCTCTTAAGTTTTTTAATCCTCTCGTCACTTAGTACAATATTATATAGAAAAGGGTCCTTAAAGCTTAAAGCCTCCTTCACTACTTAGCTTGCAGCTAAAGGAAGACTGAAGACTAAGGGCAGAATAATGGGTTCTAATAAAAAGCTATGCAAACTATACGGGAATGAGCTAGAAATTATAGACCTTTTATACTTTAAATGCTGTTTCACCTTCTCTATTTAGGCAAACATTCTACACACTCTCAATTTATAATGTCAAGAATCATATTGGAATAGAATTTTGGTATAGGCTAATTATAAACTCAATTCAATAAGGAAAGATAGAGTTTCCCTTAGTCTAAGCCTCAATTGTGTTGTATATGCCATTTGGAGAGAAAGGAATCATAGATTTTTCAACAAGGTTATAACAAATAAGTACGTTTTAATTCACAAGCTTCATTGTTAAATAAGGGAAACTATGGTAGCCTATCATATTGAAGAACATATGACCTCTCTCTAAAAAAGACAATGGAATATTTAACTTCTTAGTTTTTTCCTAAGATTAAAAGCATATGAATTGTATTGATTTTGCTTGATCAAGCTTTATAAAGACACGATATGACATTTATGGCTTTAATGAATTCTTTTACCTTTCAAAAAAAGATAAAGATATTTTTGTAAAACAAATGAAATAAAATCTATGTTAAATTGTTTGTTAACCTGATATTTTTAGCCCGAAACATTAGAAATATGAAAAAAAATTGCATTTTGGAAAACACCCTACACGTTATGGTGGGTATTTTCTAAGATAGAATGTTTTGACACGTTGGAGCTATTTTTTGAAGATATATAAGTGGAAAAGTCCTATAAAAAATCCTAGAAGACTCAAAAGTATATAAACAAGCTCAAAATACCACTTGAAGGTGTCATTTCACAAAAAAGGAATATCCAAAGTGGAAACAACAAGATCAATTCTAGCTTTCCAAACTTTCCAGATCAAAGCTTCAAGCTAATTTCATTCTCTTTTCTTCTTTTATTTCATTGCATTGTATGCCAAATCTAAATAGTTGTGTTGAGGACATGATTATGAATTACTAAATCTATATTGGGGTTTTATTCTTGAATTATTTTGTATAAATTTTACCTTATTAAATTCAATATATTGCTCCTTTGTGATATTTGTTATGCTCATACTTGATTTAAATCAAGAGATTGAGTCAAGATATGTATGTTAAGATGCATAATGAGATTTGGTAAAAAAATATCAGGTTAATAAGCAATCTAAGATAGATTTTAATTTTGAGTTAATTATTTTTAGGATTACTTCAAATCCAATTAAGTAGTTAGGAGTAGTTTTAAGAAATTGAGAGATTGCAACTCAACTTTTATCTATTTCAATTGAGATTACTTGATTAGATCTTGAGAGAGGATAGTCAAAACATTTGGATATCTAGGATCAACCATAGTTGAATTCACAAAGTGAAGGGAACTTCAATTTCATTGTTATCTTTTACTTGTTCAGTGATCAAGTTTTGTTATTTTACTTTAATTTTTAATTAATCAATCTCTTGTTGAATTAGACAAACTGTAATTCAAAGTGTTAGGTGATTATATTCAATCTTTTTTAGAACAATACCATTTGTACTACAATATATAACTTGTATACTTGCAATATAATATAAAACTAGCAAACAAATTTTTGGCGGCGTTGCCAGGGATTGCAATTTTAGCAACTTATCAAATTTGAATTCTATTATTTTAAGGAGTTTGATACTTTTTCTTGTGTGATTTCAAGTGCATAAACACAAGAATCGTAAGGAGCTCAAAAAAATTAGGAGATACATCAAATTTTGACATCACCAAACATGAAAGAGAAATTCAAAAAGCAAAGTGCCAAGAAGCTATAAATAAAACAATTATGAAAAAAAGAAATCAAAGAGGACACAAAAAGACCTTTTATGAATTTTATGAGGCCAAGTTTTAAAGTGAATCAACAGGGCATCATAATACCCCCGTCTGAGCTAACAACTTTGAGATAAAGCTAGCCTTATTAAATATGCTACAAACTAATATGCAGTTTTATGGATAGGCTAATAAAGACCCAATGCATACTTGGTAAAATTCTTAGGGATATGCAACACATTTAGATACAATGGGTTGTTCAAAGATGCGGCAAAGATGATGTTGTTCCCTTTTACACTGAGAGATAGAGCTAAGGCGTGGTTTAACTCTTTAAACCCTGAGAATGTCACAATTTGGGAGCAATTGGTACAAATCTTTTTGAAAAAGTATTTTCCATTGACAAAGACCACAAGAATCATTAAAGAGATCATAAATATCCATCAGAGTGATAAAGAGTCCTTATATGAAGCATGAATTAAAAAAATTACAAAGGATTTGTCCATGCACAACTTACCAAAAGAATTCTTGTTACAACATTCTATAATGGAGTTAATACACACATAAGAGGGATTATATATATAGTAGCTAGTGTTTCTTTAATAAGAAAAATAATTGATTTTGCACACGATCTATTATAGAAATGTTGAATAATAGTTGCCTATAGACAATAGAGAGGGGCAAACAACAAAATTTTAAAGAGAAGAAGGTAGTGATAGCTAAGAATTTAGTGACAACTTTGTAGGCTTAAATGTCGACCCTTACTAAGCAATTAAGCAACTAATAGGCCTCTTCTTTTAACCTAACGAAGGAAGTTCAACATGGATGTGAGTTATGTGGGCAAGAAAGTTATATGATAGTTGATTTTTTTTATAGAAAGCAATAGTATATAATAAGTTAGTTTCATGGGAGCTCAACAAAGAGGAGTTAACAATTCATACTCTAACATATATAATCTTGGGTGGAAGAACTACCTAAAATTTTCTTGGACTAACAATGCAGTAAATAACATGAGAGCACAAAGTCCATCAAGATTTTAGCAAGATAGGCTTGGATCCTTAAGTTAAAGATGGGTAAGTTAATAAACGTGCTAAGCTCCAAGCTCAATAACCAAGATCAAAGTCAGAAGAGGATGGAAGTCAAATCTGATTAAATAGTAAAGAACCACTCCCCTTCGATTCTTAACTAGGAGGTTTAAAGTAGGTAACTTATCTTATCTATAAACATGATTATTTGATTTATAAAAAAACATTATCTTGTGAAGTTTGTGTTTTAAGTATTTTTTAGATGAATATATATGTTGGTTAGAATATTGTACTTATTATATCAATTTATGGAACTTGTTTGGATACATTTTTAATTAAATTAATTTCAATTGGTAGACATTACTAGTAACTTTTTGTGGGAGTGATTATCTAAGAAGAAATGATGTAGGTAAAATTGACAAACAAAATATAATAATAATAACACCAAAAATACAAAAGTGTGTTCTAATAATGTGCTAAATACATTTCCTAATGTACTAACCTGTTAAAAAATGGGTTAAGAATAGAGCTAGTAATCAGTTGTGAGTTGTGATATAGTTAAGTAATTGGGAGCATTCATGAAAAAATGTTTGTTTTTGTGTTAAAAGATTAGAATGACACTTCAACCAAGCTTGATAATATGGTGTTGACAATAAAATTGAACATATGGGTGGTCTTCTTAAATGCCAAAATAAATTTCATAAATAGATACTTAGTGATGGGCTACCTCTTTAATCATTATCTAAGAATAAGTGCATGCTTACAACTATCACAGATGTATAAATAGGTGTCAATATTTTGGTTGACATGTGTATTTAAATTAAAGCATTTGAACATGAATGGAATAAGTTAGTACATTGGAGATTTTAAGTGATTGAGGTTTATGGCTAAGTTAATTTCATCAAAGTTGATGTCAATATACCATTATTGTATTAATGCATGATTGGGTGTTTTTTTTTTGTAGTTTTAGTTTTTCTTAGGGTACAACTAAAGGCAGGTCTATTCTTTAAGGATATTAGGTGTAACTTATTGATGTGGAATATGATATGGAAAGTAATTGGAATATATTTTCTATTCTTTAACATTTATAATGCCCCTAATTCAAGGTCCCATGTTTATGTTTATACTTAGATTTGAATTATAACAATATGTAAGTTACCAATCATATAACAAGGGGTGTAACAACGTAAATTGTTATATATGGGCTTGTATCGTTTGTTTTGGGTTGAAGTTGCTAACTTGAGATTCATGCTAGGATGCTTTCACTATATTTATCATTATGTATGCCTTAAAATGATTTCTTGTTTTGTAAGAAATACACATTTTTGTTGCATTAATAGTCTCTTAACTCTAATGGTCTATATCCCTCCATTTTGATGGATAATTTCATTTTCGAGGACATATATTCTTTTAGGACATTACATACTAACATTGCAATGTCTTTAGCTAGCAAAATAATTGCCTCGAAGAAATAAAGCGCCTTCTTTTGTTGGTCATTTGTTACAAAAACTTCAAACTAAAAATATAAAGAAAATGCCTTTATTATATTGTACTGCCTAGTAAAATGTTGTCATGTTCATAAAGTGAGACAACGGGCGTATAGAGCTAAGATCACAACATGTGATCACAAAATAAGCTATTATTATCTCACAATTACTAATAGTTCCCACAAGAGGATAGTCGTTTGCTAAAATGGTCACATTAACATTGAAAGACATTCGTTTATTTAGATCATCATCCTTCATTTCTGGAAATTCACTCAACATTCATGGTATTTGCCTACTCCTTTATTGTAAATAGTCCTTACATCATAGATGGCTTGAAGAGCCGCAAGAAGTTTCTTATGCCATTGAAAGATTGATTTCATTTACTTGTTTCCCAAAGTTTTTTGAGAAGATTGTATATGTCTAGCAAGCTTTATTTTTTGACACTCACATTACTAAACAAACTTTCAATCAGGTATATTTAGCAATGTCATTATTTCTTGTTACTATTGATCAACCTCATGTATAAAATGAGTGTCTGAATGTAAAAACCAAAGCTTCTTTCCTTTAATTGTAGGCACAACGTTAAATCCATTTTAATTGAAGAAAGAGAATAAACGAGAAAAGTAAGAAAGAGAGAGGAGAGAAAAAAACTTTGTTTTTTAATTTTTAGATACTGCTTGAATGTTTGTGAAGCATTAAGGCTTTTGTTAAACATGTTAAAACATTTGAGTTTAAATTAAATTAGAGTGAAAACTGTCCAATTTGACCCTTTGTCTTATATGGAATAAAGGGTACTTTTTTTGTATGACATGTACCCGCATTAGCTTGAGCACAAGATAATTAACATAAGACCTTATGAAAAAGGAAAAGATGAAACACACAATGTAACAGACCACTCTTATAGTGTATAAGCCCGAACATACCAGAGGATATTCGAGAAAATACTCTAAGAAAATGGTACATTAGGATAATCAAACTAACTCATTAAAGGCATCAAATATATCATGTACATCAAACATATCATAAGCATTCTAAATGTTCATTACTTCCAATTTCATTCACAAACATAAAAGTTACATATGTCATTACAATTCATTATCCACATATACATTACACCATATTTGTTTTGAGTTTAATCTCAGTACCAAATATATAACATGACATGGGATGCTAATGCACAAGACTCTAACTAGACTCCTCATATTCAGTTGATTAGACCTTTGAGTCATTCTCATCCCCAAAATGCAAGTACTACACTTCTACTATATTACCTTAGTAGCTAAAACTCCCTTAAACTTGAAAAATAATATTGCAATTTTGATAAATTTGCAAACTTAGTAAATGAACCATCATCGATGTATTCACTCATGTCAGATCACAAAAACAAGTATATTAAAGTTTATCATACTTCCATAAGCATATCATGTAAGCTATAATTGCATATCACAACACATCCTCCATTAACTTCAACTGCAATTCACTATTTCAAAATAATTTAAAAATTCATTTCAATTCAATCATTTAGTACATATAAGGATGCATATGCAAACGCACACGTGTTTCCTTTCTCATTTTGTTTTGATGTGACCAAATGCCTATCAACCCAATTTACTATCCTATATCTGTTGTGGATACCAAGATCATTGCTTGCCCGTATCCATTATGGATACCAAGTCCATATCATCTAAGCCTGAGGCTCTTTTTCATAATCCTGAGCTCAAAGCTCTTTTCTGCACATCACTCGCTCTGGTCATAACTCCTTTATCTGGTCATGCATTTCAATGTGATAAGATACATCATTTGATATGCTATGTTTTCATTTCCTTTCATTTCTGTGTACTCATGCCACGTATATCAAACTCTCCAAATCTAAGCCTGACATTTATCAATCAGTTGTACACATGTTCCATATTAAACATACAATTCATATATAAGCACGCATAAATGAGATTACACATCTAAGTTAATTCACAGTACGCTCCAAAAAAGTTATAGCCTCGATGTTTCAGCAATGTATAAATGTTGATGATCACCTTGTGCGTCCATCGTTATGCAATACATATATAGTTTACAAATCACTATTTTGTTTAATCATATGAATATAAAATCATGCATTCTCAATTGACCTTTTTTGGGTATGTATTCTTATAGAAATATCTTGACCATTCAAACATTTCAGCTTGTATACAACTAGTTTGCAATCAGGTTTATACCTTAAGTAAGCTTGATTTACTCCAAATTCATCAATAATACATTCACCAAGCTTTTCTAGCAATATATATTCATACAATTACCCAATTCTCATTCATAATTACCTCATGTTCTTTAATGCTCATTCATTCATGCCTAATACAGATTACTCATGTCCTTAAGATCATGTTTGCATTTATAAGAATACCTTTATTCCTTTATCACATCATAATTTCCAGATTTGGATACATTGACATCAAAACAGTACATTCTTTAAGTTATGACATCAATTGACAACCTAAACTTATCAAACTCTTAACCAAATAATCAAGCAAGCTAATTAATCAAGCAACAATCTAGGTTCATTCCAAGCCGTAATCAAGTCAAAATACACCAATTTAGAGTGACTTTTCCTCAGTTGGTTCAACATGTACACAAGGCTTACATTAACATTCTAGAATTAAGCCCATGATTGTAGGGGACCATGCCACGATTGTGATAGAAGTTCGTACAATAGGCGACGATCATGGGGACTATGTCACGATCATGATAGAAAGTAAGTAAACAGGCCACGATCGTACACTGAGGGCCACAATCGTGCACTGTCTTTCTTCCCTTAATTATGTACGAATTTCACATACTTAGAGACATCACTACCACTTGAATTTTTTCAGAATTCATATCCTTTAAAACTACTTCATTTTATGCTAGTCTAGCTTCCATATTGTTTACATTAAATCTCACAAAAATCTGCTCATTTATTTCAATATCATTCACTTTATACCATCATACATGCAATCCTAACTTTTCCATATTTGAAAACACTTCAATAACACCTATCTTTAACATAAATTCATCATCAATTATACTTCAAATCCTAACTTAAATCATCCATACAACAACCCATAAACTACTGTTGTCATGCATCCAAAAATAGAATAGAAGGTACCCCTTTCATTTATCATTTTCTATCACAATTTTAACACCAATACCACATTCAATATATCCCTAATCAGTCATCATAATTTCTGCTAACACAAGCCACAATAGATTAGTACTTCATTTACTTGTTCAGCTCAAATGACACCTCAATATTTCAAGCCTGTTTTGCCTCACATGCATGCAAGATCATCTTAGGAACAATGAGGGAGTAGGATGAGTTTTAGTAGAGACAAGAAGAAGACAACAGAATATAGCTATCTTTCTGAAGAAATTGACAAAGGTTTTGAGGTGGTAATGGACATAATTTAGAGAAAAAATTCAAGATGTGAGGGAGAAGTGAGTTTCAGCAATGAGAAGGAGAAGAAGAAGAGAGTTATAGCAGAATACAATGAAGATGATTCTAGAAGTGTCTATGTCATATGGTGTAGGTGCAAGATGAGTTTAAGGACACTTGTCAAGTGTCTATGCTACCTATATGTCCACTTTTTAGGTTGCCAAATGTCACTTAGTTCTTCTGCCATTTGTCACTCAAGTCTACTGCCATATGTCACTCATTTTATAGCTTAGTCACCCTAAATTTCCACATGTCAATTTGTCTTGCCATTTGAATTTTTTTCCTAGGTTAAATGTGCATATTAATTCATCAATCTCCCTATTGTAACAATTAAATCCAAATTACTAATTGTAATCCATCATTTCTTTTTATTGGTAAATCAAAATACAAGACATTAGAAATGCACAATCATATTATAACCATTTTGAAACTTTCATACCCCAAAACATATCAATTGAGTGCAATTTTTCTAAATCAAAATTCATGTGTGTAAACTCATATTATGCGTGTGAATGAAATCATAAAATCATATCCTAAATGCACTAAATTCATTCTAATATGATGTAATTCATATGACTAAGTAATCTAACACTCTAACTCTAGTAGTTTTGGAAACCAACTATAACACACAATGCTCTAGTATAAATAATCAATGTCAATTCTTAAGATTTAAACTAGAAAACATAACAATACATGAAAAATAACAAGTCAAATACACTGTGATTTATAAAAGAATAGAAGAAACATATTTAAAAAATTAGAATTAAAATTTTCAGATGAATGAGTTTTAATTAACATGTATGTTGAATCCCAATTAAACTAATCTACAAAATACACCTAAAAGAATTAAATGAATCAAGGTTTGACGGTCTTTTAACCTTAAGCCCACTTATGATCTATGCTACTATTCAATAAAAAAATTAAAATCAATATATAGAGATGTTGTAGACGACACTATTAACAACTCTTTCTTGTTCATCTTCTTCTTTCCAAATTTTTTCCAAGGTAAAGGATTATAGTTGCTAGTAAAAGCTGATTTCACACTTTAAGATATATGGCATGACTAAAGATGGGATGGTTATTTATCAAAAAACGGGATGGTCTGTTTTGATTCGATTAGACTTTTTGCCGCACCATGTGAATTGATGATGCGTGATCCCATCTAATAACATAATTTGGACCACATAGGTTATGTAGATCAAGTTTACATTTTAATGTAATATCATTAATCGGACAAAACTACTTAAATCTACAAGCTTTAAAGTTAAAAGGCCAAAGGAATTTAGTAGACCAACTGTTGGAAACTTGGGACGGGATTTGATCCCGAATGTAGCAGAATAATTATAAAACTTGTTTCGTATTTTGATTTCTTGAAAACTAATATCACTTTAATTATATAAAATGATTAACGTATAAATCATAATAAAGCATAAATTTTAATTCATACCTTATTATGAAGCTTTATCATTTTCTTGTCGCATCCCACGAACTGTTTCCAAAATTGGTTTATCTCAACCACCGTAGCCACATAAAGTGTTTGGCCTCTAACAATATCCACATGACAAGTTAAGAGAACTTTATAACTCTTATAGAGAGGATTAAGCAAGAAGTGTTAACTTCAATAGAACCTAATTATATTTATAATAAAATTTGGACATTTTATTAATTTAATTAAAATTTAATTCTAATTTTAATTTTACTCTAATTAAATACTAATTATGCCTAAATTATCCCATATTGATCCTTATTTATTAAATATCTTATATTTATTCATATAGTTTCTCAAACTTTACAATTAAATCCAACTTGATTAAAAATATCATTGCTATCTTCAACCTGTTTTTTATGTGTGAATTATTATGTTTTCAAATATGTTAGCGATGACTATAAATTATAATTATGATTAATAATTAGAATAAGAAAAATTAAGTTTGGAGTTGTCGACTTGTAGGTAATATCTTGATGGTTAGTTGGTTCACCTAGACGGTGCTTCCCTGGATCCGTCAAAATATTGACGCGCATAAGTTTGGTGCTTATTGGCGTCTGCATGTCTTGCAACCACTAGAAGTGTTTAACTTAATCAAGTTACATTGGCAAGTGGTCATTTCATGAAAATCATCTTAATTACTTGTTTAAGGATACCATTATATTAGCCTCTAGGCTTTCGTTTAATTAGTAAGCTGATGAACAGAATGGAAGTCAGATGCTCGTGCATCCAAATGTATCAAGCCCTAAAAGGATGTAGCTATGGTCATTTTTTTAAATCCCAATTAAAAACTCCTTATCGTTGAAACTGTATCATAGCCGAATTGCAAACTGACAAGTTTGAACCTTTGGAATTTCGGAATATTAAGGTCATGAAACATGGAGTAAACAAACTAGCACGATACGACATTTTTTTTGATGTACTAATGAAAAGAGAACTTCGTGTTTCATCATACAACCACTTCCTGTTACAGGGAAACCGAATCATTCGATTTGGATAGATTACTTCAGGCGAAGTTTAGCATTCTCAGGAGGTGAGGAACGTGTGACAAGAAAATGCAAGGTACCAACTTCTGGATTTCATGCAAAGATAATCAGAAATTCTTTTATTTCTTCCAGTGAAATTTATGTATTTCATTTACTTTAAACCATGGACCTTAGTCTTTATATATGGCAGGGACTAGAGTTTTGCCGTTCAATCTTTCCCTTGTCGGGCTAACCCTGTAAACTTAAGATAAATTTGCAACCTGCAGCAGATGATCAACAGTATGGTTTTTTCAGTCTTGTAGAAAATAAACCAGATTGTTTCTCTAGAATTTGTAAATATGTTATGGAGGACATAATGTGCTCTATTCCAACACTCACAGGTCCTTGAATCACGCAAGTTCAGCGAGTTCGGGGCATCAGTATGGCGAGGTTCAATGGAACACTGTATTATTGTTTGATGGCTTTTTCTTTGGCAATTATGCTGTCAATCGTTTATCAAAACCAAGTGTTCTATCTAATGGGATTCACCAAAGTTAAGCCCTTGATGGGAAGATCTTGGGTTTCTGCAAATTCGGAAGCAAGTAAGTCCATGGCATTGCTTAAATATACCAGGCATAGTTATTAACTCTTGTCACCCCGTGATGTTGTGCTTTTTGTTTATATATCAACATAATTAGCTGCTAAAATTCATGTAAAGAAAAACATGTGAATTTTTTAAGTTTTCAGTTGCTGATTATGAGGATTAACTGGTCCATGCTTTGAAAATTTTCAGTTTGGATAGGTACTGCTGTGCTAAGCACGGAAGATAGACTTTGTTGTTTCTTCAAGGCCCTTCAAACAAAAACAATCTGCATATTGAGCACGGCATTGTTTAAATTGATGTTCAAGTTTTACCATATCAACTTCTCTTGATCTTCATTTTAGGTGCTAAGAATATTATTTTCTTTGAATTAGACTCAGAAACATACTCAATTGAATCTACTGGTGTGGCTGAAGACATGTTGCCTGGTGAAAGTTGGATCTCGGAAAAAGATACAGGGTCTTGCTTAAGCAGGTTCCAGTCTGTCTTATACCGCAAAATCTCCCATCAAAAGATTTCTCCATATCTCCTTAATAAGATACGAGATTATGAGGAGCATCATAAGCGATGTGCACCTTATAAAGAAATGTACAATAGGGCAATAAAAGAACTGGAATCTGGCAATGTTTCTGAACCAACAGGATGTCACTACGTTGTCTGGACAGCTCTTGAAGGGTTAGGAAACAGGATTCTGAGCATGGCTTCAGCGTTCCTATATGCCGTCATCACAGACCGAGTTTTTCTTGTCGAATTCGAAGCTGACATGATTGATCTATTTTGTGAGCCATTTCCAAATACATCATGGCTACTGCCTGCAGATTTTCCTTTAAAGAATCAGTTCAAACTATTTGATCAGATGTTTCCACATAGTTATGGAAACATGATGAAGACTAACACCATCAAGACGATGATGGAGCTGTCTCCGCTTTACATGCATCTGTACCTGGCTCACGATGCTGACGATCGTGATACGCTATTTTTCTGCCAAGAACACCAAGCTTTCCTTGGAAACATCCCTTGGCTAATTATAAAATCAGATCAGTACTTTACTCCATCACTCTTTCTGATCCCATCCTTTGACCAAAAACTAAACAAAATGTTCCCTAACAAAGAAATTGTCTTTCACAACTTGGCTCATTATCTTTTTCATCCCTCCAATAGGGCATGGGGACTTATCACGAGGTTTTACGAGTCCTATTTAGCTAAGGCAGACAAGAGGGTCGGTCTGCAAATAAGGATCTTTGATCATAAAGTTAGCCCATTTCATGTTGTGATGGATCAAATTTTAGCTTGTACAATAAAGGAGAAGAAAATACTGGCAGGAGTAGACACCCATAAACTTGTAGTTCCTCCATCTATAAACCTGACAACAAAGGCAGTAGTAGTTACATCTCTATATTCAGAATACTATGAGCATATAAAGAATATGTACTGGATGGCTCCAACCGTCAATGGGGAGGTAGTCGGAGTTTACCAACCAAGCCATGAAGGAATTCAACACTTTGGGGATCATATGCACAACATGAAGGCTTGGGTTGAAATGAATCTCCTAAGTTTATGTGATGAGTTGATCACTAGCTCTTGGTCTACCTTTGGCTATGTATCTCAAGGCCTTGGAGGCTTGAGGCCGTGGATTCTGGTCAAGCCAGAGAAAAGAACGACTCCTCATCCAGCTTGTGGTCGAGCCGAGTCCATGGAGCCTTGCTACCATTCTCCTCCAAGTTATGAGTGCAGGACAGGACCAAAAGTGAACGCTGATTTGGGTGCAATTGTTCCTCATGTAAACCACTGTGAGGATTATAATACTGGCTTGAAGCTTTTCAACAAAGATGCTTAATTCAGGACTAAAGCTTATGAATCAGAGAGAATTTTCTATTGCACTTCCAAAACTAGGAACATATTGCCCCATTTCATTAAGTAGCTTCATATGGTTGTACACAACTCAGTTCCCTGCTTTACAATCTCCTCTGCCATTTGATCTGCTTTGGGTGACAAGCAATTCTTAAACATTTCAACGGCTAAAAGCCTCAACATTTAACACTAAAAACTGACCATGTGTTTCTTAAGTTCATTTATTCATCAGTTATTTGTGATTATTATAACTTTCAGTGAACTAGGAGTTAAAAGTACTGGTTAATATGATATACTAAACTGACCGTGAGAAGGCAATTAAGCATGTTCTGTTATTCTTCATAACAAGACCATTGAATGATCAGGAGAGATGTAGATGAGAATTTATATCCTTGATCAACTCCTATCCATTTTCACAAAGCCACAAATATAGATCTCAAAATGTCAGTCGACATGTCTCAAAACAAAAAGCTTCACATAGCTATGTTCCCATATCTAGCCTTTGGTCACATTATCCCATATCTAGAGCTTGCGCAGTTCTTTTCTCAAAAGGGTCACCAGGTCACCTTCATTTCTACCCCGAGAAACATTGATCGCCTCCCAATTGCCGCTCCAAACTCAATCTTTCCAATAAAGTTCGTCAAATTTACTCTGCCATCTCATAAGCACCTCCCTTCAGATGCAGAGGCCACTACTGATATACCATTATACAAGCATCAATACCTTAAAGAGGCATACGATGGATTACAGGAAGACTTGGCTTCTTTTCTTGAAAATTCTAAACTAGATTGGATCATTTATGACTTTGCTCCATACTGGTTGCCACCTATAGCTGCAAAACTTGGAGTTTCATGCGCCCACTTCAGCACACTAAATGCTTGGACTCTATGCTTCTTTGGACCATCAACAAATGCCCTTATAAATGGTGATGAAGAAGATGCCAGGACTGAGCCGGAGCATTTCATCGTCCCTCCCAAGTGGATTCCTTTTGAAACAAACCTTGCGTTTCACTTATATCAGGCAAAAGAAATTGCTGGTGGCATTAGGTTTAAGACCTCATGTGTGTCTGATTTGTATCGACTTGGTTCAGTTATTTCAGGTTCCGATGTTTTAGCTGTTCGAAGCTGCATGGAACTCGAACCTGAATGGTTACAACTGGTCGGAGCACTTCACCAGAAGCCAGTTATTCCGGTGGGGCTATTGCCACCCTCTTTTCATAATAACGACGATGATCATTATTGGCATACGATCAACGAATGGCTGGAAACAAAGAGCAAAAGTTCGGTGGTTTTTGTAGCACTTGGAAGTGAAGTGAAACTAAGTGAAGAAGACATAACAGAGCTTGCACTTGGTCTAGAGCTGTCAAAGTTGCCATTTTTATGGGCTCTAAGGAAACAACAGGACGAGGTGGCATTGCCTAATGGCTTCGAGGATCGAACCAGAGGACATGGCCTTATTTGGACGAGTTGGGCATCGCAGATCAGGATATTAGCTCATGAATCGGTAGGCAGCTTCTTGACTCACTGTGGTTGGAACTCAATCATAGAAGGGCTCCACTTTGGTCGACCGCTTGTGTTACTGCCGTTTTATTTAGACCAAGGCTTGAACGGGAAGGTCTTTGCAGAGAAGAAGGTTGGTGTGGAGATTCCTAGAAACGAAGAGGATGGTCAGTTCACGAGAAGCTCAGTTGCAGAGTCGTTGAAGCTGGTTATGGTTGATGAGAACAGACATGTTTACCTGGACAATGCCAAGAAGATGAGGGTTGTTTTTGGGGATAAGAACCTGCATGATGAGTATATGTATAATTTCGTAAAATATCTTGAAAATCGTAACAGTCAGAAACAGAAAAACGCTAAAAGTGAAATTTAATATTTAATATTTTTACTAGTTGAGCCTTTAAAATAAATCTTCATATTTTAAAAACGTTTAAAATAAATTTTAAGTGGACGTGAATTTTAATAAAATTAAATTTTCATTTATTAAGTATTACATTATATTATTGACGTATCATATATTTATAAATTTTAATTATTAGTAATTTGTACAATTTCATATAATATATAATTGAGATCTAATCATTATTTTAAAATATAAATAAATAATAATTATTCTTATTATATCCTAATTTAAATAATATTAATTAAAAAATCCTAATCCCAAAAGTTTGAAACCCCAGCCCTGAAAAAGGCGTCTCTCTTTTCTATCTTTAGGGGGCGTTTGGTTTGAGGGTTTGGGAATGAAGGAATGGAATAATTGTAAAAAATAGTGTTTGCTTTGGAGTTTTC
>JAOSBK010000001.1:12819657-12829742 GCA_027568895.1 Erythroxylum shatona | reverse complement strand
TCCCTATGCTTTTTCTTTATTCCAAATTATCAATAAAATGGGCACCGACCCCCAGCAGGATCACGCTGGTTAAAAAAAAAAAAAAAGAGCAAAACTCTTCCTTTACCATCTTATGAACCACATTCATCTCATTGTTTTGATTTAATACACAGTGATGTATGGGAGATTTCACCAGTCATATGTCATGCCCATTACAACTACTTCGTGACTTTTATTGATGACCACAGTAGTTTTATTTGGGTATATTTTTTCGATGTAAATATGAAGTTTTTGATGTTTTTTGAAAATTTCTAGCTTTAATCGGAAACCAATTTTCTAAAAGTACCAAAATCTTTTGTTCTCATTTTGGAGGGGAATATATGTCCACAAAATTCCAAGATTTTCTTCAACAAAAAGGCATTATTTCTCAACGGAGTTCTCCATATACACCCCAGTAGAATGGAGTTGTTGAGAGAAAAAAATTGTCATCTTCTTGATATGGTGCGTTCCTTACTTCTTGAATCCTCTGTTCCAGCACAATTTTAGGTCGAGGCTCTGTCCATAGCTGTCCATTTAATTAATTGACTTCTGTCATGTACTCTTTCCCATCAATCACCATATTTTCATCTTCATTGCCAACCACCTAAATATACTCATTTACGTCCTTTTAGGTGTGTTTGATTTGTTTTACTCCCTCCTCATGAATGAACTAAGCTCTTTGCTCAATCTATTAGATGTGCTTTTCTTGGTTATTCACCACACCAAAAAGGCACTGCAAGAGTTTGAATATCTCAAAATGTAATATTCTTCAAAAAACAACATTTTTCCCTCTTTACGGCTCTACACCTATCTTCTTGTCTCACTCTCTTCTTCCTTCTTTTGAGGAGGAGTCCACTTCTTATGATATTGTCCCTCAGTCTCTTATTGCATGATTTAGGACTGTTGTTGTTCATGTAAAACGAAAGAGGAACGAGGGCTATTCTGAGGGACCTCCTTAAGCGTCTTCATTGCCACTAGCACCTGACATAGAGCTTCCCCCACTTCGAAGGTCCACCCAAATCTCCCATCCTCCCAATAGGTATGAGTACTCTCCTGAGAGATTTGGTACTCATACATCCTTTGTTTCAACATTAGCCTCTATTAATATTCCTACTTATTACTCACAAGTTGCTAAGCATGATTGTTGGAAACAAGTTGTGCAAGAGGAGCTAGATGCCTTGCAACAAAGTAATACTTGGTATTTTGTTTCATTCTACCATCTATCACTCCCATTAGTTGTAAGTGGGTATTTTCTGTCAAACTTAAATCTGATGGATCTTTGGATCGATATAAGGTCGACTAGTGGCCCTTAGCAACTATCAAGAATATGGGATAGATTATAAGGAAACCTTTGCTCTAGTTGCAATAATGATTACTATTCGAATAATTTTGGCTATAGTAGCTTCTTAAACTTGGCGTATAGCAGCTTCTTTTTCATATATATATATATATATATATATATATATATATCACTTAACTTTAAAAAAAGCGGCAAAAACTCAAATTTTCTCTTTTTATTTTTTTATTTTTTTATTTTTTATCACAAGGAGATAATTTTGCAACCAGAGAAAAGGTTGCCAACTCTCCAATCATAAAAACAAGATTTTGTAAAAAGGCAAATCATAAAGGAAACAAGCACATTAATCAAGAACCTAGCTTTCTTAATCCCTAAGATCAAAAGAGGCAAAACTAGGGATATCTTCCACGTGCTTGAACTCGTGCAGCTGCTTAAAGTGAAATCATGGCTTGACCCAAACGTTGGCTTCATACAACTTCTTCTTACCAGCATTAATTGCTTTGATTATGAGATGATGGACTATTTGTGCTACCACTTGCTTTTTCTCCTTGACCATTACATTCTACAATAATGTCCCACAATCAATAATATACTTAAAAAGGTTCTAACTTTTTTTATAGAAATCCTCCAAATAACACAACCTCTTTTCTTGTTGTGTTCTTCAATGGCGAATTGAGTAAGAACATCGATTTCAAAGAGAAAAATGACTCATAGACTCCTCTAAGCGTTGCCATTTTGTCAAGTTCATGATACTCAGAACCAGAAATCATAGAAAAAATAAATCAACCAAAAAATAGAAGGTAAAAGACATTAACTAAACTTCGTGGAGTGTGGTGACACGAGAGATGTTATATTTTTTGAAAAGTTTTAACATTTAGTTTTTCATAAATAAAGATATTATAAAATGAAAGTAACAACCCAAAAATTTGCGAATAGATAAGGTAAACAAACATATCAATAAAGAGACTAAGCGATAATAGACATTTGCTTATGCATATTAAGAAAAATTTTGATAATAGATAAGATTTGGATGTAAAATTGAGTATGTTACACTCACGAGTGCGTAAAAAACCTGACTTTGACAAGAAAATCTAAAGATATAATTTTTTAAAGGTATATTATATAATAACACGATTTAACTTAAGTTATGAAATAATGTAATTGCATTATGAGTATGTTTGGATGAACTATAGCCAAAAATGGTTTGGGATGACTAACTAAATGCTCATTAAACTACTTGTCAGTTTAAGAGGAAGTAATGTGATGGTGCATGGCAAGAAGGTAGTAATAAGATTATAAAGTATGAATGCTACTTTGCAAAGTGAGAGAACTCTTTAAATTGTGGGAAAGTGGTTGAATAATATGGCAACAAAATGAGACATGCTTTTGGACCATATTCTCTGTTAACTTAGTAAAGTTAGTGAATTAAAAGATGCAACTCTCCACTAACTTAATGGAATTAATGGAAGAAATGGTAACCTTTTAGTAACTTACTAGAATTATTATTGAAAGTGAATATTCAACGTACTTGGTCTATAAGTTCTTATAAGTCTATATAAAAGCATATTGTTGAGATCATTTTGTTAATTTTTCAGTCATCTATATAGAGAGAATTTGAAAGCTTTGTGAAGAGCTTTGATTAGGAAGGCCTTAAGTGATAATTGTAATGAGTTTTGACAAGGATATATTGCAAATCTATTTTTAATTGTAAATAGTTTAATAAAAAGTTGTCTTTTACTATATCTCTCTTATTCATCTATTGGTTGAGATGTGTAAAATACTTATGTAATGAAAATGAGTGAAACACTTGTAAAATACTTATAGGATTGAGTGACATGTTAATAAAAAGTGGACTTATTAGTTAACGATCATGAAAGAAGCTTAAGTTAGGCTTCAGCAAATTTAAATTTAACTATCGTATGAGGATTACTCAATCCCACTATGCCCGAAGAATTTTCATTGACATTAAGCACAGTAGTGAAAAATTAGTAAAAGATTACTAGAAGAAAACCAATGTAAGTTCAATAGTAATATCTGCTCTTGATCTTGAATATTCTTCTTCTTTTTAGAGGAGGTTGAGAAGTTGTGGTAAATGAAGTGGGGGCCTCACAACATCTTATTGGGACTGAGGATGACTATAATCAGGAGGATTATACAACATTAAAAACTTCAAGAACTATATCTAGAAACTTCTATTTCTTTTTCCTAATTGGTAGTTTGCTTTGTTGAAATTGGGGTCATTACCTATGGATAATCCTTTTGAATTAAGAAACTTTAGTGATTTGGAAGAAGATGACTTAGGATTTGAGATTTTTTGGGCAACCTCCTCTCGATTCCTAGGGGGATTTATGAGCTGAAGTTCTTCTGTTGCTACCAAATAGATAGTAAGCATATTTTAGGAATATGTTCAAATATGAGAGTCTAAGATTTCTTTGAATTATTTGTATTTGATTATGTACGTAAGGTGATATAGTAGTCTAAGAGGAGACAAATGACTTATAAAAAAATAGTGAAAAATAAATAAGTAAAAGGATACAGAAGAGATTAGTCTAATATCTAATTGCTTAATTTGAAGGTTTCTTTCATACCAACAATAGCATGTAGTAGCGAAAAGATAAATGAGTAAATATGAGTCATGATTATGGTTTATTGTATTTTAGTTTATTTAAGAGATTAAAAAAGGTCATTCAAAGGTGAGATTCAAAATCTTATATATCTTTAAAATATGGTGCTAGGTTTGAAGAGTATAAGGAAAACTGAAAAACAAGTAATGTGATTTTCTACATTTGAATGAAAGAAGAGGTAATTAACAACTCTTGGGTATGAAGAAAAGATTATCTTTTAGGTTGTTTCATACAGTAATTAACCATATTCAACTTGATTTCTTAAACATCTTTAGGATTTATAGAGGGCACTATCATTTATGGTTACCATCAATAATAAAGTCAATTTTAGGAAAAACTATAATATTTGTTTTCAAAATGGTCTTGAGGAGAACTTATCTAATAATGAGTACTTGAATGTCAATTTTGAGGCTAGAGGAAAGTGTTAGTGTGAGTGAATGTTTGTTGTATCGTAAGCACGTGGTCTAATTGTAACTATCACTCATAAGTACGGGGCAATCCTACGAAGAATAGAATTACTAATTCTAACCATCTTTTTATTATCTAGTCTAACAAATTATATCAACGAATATTGATTAAATTTAAAATTAAAAAATAAATAAAATTAAAATAATTGATTAACTAGAATGAAGATTAAACCAACCAACAATCAATGAAGAGAATGGTACCCAAAATTTGAATTCCCTTTAGGAATTCTCATACAATTAATACTTCAAACATCTACTTAATATAGAGAATTTCTAAATTTATTCAAAATGTTATTTATCTCCAAGATATGGTGCTAGCTTTGGAGAGTATAAGGAAAACTAAAAAACAAGTGATGAGATTTTCTACATTTGAATGGCAAAGGGGTAATTAAAGGCTTTTGGTTTTGATGAAAAGATTATCTTTTGTTTTATGTTTGTTATGAATAGGCAAGTCAAATGATGAATTTATGTCTAGTGATAATGACTTAGGACCATACAATATTAAATCAATGGATTTTTGCAGGAGGGTTTTGAAGATAGTTCAAATGTCTTTATTGCTAGGTTTAACAGATTTTTGGATTTAGGATATTTGATCTTTTAGGTTGGTTTTGAAGTAGTAATTAAGCATATTCAACTTGATTTCTTAAACCTCTTTAGGATTTGTAAAGGGCTATTTTATTTATGGTTACCATCAATGATAAGCCAAAATTGGAACATTTGTTTCCAAAGTGGTCTTGGAGGAAACTTATCCAATAATGAGTACTTGAATGTCAATTTTCAAGCTAGAGGAAAGTGTTAACATGATTGAACATTTGTTTTATCGTAAGCACATGGTATGATCGTAACTACCACTGGTAAGTACGAGTTAATCTTACAAGGATTAAAATTACTAGAGCTAACCATCTTTCTATTATCTAATCAAACAAATTATATCAATAAATATTGATTAAATTCAAAATTAAAATAATAAACTAAAATAAATTAACAAAATTGATTAACTAGAGTGAAGATTAATCTAACAAAGAATCAATGAAGAGAACGATACCCAAAATTTGAATCCCCTTTAGGAATTCTCATACAATTAAAACTTCACACATCTATTTAATATAGAGTTGATTAGCTAATGGAAATTTCTCAATTATGCTAATATTTTTCCTCAATATTATTAACTACTAATCCTAGGTTGATTAATCAAAATCTTTTCTTAAACCCCTAAATTTGCATTAATTTGATTTACGAATTTTACTATTAGGTTTAATCCTTCTGAAGATTTGTGTTAGTCTATCTCTAAGTTTGTATGTATTTCTTTTCAATTATGCTATATCAATTCAAAGAAAGGATTTCTCAATCTCAATTACATAAAATCGAACATGAATTAACATAACGAAAATATTAATTCAAGAATAATAAAGAAGACATAATTGAATCTAAATGAAACTAAAGAACAAATTAAATTAAAAAGAAATCTATACAAGTTGCATCTTAGGGTATCTTATCTAGGTACCATAAAAGGTTTAGTTCCTAATCATATAATACATATCATAAAAACTAAAGGGAAAACCAAAAAACAAAGGAAACATGATGAAATCCCTTTCAATCTTCAAGAAATTCACTCAAAAAGGGTCTCATTGCTTATTCTTCATTCTTTTTATCATTCTATGCCTTCCAATATTGCCTCCTAAGCTGCCTTCTTGCTTTGCCCTTTAGTTTGTTCTTTTATAGTTCAAAATTTAGTTTTTCAGATGGTATAGGGTAAGTAGATGATGTGTTCTTGGCTTTGTTCTTAAAATAATATGAGATTCAAATATAGAGAATAAATATGCATAAATGTGGGGCAAAATGTTAACATAAGCAACATAAGCATATCCTTCTTAAAGATGGGCATATTCTTGACTTAACTCCTTGGAGATTGAAACGTGGGCCTTAGGAATAATAAAGTACATAGGCAAGTATACGACTATGTACTTGACCATACACTTCTCCTATATACGACTATTTACTTGACCATATGCTTCTACAACTTTATTACTTAGTCAAAACAACTCAAAATCACCCCAAACTTGCTTGAATTCATTCCTTTTTCTCCAACTAAAAATAAAATATAAATGAATTAAGTACTAGAAACAATGAAAAAAATTAAATAAAAAAGCATAATGCACTAAACATTAACTTAAAATTATAAATAATCAAGCACTTATCAAACTCCCACGTACTTAAACATTTTCTTGTCCTAAGCAAATAAATTTTATTACTCTTAACTTAACGTAAAAACAACTACAAATATTGTTTCCTAGCTTAGAGTCTCTAAAGCTTATCCCTTACTGGTTGCTCTACTTTACCACTTTACTATAAACATGTCATAACATGCCAATATCTTGTGGTTCATGTGAGCTTTCTTATTAATTAGATGTTAAAATTAATTAGGGAAGAAGAAGATGGCTGAAGAGAATTTCCTCTATCCCTTGATATCTCATTGTTGTGGCATTACCTTTCTAAACTAAGTTTCCTATTCTCCCTCCTTACCTCCACTGTCTCTTCGCACTCATTTTCCTGCCTGGTGATCTTTAACTTCTACTGTCAAAGTTGAAGCTCTATTTCACTTTTCCTGTTTCTGTCTTTCTTCTACTAGGTGTGTCTTTTCATGCTTTCTTTAGATTCCCTCTCCCATCTTCATTTCCATTCCTATACTCTCCTTATTAACTCTGCTTAATGCCTATCCCTAAAGTTCTATTAAATAACAGATATTTTCATTACCTAATAAACAAACCACTATGTCAGTTTTTGAACTCCTCCTACCATTCGAAAAAATTCAATATCCTCCAACTCCTTCTTCACCTGCTACACTAAAATCTCTTTAAATACCTACTCTTCTGCCTCCTTAGAATCACCTCCTGCTTCCATTACTTCTACTCCATCTAGTATTCCTCTTGCTTCTTTTCATACCAAGCCTTTGTGGGTTTAAGTCATTGGCAATATGAACCTTAAAACTAAGCTTTCCGATTTTCCCCTAATATTACTTCTAACCACCTAATAGTGTAACCCCCATCTTTATTCTATGTATTAGAGCTCAAAAATGAAAATCTACTTTCGTTGGTTTCTTTCTTGATAAAAGAGTTCTTTTTCCTATTAAGAAAACTTGGGCAACTAGCAATTGGAACCAATGTTATGAATTCCGTACAGGCCCTAGTATCAAATTGAGTTTTGGTACAGTACTATACCAATACTAGTTAATATCAGGTACTATTTCAAGCATATTTTTACATATATGAAATAGTCCTTAAATTTTTTAAAAATTTCAAAATAGTCTATTAATATATTTTACTGCATACTTTATAATTTTATATCAACCTTGTCTCCAAAAATCATAATAATAAAATTTTAAAATAATATCAATTTATTTATTTTTATTAGTGTTAGTTTTTAGATAGTTTACATATAAATAATAAGCACAATGAACATGAAAAAAGATAATCATCATACAAATATAAAATTAAGAACAATATAAAGTATTTAAAATATTATAATTTCATCATATAATAAATAATAATTATATCAAAAAATCAAATAAAAAGAATAATAAATATCCTTGACTTTCTAACTTTTACAATTTACAATAAGAGTTCGTGATGAGGAAACAATCAAGTAGAAGTCAAATATGAAATAACAACATTTACAATTACATTGCATATATAAAATTTAACGTATACATCAAATATAAGTAAAATTAAAAGAAGAGGAGAAACAAAAACCTAGAACTTCATTCAATCGTCTACAAGGGGTATCTGCTATAACTGGACTGACCTCAATTATCATTTGGTACAAATTCTCATCATTGAGAGAAATCTCATCATCATAATCATTCAAAATCATTGCACCAAATGACATGTCAATGCTTTCCTATCTAAGATTATCTTCCAAGTCACTCACATCTACATACCTGGTTCCTTAGAAACCCAATTCACTTAAAGATCGATATTGTCAATACAAATTGGATCTACTGAATTCTATTAAGAGTCTTAGTAAATAATAAAAATTAATTATTAAAAAACTATAAGAAATTATATCTAAATTAATAATGATAATAACATACCTTTCTTAAAGTTTTAAACTGTAATGAACGAAGACCAAGTCATTTAATCTCTTATGCTCTAATCTATTCCTTTTTTTAGAATGAATGAATTAAAATTTGCTCCAGTTCCTTTCACATCCTGTTGCACTCACACATTGACTTAGAATTCAAAATACAAACCTTTGTAATTTTGGAACACCAATTTCGAATTGGTCCCACTAAGAAACAATAAGTTGTAAGACAACAAAAGTAGAGTTATAAAAAAAAGTGATAATTAATTTTTAACAAGTAATAAAAGTGAAAAATATATACCTAGATTAAGTTTTGCTCTTTTTTGAATAGCAATTAGCATCCCAAAATTCCAAAAGATTGCTTATAAAGCTCCATTTTTAAGCTTAAGAGATCTTACATCATCTCATGGGCAACAATTATTATAATTGTTAATAGCATTCTCTTATTAACTTCAACTTCCTTTGTAAATCCTCGTCTGAAATAGACACTAAGATTTAAAAATGCCCCAGCTACAAACAATGAAGAGAAGTTACCTTCCCATCTGATGACTGTAACGTAAGGTGTTTATAAAGAAGACTTATTTTTTTATTGGCCTTGATTACTTCCTTTGCCCTCTTTATGACAAAAAAACCCATTGTTGCCTTTTCATCTTTATCAACCAAATGAAGCATCCTCACTAAAGATTCACAAACTCAAATGATAAATTAACATTGGGACTAAAATTCAGTATCTTTAAGTGTAATATCGGAAACCTCCAATCCAGCATTAGACCTAACACGTTGATATGCAACCCACTTGTTACTTGTAAATATTTGTTTCAACTTTTTCTTCATCACAACAAAACGATGAAATGATTTGAAATTGATTGCAAATCTTTCAACAATAGGATGACATAAATTCCTACAATTAGTAACATCATTTCTCATTAAATTCCAAACCTATCCACGATTATAGATGAATTTCGTAACCTTTTTGGCTTTCTGCATAGTATCATCAATAATAGGAAAATACCTAGTATCTCCTATATTTTTCAGCATTAAGTTAATGCAATGTATAGCATAAGGAGTCTAAAAAAAGAAATTATACTTGTTTTGTAACCTTCTTCCTACCACTTTATAAGTCAAATCATTGTCAATAATGAACTGAACAATATTTTCTGGCTCTATTTTATTCACAACATCAAATATTTCAAATAAAGTATCAGTATTTCTAATAGGTCAAATGTAACATCCCATCACCTGTGGAGAGGTTAGAATAGTAAATATGAGTGATTAATGAGAGCTTATAAATGCATTTTTCATGCTCATGCATAATGTGGCATACACATACACGTGAATAATAAAATTTTGCACATGAAAATAATTGTACATACATTTATGGATAATTCCGGGTATAATTATGTATAAATGTGAGTATATTGAGAAATGTTGGCCTCAAAATTTCTTCTTGATAAATAAGTATGATTTACATTGATTATGAGGTCTTTATGAAATTTTGTGGAAATTAATTATTATGATGATGTTAGAAAAATTATATGATATAAGTTAATTGAAATAAAGTGTAAAAGTTATAAGAATGTTCAAGGAGTGTTTCTGGCA
>JAOSBK010000001.1:12766786-12786016 GCA_027568895.1 Erythroxylum shatona | reverse complement strand
CTTGATTGTGAAAAATATATGTTGTCTTTGCATTAGACATTATGATTTTTATTATTCCAATTTTATGATTTTTTTAGACATACAAACCAAAATCTTGACTTATTATTATTAAAGTAATTTTAATTTAGAATGTTCGCATAAATCTACTCTTTATATTTTATATTTAGAAGTTATATTTTTACGTGTTATATAATCCGATGGATATCCAAAAACTCGAACAATATAATAGATTTGGATATACATAGTAAATCGTAAAAACCAACGGATATAGATTTGGATATAGATTGAGTCATACAAAATAAATATAAATATGAGTAAAGTAATACCTGAGTTGAACCCTACCTATTATCATCCCTAGCTGAGATAGAAAATGACACGGAAAGAAGAATATACTTTCCAAGGATCTTAGGCATCAAGTCTGACATGGAAATTTATAAGGGTTTGTTTGATTTAGATATGGAAGTTAGCTGTCAGCAGGTGGTAGTTTCTGACGAATAGTAATTAAGATCCCAAGTGTTAATGTTAATTATTTGACAACTAAATGCAGAATTTATTGTTATTCAATAATTCAACTTGAAGTTTAATATGCGGAGATGTAAATTTGAGACTTAAACAAAAATTGGACGACGAACTAGAACCAAACCAATCAATGCGGTTTTTGATATCTATATTAAATATTAACAATAATGTCTCAACAGGGACACACATTAAGCTCACATATATATAATGTTTCGTCATGACAGTGACTAACTAAGAAGCATTTAGAAACTCGAACTCGAAACCTAATTTTTCCTCGTCAAGATAGAGGGGAATGAATAAAATTTACTCATAATTTATATAACAAAAGTGACAATCGATTGAATCTAATTTATATTATTTGAAGTTCGATTAGTTCGTAGATTAGATTAAAAATTCGATTAGTCCGTAGATTCTTCGCCTTACTTTTCACGTCTTGTTTGGTTAACAAGTAATCGAGAATGACGATAGAAGAGAATGAAAAGAGTCGAAAAATGTACTGTGCCACTTGCTCCTAATTCTACTTTTCTACTTTTCAATCTTCTTTTTAGAAACTTGCAAATCCTTGAAGACATTATTAACTGGGCATCGTCATCGTGTCACCTAGTAATAATTTATAATTTTTATGATCTAGATAGGCAGTATTAGATATGTTGAGTCCATATAAATGATAATAAGTTTGTGTTCGATGTTCAGGTTTAACTGGATTATAAAATTTAAACTCTAAATTCAATTTGAAATTTAAAATTTGTTGAACTTTTGGTGGACTCAAATTGAATTGAACTTGGACTATTTTGCCATGTTTATTCTAATATATCACAATCTAGACATAATTATAGTTTTGGTATTTTTATGGCAGCTGTCCGATAAGGCTATATTCAATTCAATAATTTGAGAGAAAAATAATTGGTTCTGGGATTTTGTTGGTCGGGTTAGAAGACCGAGTGATTAGGATATGGTCGGGGGACATGGCAATAGGAAAAAAATTAATAATAATAATTTAAAATATATCTTTAATTGGTATGAAATTCACTAATTTGAATACAGAATTTGTTTGTAATCACTCAAGGAAGTGCTTGTAATATACAAATTGGACGAGAAACAAATATAGTACATCATCTATTCTTTTGTTCTATTATGTAAATTCCTGCCATGTTTGATTCAAGACGTATGAATGAAGCCAAATAAAACATACCATAGAATATTGCATGTTGTTCATATTTACTATCTAGCAACAACATTAATTAAGGGTATAGAAAACTTCGAACTCTCCAAGCATAGATTATGACAACAGTACCTAATAATATATAGAATAAAATCTCACCAACTCAAATCATGATAGATAGTAGAGTAAGTAATGAATGACATACACCCATGAGAAGTATTATGATCATTATTCTTTAAATAACTACCAAAGGTAGTTAAGGTTTTGAATTTAAAAACCAAAGAACAAAAAGATAAGTGAGATCTTTTAACAAAAAATTTTGTATAGTGAGATCTGCAGTAAAGCTTTTCTTCAACCGGTAGAACTATTACAATAATCTAAGTATGTGATTTTTATTTTTGTATGCATATACAAAGATGTTATTTAACATGATTTATGTAATTACATTCTATCTTGATTATTCTAAGTATTAGAGCAGGTAATTTTTATTTTATATGCATGCTAAAATTAACATGTTGTAAATTTGTGTTGAAATTTAGCTATTGATGATTTATAAATAATGATATGAATATCTACAAATATCATGACTTTTGATATGCTATGTTTCTTGTTATATCTTACATCTGTTTTGTGCTTATGCTTTTCTTTCTTCTGAGTGTTCTTGGCTATGAAACCAATTAGAACAAAAGTGAGTTTTTTTTTTTTTATGAATGGTCTTCAAAAGAAAATGTTTTTTTTAGTTTCTTCTCTCTCTAGAGGATGCTTTTATTTTCTACTAAACCAAGATTATAAAACTCGACATAATAAACCATCAAAAGCTAGAAAAGATAAGACTTAAAAAAAAGGAGAAAACGAACCGCAGAGAAGAGGAGGAAGAAGACCTCTCTTCTTGAAAACAACCAAGAGGCACGTGGCTTCTCAAAAGTTACATTGTTAAACAAATAAGTATAATAAGACAAAGGCTTAACAAATGGGTTTTTGGATATATGTGTCATAACAAACTAGAATAGGTTAAGGCTTTGGGCTTTTGGGATCCAACATAACAAGCTTGTGATAATTATGGACTGTAATGATACGTAAAGAAAGAGGTAAAAGCTCAATGAATGGGTCATGTCTATGTAATGTCTCATGGCTTATGACTTGGACCCATAATCTATGACTTTCTTTCATTAAGATTGAAAGCTTAGGTGTTAATAACCACATTGAGGTTGAGCTAGACCTTAATATATGTTTTAAATTAAATGTAACATAAAGAATTACAAATAAGTTTTTCTAATTTACACAAATTAATTAAGTTAGTTAAATTAGTTTCTAATTAATATAAAATATTAGAAATTAGTTTTTTAATAAAAGTAAACTAATTTGTTTAGTTAAAATAAACTTAGTAATAAGTTTCTAAAACCAACAAAATAAGAAACGAGTTTTCTAATTGTATAATTTTCGTTGAATTAAAATTGGACATATATTTTTAATTAAATCAAAACTATTTTTTTAATTGAAAGTAGAAAGGATTTCATTAGAAATTAGTTTCTAATTGATAGATATTAATAGCATAATTTGATTAGTTCAATACATTACTAATAGAATTAAATTATTTCCATACTATGAGCATGAGTTCGCTATATGTTACACAAAATAATTTGTTATTTTGTGCACTCTTCTGATTTCTGAAAATTTATTTTTGAGGAAAATGCCTATTATTAAGCGAACACCTAAGCTTATTCGATGTGAGGCATAGAAGAGACGCATTGGCAGTATGTATGTACATTTAGTTAACATGCATTTAATGCCTATAGATGGTCTAATACAACATGTTATTTCAATTAATAACATTATGTAAGAGTTATGCTTTGGAGGTTATTCATCTTATGCAGATGTTGAAGTAAAGTACATGACTTTGCTTGGAACATTACCTCAACCTCAAAGAGAACTGTTACTAATGCTCTGGAATAATATGCCTAATAAGAAGACTTATAATTTGTTAGTGATGACATTTATTAAAGAGATGCATAAAAGGGTGTTGATTAGGACTTTGTATCCTATAGGTCTTCCAAGAGAAATAGTAAGAGCTATTGTACATCGAGCTTCGAAAATTGTATCACACGAACTCATAAACTCATTTTTGTATAGGGTTCATTACCTATAGGTAGTTCGTAGGTTGTAGCGCATTTAATGCAATATATTATTTTATAAGAACAAAGTCTTGATTTTTATGTAATGTGTTTACATATATATCACATAGGAATTTGTCTAAAGTAAGATAATTAGGATTTGATTGTTGTATGAATGATGATTGAACACATTAGTGGACTTTTGATTTCATAAGCAATTGTGATCGAATTATTTACTATATGAACGATTAATATGACATTAATGTGTGTATATATTTCTTTCTTATTGTAGAAACTTAGTGTTTCAAACAAAACAAAAAAATGGCTACTGCTTCAAAGAATATTGTTGTTAAACTCAACAGTGGTGAGAAACTTAATGGTGACAATTATGAAATCTGGAATACAAAAATCCAATATGAGCTAGAGGAGTAAGAGGCTCTTGAACCATTAGACCTAACTATGGCAGTTCCTGAGGAGGGCACTATAACCTAGTATAAGAGGGACTGTGATGCATATGAATTATGAAAAAAGAACTCCTTTGCTCGCATCACATTGCTGAGTAGCATGGATAATGATATCATGCGAGAGTTCCATAAATTTGAAACTACAAAGGACATATGGTCCGTATTGGCCACTCATTTTGGAGGTGCTTCAGTAACCAAAGTGAGGTCACTTACAATTAAGTTTGATACTTATAAGAATCTCCCAGATGATACAATGCAAAAGCATCTGAAACAAATGTGTAACATGGTAAGTGAGTTACATGATGTTGGTCATGAGCTTTCAGATGAACAACAAGTACAAGCTGTGATTTGTTCACTGCCTCAGAGTTGGGAGCATATGAAGATGCACCTAACTTATAATGAGAACATCAAGATAATGGAAGATGCTACGATGCATCTCATCTTGGAGGAAAAGCATCCTGAAGCCTCAAAGATGTCTTCTGAGGCATATGCAGTTAGTTCTAGATCACATGAAGCTATGAATAAGAAACGCAAGCATCATGGTGGACCTAAGTGGAAGAATAATAAGAGATTTAACCACTCTCTTAAGGAATCCAAGAAGGCAAAATGGAACCAATGTGGAAAGGGAAGACATCCTTTCGAGAAGAAGAACATGAAATGTGTGAAGTGTTATAATTGTGGTAATAAGGGTCACTTTGCTCGAGATTATACTGAGCCCAAGAAGGTACAGCTACTTAAACATTTGTTATGTTAATATTTCTTGTTCTATTTTTCTAACTGAATCACATCCTTTATGGATTGCAGACTCAAGAGCAACCAACCATGTAGCGAAGGATATAGATGCCTTTGTTAAGTTTCGTAAACTTCCATGTGGTAGTCAATGGCTTTATGTAGGTGACAATTCCAGAATTGTTGTATAAGGAATTAGTACATATAAATTGGACATCCGTAGAGGATGACCCCTCATCCTACATGAAGTATTATTTACTCCACAGATTCATAAGAATCTTTTATATGTGTTGATGTTGATTAGACTTGGTTTCAATATAAATTTCCATAGTGGTAGAATGGATTTGTATCTTGGATCTATTAATTATGGTCATGGTTTCTTATGTGATGGTTTTATTGTATTGAATGTGTTAAAGGAAAATAATAATATTAGTTATTCATTATTTATATCTAGTAATTCCAATAATGTTGCAACTTTTTGGCATGCTAGACTATGTCATATTGGTCAAAATCGAATCAGCCAATTAGCTACAGAAGGACTTTTAGGTAATCTAATTCATTTAGATCTACCTACATGTGAGCATTGTTTAGCTGATAAAATGGCAAGAAAGTCATTTAGAAAGGGAACACGAGCTTTATATCTATTGTAATTAATTCATTCTGACATTTGTGGTCCAATGAATGTAAGGACTAGATGTGGGACAGTTTATTTCATCACCTTCATAGATGACTATACTCTGTATGGTCATGTTTTTGATTTCTCATAAATCATAAGCATTCAATTGTTTCATAAAATACATGAACTTGGTTGAGAATCAATTATATAAGAAAATAAAAGCATTACGAACTAATCATGGACAAGAATACTTTTCAAACAAGTTCAAGGTTTTATGTGATGAGAAATGAATAGAAAGTCAGTTAACAATTCCTAGAACCCCATAACAAAATGGCATCACTGAAAGACGAAATAGGATGCTATTAGAAATTATTAGGTCCATGATGGCCCAAACATATTTACCAATCACCTTTTGGGGTGACGCATTGCTAACAGCCACCTATGTACTTAATTGTGTGCCCATAAAATTAGTTACTAGCACATCATATGAGTTGTGGACTAGTAAGAGACCTGATATGTTATGTCTTAGACCTTGGAGGTGTGTAATCTATGTTCATGATCTCTCTCACAAACATGGAAAATTAGGTCCAAAAGGGAGAAAAAGTATTTTTATTAGATACTCAGAACACTCAAAATGATACATGTTCATTGGTGAACAAAGTAATAGAGGTGTAACTGAATTTAAATCACGAGATGTAATATTCTTAGAGAATGATTTTTCCAAGCAAGAAGAAATAGGTAAAGACCTATTGTTATATGAGCTGCTTGATCAAAATGATTTTGTTATGAAGATTCAAGATGAGGAACTTCAACCAAGTAGGAGGAATTTCACAAAAAGGTTCTCTATGATGACTGATCCGAGTAGGAGTAATCAGATCAATCATGAATTTGTTTACAATAAACCTCATTTAAGACAAAGTAATTAAGGAATAATTCCCTAACGTCATTTTGAGATTGAAGGAGAAATTAATATGATTGTTTTGTAAGAGGAAGAAGAGCCAAGAAATGTAAATGAGACTCTTACTAGCCCTGCTAAAGAAGAATGGATGAAAGTAATGAAAGAAAAATGGCTTCTTTAAGTTCCAATCAAGTATAGGACTTGGTTGACCTCCCTGAAGGGCGTAAAGCAATTGGTAACAAGTGGGTTCTTAAAATAAAGCGAAAAGCTAATGGTAATATCAAAAGATACAAGGCATGCCTTGTAGCAAAAGGAAATACATAACAAGAGGGGATTAATTACGAGGAAACTTTTTCACCTGTTGTGAAGTTTACCTCAATACGTCTTATTCTAGCTATAGTAGTAAGTATGTATCTTGAATTACATCAAATGGATGTAAAACTGCTTTTATCAATGGAGAATTAGAGGAGGAAATCTATATGGAACAACCTGAAGGTTTCATCAAGACAAGTCAAAAAAATAAGGTATGCCAATTATTAAAATCAATTTATGGCCTAAAGCAGTCTTCAAGACAATGGTACATTTATTTTCATAAGTAATCATTTTGTATGACTTTCAAATGTTCAATGAAGACCATTGTGTGTATGTTAAGAGACCTAAAGGTAAATTCATAATGTTATCTTTATACATGGATGATATATTGATTGCTTGTAATGATGGTGTGTTCCTGACGCAAATCAAAGATTGATTATCATCTGAATTTGAAATGAAAGACATGGATGAAGCGGCATACATTCTTGGAGTCAAGATTTCAAGAGATCATTCGAAGAGATTGTTAACGCTTTCATAAGTGATGTATATTCAAAGAATTCTTAAATGATTACGTATGTAAGATATCAAACCAATTGATAATCCTATTGCTAAAAACGAAGGCCTTCGTAAGAGAAATTGCGCGTTAATGCTAGAAGAATGGGAACAAGTGAAGAATGTTTCCTATTCTAGAACAGTTGGAAGTCTTATATACGTAATGATGTGTACAAGATCAGATATTTTTTACGCTATTGGGATAGTGAGCAGATATCAATCAAATCTATGCCAAGCACATTGGAAAGTAGTAAAGAGAGTATTGAGGAATCTAAAGGGAACTGTGGACTATGCATTATGTTATCAAGGAAATGATCTACGTATACAAAGGTATGCAAATGCAGACTAGGGAGGAGATTTATATGAAAGAAAATATAGCTCATTATATATATTCTTACTAAACCATGGAGCAACATCATAGAAAAGTAAGAAACAATCTTGTGTTGCATTATCCACAATGGAAGCTGAATTTATAGCATTCTCAACTGCAGTACAAGAGTCTATATGGCTTCATCAATTCCTAGTGCTTTTGGGAGTCGCTAAAAGTGAAATTAATCCAGTGACCATCAACTCTGATAGTCAAGCTACAATTGCATATACTAAAGACCCCAAATTTTATTATAAAATAAAGTACATAGATACCAAGTATAATTATATGAAAGATATAGTTACATGAGGAGAAGTGAACATGAAATGTCTATGCAAGATATGATGGCAGACCCAATGAGAAAGCTAATTTCCATAAATGTATAAATTGGGCATGTAAAGTCACTAAGACTACGTAGATGTTGAAATATATTGATGAACATTTCTCTATGTATGTTTGCTCATTATAGTGTCATATTTTTGGATATAATGTACGATGAAGATTATATATTGTGTATCATTTGATTCATGAATATATGTGATTTGTATAATATATTTTGGGATAAATCACAAGTATATGAGATAGATTAGAGATTGGCCCTCTGATACAGGAAATCACTGGTGTTTATGTTCGTTAGAGATGAGGCATATTTAAAGTTTATTATCTAGGTGATAATTGAGAGGGAGAAACTTAAACCATAAATGCCGCAAGGAAATTGGTTCAAAGTGATTTATTAATCACTATATTTGTCTCACATTACTAGATGTGAGTTGTGAACAGGTTTTGAGTAGATAAGTGAACTCAAATTAAACATTGAGTATGTTTGAACTATTATTTGTACGATATTTCTTGAATGAAAGATGTTCAACTTAAATGAAGTGGGTAAATACTGTAGCACATTCCTCATACCATATGTGTAAAATTGATCACAAAAGGGATTAATGTAAGTCTCCAAATCTCATCTTACATTGTGTGAGACCTATGAGGTTAAGAAGAACCTCATCATATACCCTTATGACTTTTGTCTCGTTATTAAGAATTGAATTTAAGGTTTGCTACATTAGGTTATTTCCAAAAGATTATGCAAGAAGCAATCCTATAAAATAATTCTAGGAAATCAAATTAAATTTATAAATAATTCTGGGAAAGCAAATTAAATTTGATTCAAAAGAGAATTAAGAACAGATGAAGGTTATTTTTTTAGATCATTAACTGGCATAAAAAATATTCATAGATGGCCATCGTCTCTTTAATAAAGAACTTGAATACAATCATAACATAAGAAACTAAATGAGATTAAAGAAAAGTGCAAATGTGAGATATGAGCTAGGATATAGCATACAATGTCTACTCAAGGACACATAAGTCCCAGGATCAATTTGTTAATCTAGATGTCATATACTCCTAACAAATATATGGCAATGTACTCTCATCGTATGCTGGTCACACCAGTTACTGAAGAAGTATGAACATTGCAGAGTTTTTTAATTAGATTAAAACTCATCTTATGTGAGTGGGAGATAATGAATCGCATACACCCATGAGGGGTATTATGGTCATTATTCTTTAAATAGCTACCAAAGATAAATTAAGTATTTGAATTTAAAAACCAAAACATAAAAAGATAAGTGAGACCTTTTAACAAAAAATTCTGTATAAGGAGATCTGCAATAAAGCTTTCTTTAATCGGTGGAACTACAACAATAATCTAAGTATGTGATTTTTGTTTTTATATGCATATGCAAAGATCCTGTTTAACATGATCTATATGATTATGTTTTATCTTGATTATTCTAATAGTAAGCATATTAGTCTGTCACATTTGTGTGATGCTAAAAGTCAACGTTAACAAATTGTTGATCATCTTCTGATGTTATAGTTAGAATTTTTAATCAACTCCATGGTTGGAGTTCTGGTAAATGAAGCACCAAATCCTTATCAGTCCTCCTTGATATATTGGTTCTATCTAATGTACAATCAATGTTACTACAGTTGGCATATAAATCAGAAACTACACTCAAAGGGGGGTTCTCACTAATGACTCCTCGAGTGAGAGAAGTTTGGTCGTGGAGGTTCAGCCAACAAATTAGCCATAGAACTCAGGGAAGGATCACAAAAGATGGTATGTTATGAGGTCTGGTGATTGAAATTTTGGTTTTGCATATGTTTGTCTATTAATGCCATTGTTTCACTATTTCCACGTAAGAAACATCTAATGTAAGTAATTGATAAAGATAAAGTACATAGATACCAATATATAGTTGCATGAGGAGAAGTGAACATGAAATATCTATGCAAGATATGATGGCAGACCCAATGACAGAGCTAATTTCCAGAAATGTATAAGTTGGGCATGTAAAGTCACTTAGACTATGTAGATGTTGAAATGTATTGATAAACATTTCTCTGTGTATGTTTGCTCATTATAATATCATTTTTTTGGATATAATATACGATGAAGATTATATGTTGTGTATCATTTGATTCATAAATATATGTGTTTTGTATAAATATATTTTGGGATAAATCACAAGTTATGAGACAGATTAGAGATTGACCCTCTGATACGGGAAATCACTAGTGTTTATGCTCATTAGAGATTAGGCATGTTTAAAGCTTATTATCTAGGTGATAATTGAGAGGGAGAAACTTAAACCATAAATGCCGCAAGGAAATTAGTTCAAAGTGATTTATTAATCACTATATTTGTTTTACATTGCCAGATGTGAGTTCTGAACAGGTTTTGAGTAGATAAGTGAACTCAAATTAAACATTGAATATGTTTGAACTATCATCTGTACTGTATTTCTTAAATGAAAGATGTTCAAGTTAAATGAAGTGGGTAAATGCTGTAGCACATGACTCATACCATGTGTGCAAAATTGACTACAAAAGGGATTAATGTAACTCTCTAGATCTCATCTTACATTGTGTGAGACCCATGAGGTTAAGAAGAACCTCATCATATACCCTTATGACTCTTGTCTCATTATTAAGAATTGAATTTAAGGTTTGCTACTTTAGGTTATTTCCAAAAGATCATGCAAGATGCGATCCTATGGAATAATTCTAGAAAAGCAAATTAAGTTTAATTCAAAAGAGAATTGAGAACAGAGGAATGTCATTTAATTTAGATCATTGACTCGCATGAAAAGTGTTCATAAATGGTCATCATCTCTTTTTGGTAGAGAACTTGAATACAGTCATGACATCAGGAACTAAATGAGATATAAAAAAAAGTGTAAATGCGAGATATGACTTAGGGTATAGCATACATTGTCTGCTCAAGGACACATAAGTCTCAGGATCAATTTGTTAATCAAGATGTCATATACTCCTAACAGATATGTGACAATGTACTCTCATCGTATGTTAGTCACACTAGTTATTAAGCAAGTATGAGTACTACAGAGTTTTTTTTAAACCCATCATGTGTGAGTGGGAGATGATGACTTATTTATACCCATGATGGGTATAATAGTCATCATTCATGAATAACTACTAACGGTAATTATTTACAGAAAGATATATAAAGGCAACGTTTTGAGATAAAAACTAACTAGTTTTTGACGCTGATTTTTTCTATCTTCTCTCAAAACGTTTTACAGAAGAAAAAAAAATAAGAGGGAGATCTCTGCAGGAGAAATTAAAAATAGACAATTCTTTAACCAGTGGAATACAACGATCAACCAAGTATGTGTTTTTCGTTTTCTATGCATATAAAAACGATCATATGTTTAACATAATCTTTGTGGCTATGTTTTTTTATTTGTTAATATCTTACAAGTTATATTTCTATATGCATATCAATTGCCATTCTTTCGATTAAACAACCAATAGAAATTGGGACGGTAACCATTTGAATTTATTCTTTAAATAACCAATTTTTATATTTATTTCACTACAAGAAAAGTAGAAATTAGCAACGAAAAATTACTGACGGGAAAAAAATGCTACAAATAACTAATGGAAACCCAATTTTCGTCGATAACATTGTCAGAAAAATTTCATTTAACAACAGTACTAATATATGTTGCTAAATATGGAGGGAAATTATTCTAGCAAACTTTGCGACGAACTTTAACGACGGTATAAAATACCTGTCGGTAATGAAAGCGGGAATTGTTAGTGAAATAAAAAAGTTTTGAGTTTACCAACAGAAATTTCCGTTGGTCCGTTGGTAAATTTTCAAGGTAAAAGTCGACATCTACCTCGACTTTAGTGTTTTAAAGTTAAAGAAAATGACGTCGTTAGATGTTAAACGTCTTCCTTCTTCCTGTTGTGTCTCCTCTTGTCGGCGCTATCTTCTCTCCGATTTTTCTATTGTCAACGTTGTCTTCCTGCTGCATCTTCTACTCGTGGGCGTTGTCTTCTCCGACCATTGTCATCATGTCCTTTGGTAGAGGTATTTTTGTATATTGGATGAAAGTTAATTTGGATATTTAATTACTTTCGTTTATCTATATATGTATTTTGTGATTGGAAAACAACTTTAAGGTATAAATGTTAATTATAAAAAGGACAAGATGTGATTTTGGTTATGATGATGGGATGAATTTCTGATGCATGTAAAGTATTTGATAAAATAATGTTTTTTGAAAAAATGATTTTAGTTCTTTATTTTTAGTTTTTTAGTATGAATTTCATAATTTCAGTTAAATGAACAAAACATAATAGGCGTCTTTTTTTTCACTAAGGTTTAAAAGCTAAGATGCAATATAAAATTGGCACTAGATTTGATCTATTACTAGTTTTAGACTCATCATTAAAATTATAAAGGATAGAAGTAGAACAAGAATGGCACCAATTATAAAAAATGTCAAGCGTTGTTGTTCAAATGGGGAAAGATAAGTATATGTGATTTTTCATATTTAAACTATCTAGGACTCTACTTTTATTACACTATCTACAATTATTTATAGTATAAGACATATCAAAGGGATTCTAGCTAGTTGTAGCTATCTTTAATTAGTGTTTTTCATATTTTTTTTTCTTTTTTTTATTGGAAGAAGATTAGGAGAAAGAATTGAAGAGTCGGTGACATCTTGTATTTCTCTTTATTTTACTATGTTTTTCTATGTTAAGATTGATTTGCTTTGTGTTGTTTCTATTATTTTTTATAGATAATAACATTTGTAAGGATTTATTCAATTATTTATACATGTTTGATTATTTTATTGAATGAATTTATTTTCTTTGATCTTAATACTGGATTTGTGATTTTCCACCATAAATTCAATCCTAGGAATTGTATAAAGGACTGATATGTGAAGTATGATTTGCACACTAGGATCATTGTTATTCACACCTAGATAATCAATTATATATAATACTTGAAATTTCATATAGGTGAACCTCGAAACATTAACTTTTGTTAAATTGATTTTTTTATTATTTATTTATTTTATTTTTTAGTTAGATAGTTTAATTATCTTTAATCATCTCTCTATTTTTATTTAGGTTCTTTTATTAACTAAATTTAATATAATTAGTAGCTAGTTCTTTATGGGGTGATACTTTGAAATCTCACCATTGGATAGTGAAGATTGGGAAGATATGAATATTTCAAAACATCACTTTAGTTACCTTAAAGCTTAAAGTGGACTATTAGTTGGTTACTTGGAGGGTAGTACAAGAAGTTTACTGAGTCTCAGCTAGTTGTGAAATCTTGACTACTATGACAATTAAGATTGGTGCCGTTAAGCCATCTTACCCCTCCCTAATAAATTAGCTAAAATCTATGAGAAAAAAATCTTGTTGGAGAGTCTAGCATTCTAATTGTAAGAGTCTTTACGTAGACTTTTTGAGTGAAGACAAGCATAGTTGATGTGTGTAAGTTGAAGCATCACCTTAAGACAAAGACTTGTAGTCATAATTCTCATATGCATTATGCCTTTGTAGGTTTGAGATATACCTTCCTCTTTCAACATGTCATGTAAGTAGGAAATATTCTCGCATGATCTATGCATATAGGAAATTTCTACAACTCACACACAAGGATATAGGCATGTTATTGAAGGAAATGTGAAGTTCTGTTTGGTGATTATTAGAAACTAAGTTAAATAGTACCACCAACTGTATTTCTATTGCAAATGGTCATGAACAACAAACTTATGAATAATACTTCCAACTTACTAGTTACAATTGAAGTTTATAATAGAAAGAGGGTTGACGGATATTACTACCGTCACAAATTTGATAGAGCTATCATAAGAGTAGCATAAATATACCAAGATGAAAATGGGAATATTAATTCAAAGGATGGGATATGAATTTTAGGTTGAAATATTTCATCAAAGAGAAAACAGGATATAATGCGACTAAGTTTTGGACCACAATTTGGAGTCAGTTACTATCCAGGAGAAGCATTACATTATGTAGCTGCAACCGAATCAGATGTTGTACCTCCAGCTACTACTACACTTGTAGATGAAGCATTAGTTTCCGTATCTGCTACTACACCATCCACCACCCCTATACCGATAGAGATATCAGGGGCAAGCGGTGAGGATGAAGGAGGCTACCTCCAGCCTGGAGCTGAGGGAGCTGATGGAAGAACTTACATCACAATTGCCAACAATCTGTAAGTGCAAATACATGAAATACCATATGCTTATAATTAAGTTATATGTTTAAATTTAAAAAATGGTATAAAATTAATTGATTTAATATTAGGTTGATTCTGTCTGGACCATGCTTAAGAACCATAACATCCAAATTCAATAAGAAGATTGATGTTGAGGGTTATATATGGAAGAATATCTCTCAAGCGATAAAGGAATTTTACTAAAAGGAATTTAACTATAAGGAGTTTGAGGTAAAAAAATTATTTTTTAATTTTAAATTAATGTTTATACATTTATTAGATAAATTTTATTACATTATAAATACTTATCGTATGTTTTTCCTTTTATTTCAGAAAGAATTTTTTTGAGATTCTAAATTTGACACTGTCAATTATAAAGTATGAGAGAGACGAGCATGTACACGTTATCGAGACTTTGTTAGTGCAATACACAAGACTGGTGTATGACCGCCTTATATTTCTGAGCAAATATAGAGACGTTGGCAGCAGTATTAGACATCACCCAAGGCAATGTCCATTTCAAAGCATAATTTTACCAACAGACGTAGAGGACCAGGAGAGAGAGTCTTCTTGTACATACTGGAGGATCTATTACCCACCACGAGCATACAGAGAGACTTGTAAGTATCTACACTTTATATTTATATTCTGATTTTTTCTACTTTGGTATATTTCAATTTAATTTGATGTGTGAATTTTTTAATGAAAATATGTATATTATAAAGAATGATAACGTTATAAGTTGTAGTTCACTTATAATATTTTATTCTAATGCAGGAAAAGTCTATAGGCATGAAGCCTACACCATGTCAACTCTTTTTGCACATTCACACTAAGAAGCATTACGGTGTGACCTTCGTCAATACCCGATGTAGAGAAATAAATGTATGTGAAAGTTATACTTTAATATTAATGCTTAATAATTATCACTTACTAATATAAACATTACCTTATGATATAACTAAATACAAGAAAGTATTCAACGACAGTCTCAGCAGTCTGAAGACGTTGATGAGACTCAAATCTATCTTCATGCAGTGGGTGGTAGGAACTATTGTGGAAGGATATTCGACTTAGGTCTATTTGCGAACACATATTATTCACAATCCTCAACGTCCAGTACAGCAACATCTAGTAGACGGTCGACAACCAATGAAGTCAATGAGCTTCGAAGCACAATGCAGACATTGGCAACTTAGTTACAACAGTTGATAGAATACATAGCTCAATTTCATAATGAAATGGATGAGTTGAAGGGGAGGCATAACACCTCATCGTAGCAATTAGAGTATCCACAGTCACCAAATGAATAGCGTACTTGGAGTCATTTTGTATGAATTACAAATGCTTATTATGTACAAAATAATTTTTTATTATTAATTAAGATAATTTTTACTTTATATCATCAATCAACTTTCTATTTAACAAATTAAATGTTGAAACAAATCAAAATATTATCAACAGATAACTCATAAATGTTTAAATTATGCATCAACCATAACATCATCAAATAAAATTTAATACAAGAAAATTTTTAAAAAATAGTTTTTAGTAAATTTACCGACGGAAAACTAAAAACCATCGATAATGATAATATGAATTTACGAATGGAATAACCAAATTCGTCAATAATTTTTTCGACAACAAATCTTCTCCGATTGGTAAATTTACCGACTGAAGATAACACAAAATAACCGTCGGTATATTCACTGATAGTACAAAAAATTTTCGTCGGTAAATTTATCTATAGTCGTATCTCCGACACCTTGGTCTATTGGTAAATTCCATCACTAAATAAGCTTTTCGATGGAATGTGTAGACAATCTATTGGTAATTTCCGTCACTAAACTTCATTTTTTGTAGTATTTTAATATTAATTATTTCTGAGGGCAAGTTTTTTAGTAATTAGTAAGGTTATTCTTTTGTAATTGTAAGGTCAAAAATTTGAGTCACAGAAATAGTCTCTTTGTAAAAATATAAAAAGAAAGTTGCGTATAATTAATGTACCTCTCCCAACCCTAGCAAAGTAAGGAGTCTTGTGTACTGAGGTTTGTTGACTTTTTTTAATTATCATTCACTGGACAATCTTTGTTCGAATAAAATTTGAAGAACTTTTCAATAAGCTTGAAACGTGTGAAATTACATTGTTCAATAATATGGGTAATTTTACTTTCTTAAAATTGAGGATTAATCATATCATTCAAGCTTTAAAATTTATAAGTCCTCAAATACGGTAAGTGCATAGGTTGCGGCTATAATATAAGAGGTATCGATCTCATGAGGGAGGGGACTAATATAATTCTATGTTATCAAGGCTAAGGAAATTGAAGTAATGGAATCAAAGTTCTCAAAAATAAATTCAAGAAATTGATTGGCAAAAGTTGTAATTTAGAAAATAACACAAAAGAAATGAAATTTTGGTAATGCAAAAGCACAATGTAAATCAAATAAGAGAAATTAATCAAGTTATAATAATGAAATTTTACCTATCATTAATGTTAACCTAGTCGATTATGTGTTAATGTGGCATCGGTTCTAGACAATCCTAGGGTTGATTACTCTCTCTCGAGATTTAACCATTAAACCTTAATTTATAAACCCTAATTGGATTATGAAATTTGTAATCTCTCAATTAACAAAAGACTCACAATACTAATTAGATCTAAAGCACTCTAATAAACTACCAAGTCTTACATGGGATCTCTCTCTGCACAATTACTGATCTGATTCGTTAGGAGTTTTGTTGAATCACCTAAAGTTTTATTGAATCACCTAACTCTGATTAATCCAATCCAATCGTTTTTATTCGATTCACCCTCTTAGTTTATTACCGAATTATGCAAGAAATGCAACAAATCACAATACCCAATTTAAATAACACAAAATTAACACGGATAACATTAAATCAAAATATAATCCCAAAGGAGAGTTTAGAAGAACATCAATATTCCAAATCATATCATCATACTATCCATCTCAATTCTATATAATAATAAATTTGAAACAAAAAGGAAATACGACATGGAATAGACAATAGAAGGCAGTGATATCAAAAAACCTCCTGATCTGGGAAGCACATCGAGTTAGATTCGTCTTCCTCTTCCTTTTTCTTTTTCTCTCTTGGTATTCTCTTTTAGGGTTTCAAGTGTGGTTGCACGAAAAAATCTCTCTCTTTTCTTCTCTTGTTGTTCTTCAAATAGTCTTTTATGTTTTAGGTAACCCTAGGATTTTTTTGGGGCCAGAAAGGTCCAAAATCTCTCAAAATGTGAAGTTTGTAAGTGACTGCATGTCTGCCTGACGCAAGCCACAATCGTGGCTCTCATCTGAGCCTTCTATCAAGATTGGGAGCCTATGTTATGGCCCAGACTCCCTCTGAAACTCCTTCATTCTTTGATATTGACTCTGAAACACTAACAAACACATCAAGGTGCCTCAAAGATATAATATTTAAGCTCAGAAACTTGTCTAACCCATAAAACACTTCAATCACAAATAATAAACAAACTAACACATTCTAACCTAAGCACATACTAGATGATTGAATTAACGGCTAAACATATATCAAACTATGCCCTAAAACATGATGCAATTTACATTTATCATATCCTCACACTTAAACATTTTCTTGTCCCTAAACAAACAAAACAACAAACAACACAAAATCACAAAGTAGACAATGTGGTAATGATATGATGGCTTCAACTTTATAAAACAAATTTAACTCTAAACACAATCATTCAAGTTGTTCCAAATTATTAACATGCAAAATTTGCGTCTAGGAGCTCTGGACTAAATATACATATTAATCAAAACTTAAATGTCAAGTTTATTCACCCGTTTCAATTGTAAACACACATTAATAATTATTTGTTCAATCAACTCTATAACTACTCCTAAGTACATTTTCATGAAAGTTAAGCTACTTACAAGTTTGGTAGGTTTTATTAGAAAATATTTTTTACTACTTTTTTTGGATATGGACTTAGGCTTTTTACACGAAGGAAAACTTTGGTGATGAATGTCGATCCGGTTACTCGACTAGGTCATGTTTTTAGTAAGTTGCTTGGTTAGACCGTCATTATAGTCTTTGACACGAAGGCACACATTTATGATGCGTGTCGATCTGGTTACTCGATTACATCATATTCTCAACTGGATACTAGCTATATTCATAACCCTACGGCAAGCAGAATAGTTATTTATTTAAAATTTACGAACACTTTTTCTTCTTTTTTATATTTATATAAATATATAACAAGGTAAGTAATAAAAATAAAAGATCAAATAAGTAAATAAATATACAAACTAGAAAGAAGAGAACAAGCAAGCCATAACAAGAAAATGCTTATGCTAAGTAAAAAAATGTTTAGGCTAAATAATTAAGAGGAAAGTACTAAATATTAAATTTTTAGGCTAAATACAAGACATAAGATTTAAAAGAAGATGTTTAAAAGACCAATAAGAAAGAGAAGGACCTCTCTATGTGAGAATCTTTACCCATATCTTAGTATGCCACAATTTTCTATTAAGAGTCACGTCCTCATTAAGGTCCAATAGAGTCATATCATTCTTGACTACCTCCTCCAATTCTTCTTAGGCTTTCCTTTTTTATTTCTTATAGTTTCTAATTACAATCTTCTCACATTTTGTCACTAGAGTGTCAGGATTTCTCCTCTTAACATGTCTAAATCATATAACCTTGTCTCTCTTAATTTTTTTTATTAATATTAGTCACCTTTAATTTGTCTCTTACGATCAAAGTTATGAATACTGTATCGGGCTTGGTATCGGATTAGGTTCTAGAACGAAACTGTACCGGTACCGGATACTGTTTCGAGTAATTTTTTAAATTTATAAAATAGTCCTTGAAATTTTTAAAAATTACAAAATAGTCCATATTAGTATATTGTACAG
>JAOSBK010000001.1:12734945-12763084 GCA_027568895.1 Erythroxylum shatona | reverse complement strand
GTATAAGTCGAGTTGTTAGTCAGTGTAACTCGAGTTGTCTGTATAAATTGAGTGCATAAGTCGAGTTGTCTTCCAGTGTAACTCGAGTTATCTGTATAACTCGAGTTGTAGGTCAGTGTAAGTCGACTTATATTTGGGAAAGTTGTTTTCTTTTGTTTTTAGGTTGTTTCAAGAACAGATTTGGATTTAAGTCAGGATCAGTGTATGCTCATCACCAATGTGAGTTAGTAGCAAGTGTCAGGTCTAGGAATTCAGCAAGCTCAGGTGTCTCGGGAATGGGCCACAGCAGGGCTCACCTCCCGGGACAGTCGGGCTCTGGGAGCGGGACCGGACATCATCATTGTCCCTTTAGTATTTTTCTGCATCTCACTTTCAGGAGGTTAGACCCCTTGAAGTGGGTTTTCTTAACAAAGAGTCACTGTTCATAGTAGATGCCGCCTCCATTTGACGCAACCAAGAGCTACTATTCACAGCAGGTGCAGCCTCCATGTGATGCAACCAAACACCGCTACCCGCAGTCGGTGCAACCTCCACTCGACTGCTTGCCTATTCTACCAACAGTCTATAGTTGGCCAACAAGGCCATCTCATAGAGTTGCTTTGATTTTTCACAAAAAAACTGTTGCCTTTTCTAACACAAATGGTGTCACGATCCTCAGTTTGACGCCTTTGACGTACTCTAACCAAATCATAGCCGTCGACTTTATATTTTCTTAAACACAACTAGGACAAACCAAGTTGATAGCAAATTGGATCTCATTGTGTAGGATTTTTCATGTTATGGGTTTTTTTTGTTACAATCATGTTATGGGTTTATTAATATTTACAGATGCCTCATGCTCAATGAAACTGTTTCATATGTTCTTTAATTGTTAAACAATTTCAATTTAATTTGAAATTAAATTGTAAGCTTTCAAAGCTTTAAATATGAACTTTTCAAATTAAGGGTCGGATGATTCACGGGATAATGGTAATAAGAATAAGAATGAATATATTAAGGAATGAAAATGAATATAATTACGATGATTAGTTAGGATGAAGAAATGATTATTATATTACTATTGATAATAGTTGGTTTGTTGAAAATATTGAAAATATATTCTAATTAATTATATTTAATATTAATATATTTTAATTAATTATATTTAATTACTAGAAAGGAAAAATAAAATTTTGTTTTAAATCAAAATTTAATATATTCTAATTAATTATATTGTTTTGCTACAAAGTTAATTAAAATTTAATTTTACATCAAATTTTAATATATTGTAATTAATCATATTTTTTGCTAAAAAAGGGAAAAATAAAAATTTGTTAAATTTTTGTATCAAAATTTAATATATTCTAATTAATTACATTTATAATATATTTAATTTTACTTATATTTAATATATTCTAATTAATTATATTTACTATATTTTAATTAATTATATTTAGAATATATTTAATTTAATGAATTATATTTAATTAATTCAATTATATTATTTACTAAAAAAGGAGTTAGCGACTTTCATTCCTCACATATTTAGAGGGTATAAAGTAATCCCCAAAATTCATATATCAAAATACTGTTATGCAATAATAATATATAACCAATCGACATTTTTCATTCTCATACCTACTGATATCTTCCAAACCTATGAACCACACACCTCCTTAATGTTAATTAGATCTTAATCTAATTTTTAAAGTTTATGATTTCAATTCCATAATTCAAGATCTATAAAAATACAAAAATTTAATCAAATTATAAATTTAAAGTTGGCTCTAATACCATTATAGGAAAATCATGCTGGGATCTAATCCTACACGCAGTGGAATAATTAAGAAACTTTTTCATATTTTGATTTTTTGAAAATCAATATCATTTTAATTCTATAAAATGATTAACAATTCAATCATAATAAAACATTAATCTTAATTTGTGTTCTGAAGCTTGATCATACTCTTATCTTATCCTTTAAACTGTTTCTAAAAATAGCTCATCTCAACCACTATAATCGCACAAATGTCTGACTTTTAACAGTATCTAAAGAATAAATTGAGAGAACTCTGCAACTGTTACGGAGAGAGTTAAGTAAGGAGTGCTACCTCTATTAGAGCTTAAGCCTAGTTATAATAGGTTTTGAATATTTTCAATTAAACTTTAATTTGAATTACAAGTTATTCTAATTAAATACCAATTATGCCTAAATAAGATCTAATATCTCATATTGATCCTTATTTATTAAATATATCATATTTAATTATAAAGTTTCTCAAACTTTACAATCAAATCCAACTTGATTAAAATACATTTATTCTCTTGAACCTATTCTTTATCTATGACTTATTAGGTTTCCAAAAATGTTAGCAATAGATATAAATTATAATCTTAAATCATATTTAAAGATTAGATAACTTAAACTTTTTTAGTTTATCTTTAATTCTCTAATTAAACAATTTATATTCATATGTCAAGATTAACGTCTAGCAATATATCATAATCACTAAAATATTTAGGAATGTTAAAAGTAGTTTTGACTAACCTTTCTGTGCATGATTTCTATATATAATTAAATCATTTCATTATATAATATTTCGATTAGATATAAAGCATGAAATTAATTATCCTCTATTTGAGTCCAATCATATTCAATTATTGACATTTGTAATCTATTTATAAAACATTATTCCACTTTGACCAAAGATTTTTCAAATCAATACTAATCGAAAACAATGAACCATTCTTCCTAATCACTTTAAGGTGAGAATCCTATTTTGATCACTCAATTACCTGTATATTGTTAATGTTACATCCAATGAATACTGACTGAACTATTCATATTTAGGATAAGTCATAAGTAGTATCAAAACATAACAATCCTTATACAAGATAACTTTAAAGATTCTAAGTTAAAAGATTACTTATATATTCATCACAATGAGAATATCCATAGATATATACGTAATGTTCCAAATGAATTTTCTCATATGTGATCATTTGAGTTAACTTATTCTCTGTCAAGAATCCATACTTTTGTTTAAGTATCATCTAACATCGATTTCTTCCTTTATAAGGAAAAACAAAATATGTACTAATATTTTTATATTCTATTAGTGTCCAATCTTAATTAAATAATGACTAAGAACAAATTAAGGATTATACACAAATACAATATGAATCTTATAATTATTATAATCTTATTATTTTATTTGCAATTTATAATTATCCCATAAATTTTATCTTATATACTTAAAAATGTATAAGATAAAAAATGCCTTTAAATTTATTTTTTCACTAAGCTACAAAATTGATTAGCTCTAAGGCGTAAACCAAGAGCTACAACATACTTATTTATTGACTATAACTTTCTTGAATATTAACTATTTGAACTTGATATCCCACTTGGAGACAAAGACCGAGGACGCTAGTTTCTTACCCTCATAATTAACAATTGTACCCTTATAATTCACTAGTCTAAGGCAGATCTATAGAAGATAATGAGCCTTTTGTTTTTGGAGATCAGATCCTCTATTCCAGTTAGCCAGTTCTAATTATGTACTATTAAATCTTATCTATATATTTATGTAGGGCTTACACAAATGTGTGGACCAGATTAAGAAGAACAGGGTTGAAACACTCTAATTGAAAAAGGGTGCTTCAACCCTTGCTTTGGTTTATCATCGACATCAATCTAGATGATTAGGTTAGTCCCAGGGGCTTGTTGGAACTATACAGGCGGTTGGGAAGTTGCCCTCTTTAAGACATCCTCCTTCTAATGAGCTAATGGAAGGGCAATATGCAGACCTGTTGATTGATTATGTCTACCTCTAATAACGTCTCTTCCTTTAACAACAATTCCTTTAAAAGAAGTGGGTTGTCATGATCTAAGAGGGCCTTTACTTGAGAAGATAGGATATCGTTTTACATTTATCTCTCATTGATGCTTTTGTCTCCCTCCCAATGTCTACCTTAAGTCCCACTCACTCTCATCTTCTAGGGAAAGATAAAAAAATTAGCGTTTTCACCTATGAGTTCGCTTAGGGGTTTATTTAGACTCATCTCAAACTCGACCTTTAACCTAGAAGTTTACCAGATGAACCTATCACATAAACTAGAGCAGATTTATGTTCAGCTGTACTATCAAAAGATGATAAACTACTTAGAAGGAAGAGAAGAGACATCAAGAATGGAGGTGTGGTTGTCATATGACTAGACCAATCATCTCGAGAACAGTAAAAAAGAAAATCAATCTGAGTAAACCTCATTTAACTCTTGAAGTTGCAGGAAGTACAAACCTTATTAAGCCTATAAAACAAGTTCATTACTATGTGAGGAAACCTAATACTAATATAAGTTAGGATGAAGAAGTCAGCTTTTTGTCAATGACCCTTCTCTTATGCTTTCGCTTAGCCTCTCATGTTTATATTTCCTCACATACACAAGCCATATTTGGAGTTCCTGAGTTTGTTCTTTCATACTGAGAAGTTCACAAAGTGCATTTAATCTTCGTCAAGCGATTAACCTGCACTTGAGATTTGAAGAAAAAAAGTATTTCACTGACATTCTCAAATATAAATGAGAGGGTAGGAGATAGAACACTTGAATTTCAAGCAAACAAATACGTGCTTGGATTACTCTTGAATTTGAAACTGACTTTATCATCGGAACAAACAATATTTCAACGACGAATTTGACAGGTCTACTTACGTAAGCCACAGATCTTTTCGACATCGCGTATGATTTTCGCATCAAATAGAGTTGCTTGCTTAACCAAGCAGCATTTCTTATTGGCACTGTATTGCAGTAACAACCAGGTAAGCCTAAGGACAGGTTTCAGTCGGGATTTTTCTTCCAATTTGTGTTCTTAAGCATATGTTTTGAACAGTTTACTGTCAGAAGTATAAGGTCTATCTTCTGAATCTCTTGGGTTTTTTAGCATCAAATATGGGATAAAGAAGAAACTAAAGATATCAGAATTTAATATTGGCAAATTTAAGGAGTGCCGCGTGCTTTGGAGTATTTTTGCAGTTTCAAATGGCCATGTGAAATGACCCCGTGACGAAGGCATACAATCCAATGTCCTTGAAATTGTAGGATCCAGCTGACCCTGATGCAACTCCCTTTACAATGGCTGCAAACAAATACTTCCTTTGATTAAGTAATGGTAATAAGGATGGAACTCCATGTTTGTTACCCTGTTGCTGTAAGAAATGCACCTTATGGTTGATGGATTTGCTGCCTAACGTGTTATTCTAACGAAGCCATGGAATCAGATTCAATTAAATCTGGCCCAAATGGAACCATGTATGTTGAGTAGTTACAGATACATTTACATCCCAATGTAGTTATGTGTAGCCTAAGGGATCTCTGCATATTTATAGTGAGGACTTGCTGGTCTTAAGAATCATTTGGTCTGGAAGAGATGCTTTTAATTGTCTCATTCTACCAGTTTTACCCTTTGCATTTTCATTTATTACATACGAACAATTTTGCTGCCGCAAACATGGCATTTGATCCATTACAGCGTATACTATTTGAACTTCTAATGATGTCAGCAGACATTTACAGAAACATTTTGCTGCAGGGGGCGACCAAATTACCAGGCAATGTTCTTTTTTATCCAACATAAGATTCTACGTAACCAGTGGGGTCAGGAAAATTCTATGTACTGCCTGATACGAAATGCACTCTCTTCGTCACCATGTCACCTGACCTCAAGGATGGTTGGCAAATCTAAAATGACAGGCTTGGACGTTATATGAAATGCTTTACATGACCCTTTTTTTTTTCTTTTTAATCATTTTCATCTCGTTTATTTACCATTACATATTTAAAGAAATGTTGAAGAATAGGAAGAATGCTCCGGCCACCAACTCAACCTTCACAAATGAAGTAGAATTCTTACAGGCCTTCGGCAGATTCCTGTAGGTTGAAAATATCCAAATATTGCCACTAAAACAATCACTTGGTGGAAATTAGGCCTTCCAAAAGCCCGTTCTCTTTATTTTTGTTTAAGTAATTGGGGTTTCTGTTCAATTGTATAATTGTATAGTCAAGAAATAGAGGGGAAAAAAAGTGCATGAAATTCGTATAAGATGATACAATGCAAAATCCTCCGCACAAGATGAACATTTCAAGTTTCCATGTCAGGACCAAAGATCCTGTAGATTTCAATGCTCATTCAGATTTAACTACGTTTCTGGAAATTGCAGGCTTTAACTGTTTAAACATTGGAGAATATCTATGCCCCCTTATAAACATGATCAATACAATGGTGTTGGCAACCATGAAAGCCAAGCTTGCCAACCACAGCTGGATTAACACATTTTTCCCCTTAAATTCGAGCAAGTAACCCCACATCAACCAATGAGTTTGAGCTCCAATCCAGAGTAGCATGCAGTATATGCCTTCCCATTTCAGTTTCATTTTGCTCCACGGCAATATTAGTGGCAGCAAACAAAAAAACCAGACAAAATACTGTGCAGTGATCACCTGTTTAAAGAGAAGAGCCACATGACATACTTAGCATATATAACAATAGAGATTTTGCATTCCGATCCACGATCTATTGATCACCGGGATTGTGCAATTATGTGTCACCGGTGACAAGAGGACTTCTCCCGATTTCCAATATCTAATAGATATGAAAGGCAAATTTTAGCAGTTTATAACTGATTTGATCAAAATCATAGAGGACAAACCTTATTGAATGCCACAAATGCCATTGTCTGCAGAAACGTGCAAAATGGAAGATCTTGGGCAAAGCAGCATATGAAAACAACTTGTATTATCAACTGAGGTACAAAAGAAAACAGCTTTTCCATCAATGAAAACTCGTGCTCGTAGTGGAGATACAAGTGATAGAAGTAGATTGAGAAATTATGCCTTGGATCTGTGCGAGTAAGATGGTACAAGAGTGCCTCATTTAAGAACTCCCATCCATACATATAGAAGAAAAGAGCAGTACAAAGGACGAAAACAGTTCCTGAGACCAGTCCAAACATAATTCGTTCTTTTGTAAATATGTCTCTCAATGCAGCGGATACATTGTATTGACTGGAAAACTTCATGCCGTATTGATGTGTCTTGTTTTGAATAGGTTTCCAGTTCATAAGGAGAGGCTTTTGTCCATATTGAAAGAATTGTCGATCAAGACACAGAATGATGGGAAGTGCATAAATTATAGGGTATATTCTAAAGTGGACAAGAAGGCCATACCAAGTTGCAGCTTGTATAACTTTACCTGGACAGCAGAAACAGCAAACATTGAAGTTAAATGGGCACTGGAATCAACCATAAAACACCTTTAAGGTCAAACATAGACTTTCCTCCCCCAAAGTTCTGATCTTCGCCATTCTTGGCCATCTCAGAGCCATAACATAAAATAAAGAAAATTTTCTTAAACTCTCATCCTTTTCTGACTATCAGAAAAGTATCTTTAAGTTCGAAACATTAAAGTAAATGAAATTTAAGAATATTCAGAAACATTTAGATTGCAAGCGAACATTCCCTATAAGACCTTGCAAATGGAAACCGGAACTAGATCCTACATTGCTACTGTGTAAGATTCCATTTACTTCATTAAGTTTAGAAAAAAGATTTGGATAAAATATTTGCCATAGATTAACAAGAAAACATCTTGACAAATCAACTGCACATTAAGCAACTTCTTGAGAACAGAAGCAGAAACATACCATTCATAAGGCAGATAAAGATCCACAAAACCATTGCACAAACGATAGGTTCACAGTTTCCTCGAGTTCCAATGGTGAAAGTAAATGGATTAAGGAGCCATAACATTACAGAGTAGAGACATAAAACCTCCGGAACCTCACGTTGCTTCAAGATGTTGTGGATAAACAATCCAACAAGCAAATCTGGAAGGTAAACAATCGTAAACATCTAAGACTATTGACTGAAATAAAACCACCTCCAAGAAGTTTAGAAGTTTAATTACCAGAAGTAGAGAAGAAGAACTTCCCCCAAGAATGATGAATGATTGAATTAGGAGTCAGTAAGAGAGCAAGCAAGGGTGAGTATCGATATGTGGTTCTTTTATAAGGAGATTGCCCAGAAGCCATCAATGCAGCAGCATCAGAAAAGACAATGTAATCTACGTCTGTGTATCTAACCTCCAAATGGGCATCTTGCCATTCTCCATACATAATCAAAATGAGACGGAAAATTGCCGAGAATAGCAAGAGTGTATGAATATTTAACAATTTCATGCTGCAAAACAAATTATGAAAAGCATCAACAGACTTTGCAAGAAAAGTTTAACCATATGTAATGCTAGCAACACTCCCTAACATCACTTATCTTTCCAAATTTTAACACTGTTCCTGAGCTATACTTCAACAACATTCACTTAAAACCCAGATGCCTCACTCAACCACGACCTCGACAGGCCAAGAGAATTTTACCGACAACAATTTTGTATATTTTAAAATTCGGGTTTCGAAAAAGTTAGTACAGATAAAAGGCAAAGGCAATAACTCTTCAAGTTGGAATCTTCACTCCCACCAGTTTTCCACCTATGATAATGCAGCTACAAATACTATTAAGAACATTACGGTGGCTGATTCCACCTTTTTGGGACAAAGAACATTACGGGGAAAAAAAAAACATGATTTCTGCAAATACACGAACTCTAACTTGGCTACTCCATTGTGTTACCTACATCTCCTGATTTCGAAATTAACAGACTGTATTGCCCCGATGTTCTCTAGGTTCGAAAAACAGAAACCTTTTATTTCTTGTCTCCCAATTGCAGTCCAACACAAAAAAAATCTTCACTTTGGCTCTGTTACGTACTAGAGTGAGAAAATTTATAGTTGTCCTATCCCAGCTTCGTGATAGATCCATTCAAATTAAAAGTCGGGTAGTCTGCTTCAACTTTCAACGGTATACTTAAACAAAGAAGAAGAGACATATTGTTGCTTGACCACTTTTTGGGGAAAACCCTTTTTCTCAGTCTCATCTCCAGATTCTCCACCACATTAGTACTTCCCTTTAGCATCCCAATTTCCCAACTACTTTCAACCTACTAAAGTGGAGAAATATCAAGAAACAATTAACATCAGCAAGTACCCATTTCTACTTCACACCAGCACTTCGCATTTCATCTAAGGTTGTATACGCATAATTAGCAACTTCCAAACAGAAATAGACTTCGACATGCTCATAAAATAAACTAACCCTTACAGTCTATCCAAAGATAGAGACAGAAAGAGCTATTTCAGATAAGCTAAGGTGTTGAAGTAGGAAAAGATGAGATTAAATGCGAGAGGATGAAGTCGAAGAGAGAGGTGACGACGGTAGAGAATCCGCAGCGGAGAAGTGACCGGAAGCCGCGACGGAGAATAACAGGGAGAGATCTAGTTGGAAGCCGAAGTACACGCAGCACAACAAACGAAACAAAGAAAAGCTCACAGAACAGAAGATACGACGCTGTATCGCAAATGGAGTCTTTAACCTATTATTCGTTGATCAATTCAGTAATTCAAAACTAAAAGATTAAAAATATATTTATTTATTTATTTCAAATCTGTTGTTTCCTTAACCCAACGGAAAGCTTCAGTTCCAGTAGTTGGGCCCCCACACAAAGTAACGGACGTCTCCAATTCCCGAGGCCAGTAACAGTCGATTCCACTGACTCCGTCAATCTTTCACCTTCTCCGAGATAACGGCGACTTAGACGGAGAATAAATTTATTAACAATTGAGTTGTTTTGGCGGTAAAACAACAGCAACGTGAGACGTGGCATCTCCCAATTGGATGTGGATGCATGCTTTGCCGCCATGACATGTATGTATGTGCATATCCATGTTGGATTTTCCCGCGCTTCTAGAGAGAGAGAGATTGTGATAGGGTTTCCTCAAAAAGAGAGCGAGAGAAAGAGCCTCTGATAGAGAGCGAAAGTGAGGAAGTGACGAAAAGAGAGGGTTAATAGTTCTAGATTTCCTCTTACGTTCTGGATTTGTTGCTATAGTGCTTGATTTTTTGGAAAGTTTAGACCATTATTGGAGCAGCTTGAGCTAGGGTTTGGCTTGTTTGGAGTTGGATCTGCAGGTCAATTGGGTTCCTTTTAACAGATTTTTTCAAAGCCATATGTTTCTCCTTCCTGTTGTGTACCAATTCATCAGCCTTTTTTTCTTCGTTCAAATTCGGCTTCCACTTGTGTGTATGTTTGTGTACTTGTTGAAATATGGACTTCTGGGTGTTAAATTAAGGAAATTACATGTATATGTAGTGTAAAGTTATCGATTTTGGGTCGTTTAATTTTTCTATTGATCTAATGTCTGGATTTGATGGGTATCGTATGTTATAGCATTTTTCATTGTGGAAGCTCTATCTTTTGTTTCCAATTTGCTTTGAGTGGAAACTGTTTTTTTTTTTTCTTCAAGATTTTGAATGAGTCCAGTGGCTTCAGATAACATGGAAAAAGACCCCAAATTTTCCAATACAACAACCAGTAGTGCGCGTGACAATGGAGGGGAAAGTGATGGAATACAAGCCCGTTTCTCAGTCTTTTGCAAGGTATAAACCGTTGTGATTTTTTATTTGAAGTGTTGCCATTTTGGTTTTATGGGTGGTATCTTTTTTTTTTTCATATTGTCAAGATATATTTGGCGGTGACGACTATGTCTTCTTCTTTTTTGGTTATTGAGTATAACGTGGGATTTCTTGGCAGAGTGGTTTGGCTTTGGATGAGAATACTTGTACACAAGCTACGAAGCTCTTCAGAGAAACAAAACATTTGCTAACTAGTGCTTCAGCTTTTGGTAATGGCACGGTAAGTTTTGCAACTTGTCTTTAATGTTTCTTTTGATCTATTCATTAGGAAATGGTTTGAAAAACTGATGGGGCTGAATTTTGTTTATTAGTTCGAGGAAGCAGAGAGGTTTTGGCATTCATTTGTTTTATACTCTTTAAAGAGGTTGAGCCAGGAGAAAAGACTTAATGAGAAGCAGAATTCTGATGATACTGGGCTCACTCTATGCAGAATACTGAGATGTGCCAAGTTGAAGTATGGACTCCTTTTGGTGCAGAAAAATTTTAATAACTTTTATTCCCAGCTGATTTTTGACTATTTTGCTTTAAACCTTGTAGTGTTGCAGACTTCTTCAAGGAGCTACCTCAATTTGTGGTCAAGGCTGGTCCCACTCTAAGTAATTTGTATGGTGGAGATTGGGAGAGCAGACTTGAGGTATTTACCATGTCTAATTTTGAAAGGGGTTCATTATAGTCTTGCGGACTTGTTTATAGATTTATGAATTGGTGTTTACCGCCCCATTAGGCAAAGGAGCTGCAAGCTAATTTTGAGCACTTGAGCGATTTAAGCAAGTAGGTATCACTGTTCTTCTCTTTGCATCAATAATCACCACATAGCAATTTACAGCTTGATTTACAGATAATATTCACTGGGTTAATTTGTACACATTTTAATAAGTAATTCATAAGCACGTCAATATGTAAAGCTTTTCAAAATTTAGGAATATTGTAAACATTGTACAGTTAAACTTATTTTAAAGATATATTTGTAAATTTATTTGATAAAAATCCTGAATATTAGGAATTAAAAAAAAATCAGATAAACTCATCATTATGATAACTATTCAGATTTATTTGATGGAATTCCTAAAGCTTCCAATCTCTTCACTGATCACCCCTTGAGCAGCCCTATTATGGAGTGCAGTCACATGACATTTAGTATTTATTCCATTTCTTGCATTTTTTATGACAATTTCTCAAAGTGTTTATATTTGTTAAATATTTGACTTAATAACACTTTATATCCTGTTTGAATGTTACAAAGGCATTACAAACGTTCATATCGTGAACTTTTCTTGACGGGTGATGCAAATCTTGACGAGCTGTCGGCAGTTTCTGGTGACACAACGTACTTATCAAATTGTTATCGTTTTGGATGGATGCTGTTTCTAGCACTCCGTGTGCATGGATTCAGCCATTCTAAAGATTTGGTTACTTGCACAAATGGCTTGGCATCTGTCTTGGTTAGTTTCTCCCCTTTTCCATTCCTTCAATATTGTGTTATACTGCTCTAGTTACACAAAAGGAAGGAGCAATTATTTCTGTTGTCCAATTTAAAATTATATGAATTTTCTCTCTTTTGGATGTGTTCAATCTGTATGATCTTTACCTTCTGTTTTAACTAAGTTTCTTGTCTCATCACAAATATATTTTCATACTAAGTAATGAGATCTGTGTCAGGCTGTTTTGATTATGCACATTCCTGCTCGCTTGAGGAATTTCAGCTACGACAACTGTCAATGGTTTGGTAATAACCTTGCCCATTGCTGTATCTTAATTTTTAACGTGGAATGTTTTGTTCTGACCCTTTTTGATTGTTGCATACATGTATTTGCAGTAAGGAGAGGTGATAAAGGTGTTGACTTGCTTGCATCTCTTTGCAACAAATATGATGCCTCAGAAGATGAGCTGAGGAGAACAGTGGAGAAGACCAATAACGTAATAATAGACGTTTTGAAGAAAATGCCCATTTCAGCGACTGAGAATAAAAATGAAAATATAGCAAATCTCAACACAGGTCTGCACTGTATTTATTCATATGCATTGCTGCGATCTTTTAGGAGGAATCAGGCTGTCCAATATTACTGAATTCTTGTTCCCTATGGTGCAGATGGTTTGATCTATTTTCAAGATTTAATGGAAGAATCGTCTTTGCAATTAAATTTGGATATCTTAGAGAAGGATTACAGCGAAGCGGTCCGTGACAAGGGTGAACTTGATGAGAGGGTGTTTATAAATGAGGAGGATGTCTTACTCGGTTCAGGGAATCTATCTGGAGGTTCACCTTGTATAAGTGGTACCAAGGTTAGTTGAGTGCATGGAACATGATTTTCTAAGGCCCTTATGTTGAAGCAATCTGTTTATAGTTTTTGGTTTAACTTTAACTTGGGCTAATCTTAGTCACTAAATCATTGTTTTGCATAGAGGAAATTTGATCATATGGCCTCCCCAACAAAGACTATTACGAGTCCGCTGTCTCCCCATCGCTCTCCTGCTTCTCATGCCAATGGTATACTTGGTGTTTCATGTTCCAAGATGGCTGCTACGCCAGTGAGCACTGCAATGATAACTGCAAAATGGCTTCGGACAGTTGTCTGCTCTCTTCCTTCAAAACCCTCAGCACAGCTGGAGCGCTTCCTAGCATTATGTGATAGGGATGTAACTGATGATGTAATACGTAGGGCACACATAATATTGGAGGCCATATTTCCAAGTTGTGCTCTTGGTGACCGATATGGATCTGGCCTGCAGAGTACGATCCTGACAGATGATGAATGGGCAAAAAATCGAAGATTAGAGGCACTAAAGCTATATTATAGGGTCTTGGAAGCAATGTGTACAGCAGAGGCTCAAATATTGCATGCAACTAATTTGACCTCTTTGTTAACTAATGAGAGGTTCCACAGGTGTATGCTTGCATGCTCTGCTGAGCTTGTTCTGGCAACACATAAGACCATCACAATGTTATTTCCTGCTGTTTTAGAAAGAACTGGAATCACAGCTTTTGATCTTAGTAAAGTGATAGAGAGTTTTATTAGACATGAAGATTCTCTCCCAAGGGAGCTGCGGCGGCACTTAAATTCTTTGGAAGAGCGACTTTTGGAGAGTATGGTGTGGGAAAAGGGTTCCTCAATGTACAATTCTTTGGCAGTTGCGAGGCCAACTCTGTCTGAGGAGATAACTCGTCTTGGTTTATTAGCAGAACCAATGCCATCTTTGGATGCAATTGCCATGCATATGAACTTCTCTTCTGGAGGATTGCCACAATTGTCAGCTATGCCTAAACATGAAAGCAGTCCTGGTAATTTCCGTTCTATAGTTCTTCTGCTTTGGATATTTTCTTGTAATTGTATTCATAATTCTCAAGATGTTTACATACTGCGCCATATTTCTATAAAAATCGTTTTCAGGTCAAAATAGTGTTGTAAGATCTCCAAAGAGACCATGCACAGATTACCGGAGTGTATTAGTGGAAAGGAACTCCTTCACATCACCAGTGAAAGATCGTCGACTGGCCTACAATAATTTAAAATCCAAGTTATCTGCACCACCTTTGCAGTCAGCATTTGCTAGGTAATTTTGATGTTTTCATTTCCATAAAAATCAACATTATCTGTTTGCGTGGTACCCATCAAAAGAAGGATATATGTTTACCGGCTTTATTACTTCTTTTCTGCATTCTAATTATGGATCTTCTACAGTCCAACACGCCCAATCCCTGGAGGAGGAGGGGAAACATGTGCAGAAACTGGGATAAATATCTTCTTTAGCAAGGTGCTAGACAAATTTCATTATATCTTTTATTGTTTCTCCTGTGTGCCATGGCAAGATAGATGAGCTTTTATGCACTTTGGCAAACGCTTAGTATATTGGATGTAAGACCTTCTTGCCTTCTACCTGCATTTTGGGGTAAAGACCTAGGGATGGAAAGTTGACTTTGTAGTTTGAAGAGTAGGCCCTGTCAGTTAAATATGTTTTAACTTTGTGGTTACTGTTTTTATGCTTCACAAATTATGTTAACATAAATCCCTTGGTCACATGGGTTTCAAGAAGATGTTATAGATAGTATGACCGCCCATGCCCTTTCTCATAAAGCGATGTTGAGATTTATAAGACTATAATGTTATTTTCTGAGTTTTCTGAGTGGCAATTCTGCAAGCCACTATTTTATTTAACTTTGATTATTTCCTTTCCTTGATTTACTTGGTTCTTGTGCTTGCTCATTTCATCCTTTTCTTCCTTCACAGATTATCAAATTGGCTGCTATTAGAGTCAATGGTATGGTTGAAAGATTACAACAGTCACAGCAGCATATAAGAGAGAATGTCTATCGTCTGTTTCAAAAAATACTTAATCAACGGACTTCACTCTTCTTTAATCGTCATATAGACCAAATTGTCCTTTGTTGCTTCTATGGGGTTGCCAAGGTTTGGATGTCTACAACTTGTGGAACTTGTTTCCTTACTAATCAAGCTTTCTTATTCTCATATGTTCCTCTCATATTGTGTGGTGTGTCTGCAGATATCTAAGGTGAATCTGACATTCAGGGAAATTATATGTAACTATAGAAAGCAGCCACAGTGTAAAACCCAAGTTTTTCGCAGTGTTTATGTCGATTGGTCAGTAGCCATTCATAAAGGGGTATGCCATTGACCATGAACTTCCTCTGTTGTTGTCTTCTTTTGCCTACTCCTAACCCTTTTAGGTTTTCTGGAAAAAGAGGACAGGGCAGGATCACGTTGATATTATAACATTCTACAACGAAGTGTTCATTCCTGCTGTAAAGCCTTTGTTGGTGGAGATTGATTCTGCTGGTACAAACACAAAAGGCAACCAGGTTTCTGAAAGCAGTAACAACAAAGATGGTAATCGTATAAAATAGATTTTGAGTTATATTGATACAAGTTGTCGACAGTCACTGTTCATCCAGCTGTTATTTAACACAGTTTGTTTTTGTTTTTTTTTCTTTGGGTGTCAATTAGGTCAATGTCCCGCATCTCCTAAAGTGTCTCCATTTCCAAGTCTCCCTGACATGTCCCCAAAGAAAGTATCTGCATCCCACAACGTGTATGTTTCCCCATTGCGGAGCAATAAGGTATGTGTATGTCTTTGTTCTCTGTGTTTATTGAATTATGTTTCTGTTGTTTCTTTTTACAACAAAGTGGAGTTAACATTTGCGCAACCTGGAGGTCAATGTAATAACCTATTTTACTCCCTGTAAAAAGGTTCAGTGTGATGTTTTGAGTGTCAATTTTATCGAATGAGACATGCTTTGTTTTCACCAACTCTTATTGTTTGATTGTCATAGATGGATGCGCTGATCTCAAGTAACTCAAAAAGTTATTATGCGTGTGTTGGAGAAAGTACTCATGCATATCAGAGCCCTTCAAAAGACCTGACTGCCATTAATAACCGCTTGAATGGGTAAGCTTCTCATGTTGACAACAGCCTAAAATGTGTGTACAATCAATTGGTATTTGTCCTCTAATGAATGCTACTTTTGATGGTTTCACATCTGCCAGTAACCGGAGGATCAGAGGCCCGCTCAACTTGGATAATGTTGATGTTGGCTTGGTTAGTGACTCTATGGTGGCAAACAGCCTCAACCTTCAAAATGGGAATTGTGCATCCTCACCCAAGGGACCATTGAAATCAGAGCAACCCGAGTCCTGAGGAAATGGTTTTATGCTTAGCCACTTTGTAAATTCTTAGGTCTACTCTCTATACTTGAAAGTGCATGGCACAGGGTGTGTATGGGCGGGCGGTGAGTTGTATAATGGCTGTCACTTCCCTCGTGTGTCAAGTTTATGCTAGGTACCAAACTTGGAAGCCAAAGAATAAAATTATACTCTTCATTTTGCTTTCAGATGCCATTTTTTCTTTTCTTGCATTCTTCGTCTGATGCATCAAAATCTTCCAACTTTGACCAAATATTTAGAGGAATCTCTATTCGGCTAGAGAGAGATGATAACAAAGAAGTAACCAGCTTGCTGCTAAATTTAGTGTATCTCAAAAGAGAGAAAACTAGCCTCTCAAAAGATTTTTGTGCACAAATTACAAGTATATGCTACAAAAGATGGTATATACTTGGGAACACATTGACAACAGTTTCCAGGATTTTATATCCTCCGCTGAGTTTTGGTGTTAGTTACATCTCCTGTAACAAAATTATACAAGAGTCGTGTATTTTGTTTAGCTTAGCGACCACCAGATTCCGTGAAGCTAATTGTAACTGAACCAGTGTATTTCCAACACAATGGCATTTATATACACAACATATGTACACATATGATAGCTAATCTCCAATGTCATTCATCTGAGTGCCGGTATTGTTGAATGACCAAAACTGAACCATTGATATTAAGTTCTGAAGAAGCCAGAAGATCCCCAACTGTGCCAAGCTCAGGACACTCCTCCCAGTCGCTCAAATCAGTGGTAATGGGACACTGCCCTCGACCACCCTTCCCCACGATGATCAATGAGTACGTCTCAGCAACTTCTCTCAGAATTTCCGCTGTCTGGTTCCCATTATTGGTGAACTTTTCTACGTATCCAACAGAACCTTGCGTCACGTATCTGTTGAAGCAAAGAAAATTAGAATTACAGCTTTATGCAGCCAAGGAGATTGTAGCTAGCTAGTTAGGTACCTGCTTTGAAAGTCACCTAGAAAGGCATTGTCAATCTCAGTCTCCATCTGTTGACTTGATATAGCCATTACCACTTCATCATTATTGCGAGTTGTGTCATCAATGCAATCCTTCTGTCCATTGTTTTCTGCCGATGATGATGTTAGAAAGCGGATGACTGTCAATTTGATATATGGATGGAAAGCAATCCTTCTGCTACATGCCAATGCTTCCCGATCATCAGGTCCTCCAAAGAACAATGCCGCAACTTGTTGCACTACTTCAGGTCTTGGTTGCTGAAATCCTGTCTGCCCTCTGTCGACAAAGATTCCTACCGAGCAACGGGCATGGAAGAGAACCTTTTGATTGGTGGTTCTCATGTCCTCCTTGCCATTCTCCATCTTCTTATCAAGACGCTGGTGCTTGTGAAATGTGATTATTACTATGGACAGTCGCAAGTCCTCAACAAACTCACAGACATCCTCGTACATTTTCGCAGAGGACGAAACAACCTTTAATTGGTGGACGAAAAGTTCTTTGTCCATGTTATTAGCATCCACAGCATCATTGATTTCCAGCACATCATTCCCACCATAGTCTTCCTCGTCACTGTACTGGTCTCCATCTTTCAGCTGATGGTACATCAGATTCTTTTTGTGGCGTTTCTTTGGGAGCTCAACTAGGTGCATCAAGAACGCTGTGCTGGGAGCTTTCAGAAATCCACTCAACGCCATGGTTAGTCCTATTTTTGATGATATGTGGCGAGAGCCATAGACGCAGGACATCAATCGAAGTTCACTCTCTGGATCATGCAACTCAAGTGGGATAGTTTTGTGAGAAAAGAACTTTTCCTTTTTCCTCAGTATGACAGCCACTGCTGGTCCCGCGATAATTGTGTCAAGCACTACCACTATTACAACCAAATTGCGTGCATTTTGACTCCAGATATTCTTCAACTATTAGACAAAGCAAATGTGATATCAGCTCATTACGGAAAAACAATATTTAATTATATGCATTGGCAATTCAGATGGCTATAATAGGTCCATCCTGGCTTTAGAACCCTAGTCATTTATGAATAGGTTTGGAGAAACTCACAATGCTAATTGGTATCGTCTGAATGAGTAAAAGCTCAGCATGCCCTTTCACACATAGTAAAAGGCCTAGGAAAACGGCCTCAACTTTAGGAATCTTTAGGTGATGACAAGCAGCAACCACGCCAATTATCTTACCCCCAAAGCTCAAAAATATCAGAAGTCCAGCCACAATTATGTTCCTGTAACTGTTGAGAAAGTTTAAATTGAGCTGAAATCCTACATAACCAAAGTATATTGGGAGGATGAAGTTGTGAACAGCATAATTGAGTTTTCGCAACAATGTCCGGGTAGTCTTGCCTTCCCTAGGGAACATCAAACCGACGAAGAAACAAGAAATCATACTGTTGTATTCATACTTTTCTATGAAAAATGCGAGGGCTATAAGAAGAAACAAGATGACTAAGACCTCTGCGTTGGTGACATATTTTTGGGTTTGGTTTCGCTGGTTGCACCAAGAGTTGAGATACTTGTTCAGAAAGATAAGTGCCACAGTCATAAGCAGGAAAAGAATCCCTTTTCCGAACATTTTCCATGACCTAAAAGCGAAATATAGAGAGAACCAAAGTACACAGGACATCTCACTGATCAAAGAAGCTGATACTCCCAATCTTCCCACATCCGAGGTCGCAAATTTCAGCTCTACTGCCAACCGAATCACCACGGGAGAGGCTGTGTTGGCTAGAGTTATCATGATAACATAGACTAAAGTGAGCTTGTCATGTTGAACTTTCAACAATTGGATGATAAAGGAAGAGATTGCAAGCCCGAAGATCCCACAAACGGTCACCCCACCAAGAGCAACAATGCTTGACCTATGCAAGTTCCTCTTTATGTAAGGAATATCTGTCTCAAGCCCGATCAGGAAGATAAAAAGTATGGCAGAAACTGACGAAAACACTTCATAATATTCTGCTGAAGAAGACTGGATGAAGAATTCCTTCACTTTGTGGATGCGGGACAACAAGGTTGGACTTAATACAACTCCAGCCTGGTAAATAAGAAATCAAGTCATCTGCATAAGTTGGCACACAAATTTACAGTCCGATGCAAGCCTACAACTGGAAAAATGAACTCCAGGAAAGGAGAAAAAGATGGCAGCTGCAACTTTCATTCTTCTACTAACAATCTAAATGGAATAGATACATATGTAGGTTGGGCAACATATATAAATGCATCAGGAGCCCGTATTTAATGACACCAATAGTCATATATAATATATACAGGAAATGCTGAACTTACCATGATCTGAGCTATAGGTCCAGGTTGTCCCATGGGCTTCAAGAGAAGGTGAAAAAAGTGGGATAGGACAAGAATGCTCGAAGCTTGCAGGGTGGTTGTAATGAGAGGGTTAATTGGATCATCTAGACACATGGCCCTTTTTGCTGCATCCATATTGACCGAACTGGTAAGTATATATCAAAGATGGTAAGGTTCTGCTGGTAATTAAGAATGATATGGTTCAAGGTTGTTTCCCAAGAAGCTGAAAGAGATTGCATAAATGGGATTTTGACAAATTCTGCAGGGATGATGGTAACTCTCAATACCTGACAATCTCTTTCTCTAACCGTTCTTGATCTTGATTCTATGTTCCTTCTCTTTTCTGTGTGTCTGAAAGAGTTTTCTTTTTTTTTCTTTTCTATTTTCTTTCTATTAAGTGGTGGCCAATGGGGTGAGACAGGTATGCAAGAGAAGTAAGCCAATGATGGATGGCCTTGTTTCTCGGAAAATGGCTCATTCATAGTTTACATGTTGATCTTCATTTCTGTTCTTTTTACCAAACTCGTAATTGAACACACAAAAGAAAATGACTTTGTGGCAATCTAGGGAGTCATGCAACTAATCTATATACACTTATTCTCATGTTTCATAAATGACTCGAGATTGAGTTGTTATAGCTACGTGTATATTATATATACACACAGAAGCAGTCACGATTGTAAAACTGATGGGCCCTTCCTATATTACCTCGTATTTCTTGTTTTTCATGGCTTAACGTGTCTCCAATTTGGCAAACGTAAGTTGAGATCAGAATTTTAACAAGGACAGTAATACTTATCCAGCGATATTTGCATCCAAGATGCAGACGTGCCAATAGTTTCCTACGTCTTATTGCAAAGAGAAGAGCATCTTCTTTTTTTTTTTGAATACAAAGGAGAATCACATAATTAGCTTAGAGCGCGTAAATACAGAACTCCATGAGCATCGTTGCGGATAAGCTCTTGGACGCCTAAGGAGGACTCCCCCGGAGGATATGGAGACCAGGGCTAAGAAGTCCAACAAGGGCTGTCAAACCGTCGATGCACTGATTGTCTTCCCGAAAAACATGCTGGAAATGAATTTCCCAGTCCCGAAGTGTGAGCTCCTGAATACCTGGCACCAAAAAAAGATCCCCAGTGAGAACAAAATTCGGATCGGAGATAAAGCATCTTCTTCTTTTTTTATCAAAAGGATGGGGACAAAAACAATAGCACTAAGCAACCATCCAAGGGAAGAGCATCTTTTAAAAACATTAAAAAGCATTTCCATCTATGATGAGCAGAAAGGCCATGAATTGTGATTTTTTTTTTCTTCAACCTACGGAAATGGAGATAATGGAGAGGGTTCGGGTTTTTTAACTCTTTAATCCCTTGTTTTAACTTTTGTTTATTGCAATCCAATTAAAGTAGCAAGTAGATTTTAGGAGAAATTTTGGAAACTTATTTCTCTAGCTTTGAACCAATAAAAATATTGAAGTCAAGGTATTTACTCTCGTGTAGAAAACTAAGTGACTTTTTAAATAAACTTCTAAATATTTATGTGTTATTCAGATTTAATGATTTATTTTTTAAAAAAAAATGGGTATGAAAATGCTTAAAGAGTTTAGCATCCTTCTCATGTATGTTTACATAATGCATTAAGTGGAATTGAGTTGAAATTTGAATAAGCATGCAGTGAATTGGATTGATAATTTGATGCAAATACATAAGTGCTTAACATTCAATGAACTTTGTAATTCAATGAATAGTGGAGAATCTTGATTGATATTTTTGACGTGTTTAATGCTTTCTCATAATTGTTTGTTATTAAATTTAAGAGTAATGAAATTAATTTACTTGAGGACAAGTGAAAGTTCAAATGTGAGAAAATTTGATAAGTTCTTAAATGTTCATAATTTTAAATTTATATTTAGTTCATTTCATTTGTTTATTTGAGTATTTCTGGTGCTTAATTAATTAATGTTTCATTTTGAAGTCATAATTCACTTATATGGAGCTAAATGATTGAATTTGGACTTGTTTAGGATAATTTGGAGTTACTTTGACGAAATTATGAAGCGGCAAGAAAAATAAATAGACATTAACATGCCCATTTACTTGCCTGTATACTTCAAAATAGCCATATTTCATGCAGGACAAGTTTTTTCAAAGTTTCAAAGAGTTACATGGCCATGAGCCACTTCGTGTTATGAAGTACATGCTCATGTACTTGCATATGTATATTCTAAGTTCGTGTTTTTTCTATATTCAAGGATTTTGTTATTTTTTTAAAAGTACACATTCATGAACACACCTATGTACATGCTTGTATATGATAATTTTTATTTAATTTTTTAATCTCATACTTAGTGCATTTTGCTTGTTTATTTTAGTATTCTTATTGTTTTTGGTCCTTAAAGTTTTTAATTTTTGGGCGTAATCACTTATTTAGAGCAAGAGGAACAAAGTTAAATAAGTTTGGAACAATTTAGAGTTATTTTAACTTAATTGTAGAGTGCATAGCAAGTATGTGGTTATGCTTGAAGAGTTTTCAGTATATTGATTAATTTTGTGAAACAAGCTTGTATTGATGAGGAACACGCCTATGTTAAGTGACGAGTAGGTCGTGTTGACAATACATGCCCATCTTCATGCATGTGTTGGCTCTTGAAAAGCATTTTATGTCTATTTGAAGTATATGATATATCTTTTAAAATCAAAATTTTGAATTTTAAAAGTCAATATTAAGTGGTGGAAGGAAGGAGAAGGTTGAGGAAACACAATTGGACTCCCTAAGACAAAAGGAAGGAGGACGCTAGGGAAATACAATTAGACACCCTAGGATAATAAAAAGAATTAAAAATAACCAAATATACCTTTTTGAAGTGGATTTTCATCAATCTAGAGTGAAATTTTTAAAGATTAAAAGGATTTCATCATGTTATCTTTAATTTTATGTTTTCTGTTTAACTTTGATGTTATGCTAGATATGTTCCAAATAAATATGATATTTGAATTAAAAGAACTATAGGATATACCTTGTAGTGATTTATGTTAATTTAATTTATTCTTTAGTTTCATTAAGATTCAATTATCTATTCTTTATTATTAATGAATTGATATTGCTGGTATGTTGATTCATATGTGAGTTCATATAATTGAGATTAAGAATTTCTTTATATGAATAGATCTAACATAATTGAAAAGAATTGCATGCAAACCTATAGATACATTGATATGGTTGATCCCTACCTTATAGATACGTAAGTGCACCTATAGAATTAAAGTATAGTATTAGCGAATACTGAGTGTCAATCCCACAAGGACTACAAGTAATAGTAATTACATCCTTTATATTATTTAATAGACAAATTAAGATGATAGTTTAATTAAAACAAATTCAACTAAACTAAAGTTTAACATAATAATAAACAAAAACACATATGATATTAAGATTAATCAATATCAAATAATTATTACCTAGGTACTAGATCCTCCCTATGATTTCCTAACCCTTTATCATGAGATTTAATTATTGATCATTAGAAAGTGGAAATTCCTATCTCATGTTAATATCTTTCTAGTTAAAACCCCTAAAATTGCATTAACCAATCTATGAATTTCAGTATTAGATTTGACCCCTAATCTACAAGATTTTGGTATATTCATACAAAAGAGTTTCTTAATATCAATTATATCAAATTATATCTTGAATATATTAATTCAAGAATTAAAACAAATAAATGAATCACAATTAATCAAAAATCAAATTGCATTAAATAAATAATCAAATCACAAGGGTTACCCCAACTTAGGGTTCATCCTACGTAGGCACTAAACAAATTTGTTTCATAAACATCAAAAACAAAACCAAAAGTTTAGAAGAAGAATTATAAAAGAAGAAAATAAATTATATATCCCCTTTAGCTTTGATGGAAGTGTAACACCCACATACCCCACCAAGAGGATATACACATGTCACATAAAATAAAACTAAACAATCCATAACATTCCAAGTTTTTCAAGAAACTCATGCAAACATGTACTACATTTCATTTGTTCTCGACAATAGTTAGCCTTATACACATTGTATATATATCAAAATACATGCTTTAAAATTCAGATCTAACATGTATTATAATTATTACAAACTATATACATAAAATAAGAAAGTTCTCATCATAATGAGTAAAACTCAAAAACAGACTAAATATTTCCAGAACAAAACACATTCTTCTTAGCCACTACGGTTGTCTTTATCCCGTCTTTAAACCTTCTTATCAAAACCTACATTGACGCAAAACCACTGTGTTAAGCATAAAGCTTAGTAGGGAATAATAAACAAGATATCTAATGGTGATTGCTTTAATAGTCGTCTAACATTCAAATGTATTGAAATGTCACATCAAAAACAATCTTTAATTGCTCAATTTAAAGAGTAATCCAAACATTATTTATATTAGAACAACTTATAATACATCAGAACAAGATATTCTTGTGTCAAAACAAAACATGTAAGTATTGGAGAAGAATATCATTACTTCATAGTAAAACTCAAAATCTTAGAACAAGATATCGTTGTGTCATAATAGAACATAACTTGTATCAAATTATACTTATTTATGTCATAAAAGAATTTAGCTTGCATCAGAGCTAATCATATATTAGAACACAAACAGATTAGTCTATTAGTCCTTTTTACAGAAGTGAGTAATGGGACCAGAACAGGAGATATCATGATTGGTATCATAGAATAGAAGAGACTTATGTCTCAAAATCAGGGAACACCGTAGTGTCAATAATCAGGGAACACCTTAGTGTCAAGTTACAAGAGCAGCTGCAAACCCTTCTAGGCATGCCTATTTACCCACAACTAGAACTTGGCAATTTTAAAACGTTTACATTTCAGAATCCTCATGTAAAAGTTATAATGTAAAACATATGAATTTATTCCATTTTGCTCAACTTGAACATATTCATTCACATTTGATCAAACTCAATATGCCTTATAAACATAAGCATTTGCAATGATGCGCTAATGGAAACATTAAGGAATTACATTTTACATGTACTCACCTAAGTTCCCAATTCAAAAACAATCATAACTAACACATCACTTATATCATTTAAATCGCATTTGTGTTCAAAAGTATACTTTATTTCTTTAATAACTTATAAGTTCCAAATTAGACACTTGTTATCACAATAACACCTTCCATAAGTTATTACCTTAGTTGAAAATCCAAAACCTATTCAACCTTTAACCAATTAATCTAATCTCAAACTAGGTTTATTTCAAACCCTAATAAGCTTCAATTATACCAATGTAAGATATATTATCCTAATATGGTTCAACAATTACATAAAACAAAGATTAACATGTTAAGACTTTGCCTAGGAAGATGGGGTACATTCCCATGATTGTGACAGAAGCTAATGCATCTACCCATGATCGTGGGGTGATTGCCACGATCGTGGACTACCTATTTTCCTGCAAATTCGAGATCCAAACATCTTCCTTCAAATTTCAAAACACCAATATGACAATCCCTAAATCATGCTTCAAGTATACCTCAATTACATGCCAACTCCTCATCAATTTCATATCTAATTTTAACTCAAAATCACTCATTTGGCAGCTCACAAATCATTGTATTTCACGCAACAAAATCCATAGCAAAATCCATCAAACAAGTATCATGTTCTAAACCTTATTATATCATCAATTCCACACATATTCCATTCCAATTCAAGTAACGTAGAATTCATGTTACAACATGCCTTCAAGTTAGAATTCCCTTACCTAATTAACTTCAAGTTCCTTCTTCAAAGAGCCAACCAAACCAGCCCTTTATGCAACCAATACACTTCCAAAATCTAGGTAGGTGTAGGATGATTTGGATACACAAAAGACAACAACATAAAAGGAAGCTTCTTGATGTGGTATATGGCAAGGAGTTTAGTGTGATATTACATCAAAATTGAACTAAAATTCAGATCAAGAAGAGGGGACGATTTTGGTGGCCAAAAGCAAAAATGAGGGCTGTAGAAACTTCTTGCAAGCTTAATAGCTAAGTGGCTAGGTGTCACTCTCACAACATGGAATTTGTCACCATTGCATATGTCCCATTTGTCCACCTTATAAGCCACCAAATGTTTCAATTCTATTAGCCCACTTGTCACGTAATCAATGCTATCAATTGTCATTCAATTATACTGTCATTTGTCCCTTATTTACTTATGACAAATGTCACTAAATGTATAGGCTTAGTCATCCAAATTTTCATGTACTAACTTGTCTTTGCCTTTGACATTTTCCTTGTTCAAATGTATATTTTAATACCTCAATTCTCTAATGGTAACAATTAATTCCAAGTCACTAAGTATGATCCATTAAACCAGAAATTCAAGACATATACAATTCACATTCAATTCGTATCACAATTTTAACACCTATCTCATTTATTTTCATGGACATGTATCATTCCAATTAAGGTGTAATTTGGGGCCTTATAGGAAGAGTGCCCTTTATCAGATCTTTGGTGTAAACCATCCTATGTTTCAGAAGTATGTTTAGAACTCCCACTCTGCTTTTTAACTTCGACTCTAACTTTACTTCTACTTTTACTTCCTTTAAATGTCCTTTATAATCGCCCTTCATAGTATAAAATTAGGGTTTTTATAGTGTTGTGTGCATGAGATTGTCCCTAAAAAACTCTTCAAAATCATTCGTAGACACATTCCCAAAAGCTTACATAGGTAGTGGACATGACTATTTACATGACTTACAAGGGCATGTCCACCATCACACAGGCAAAGTAACATCTTCAAAGTCGTACACGCTCACAAGGACTTATATCATCCTTCACATGACCATGTACATGACTTATACAAGCGTGTCCTTCATCAACACCAGCATGTCACTCTAAAATAGGTTAAATTATTCTGTTTTCTATCTCGATTCGCCCTAATTTTTCTCTTTTTGATCTATGAAGGCAACTAAGTGCTACAAACATACTAAGAACCAAATAAGTACCAAAAACAACATAAAACTCTCAAATAAATATGCAAAACATACTAAATATGGGAATGAAAACATAATATATTAAGCATTTATTGAACATTTCCACACTCAAGCTTTTACTTGTACTCAAGCAAATCATAATCCAAATCATTAAACTTAAAAACATCCATCCCTATTCAATTTTAACTTGTTTGTCCACACCCTAAATTATCATTTTATATTAACCAAATTAGAAACTTTTATAAGCTAATATCAATGGCAATCACATTGATAATCGTTCTAAAATCAAAAGTAAAAATTTCACTTTCTCACAAAGGATTCACTTATTGCACTCAAAGTGTTTAGAGTGGAAAATATGAAAAACTCTTAAATAAATATATAGGAGGATTCTTAATTATAAGCTTGTAATAAAATCACATCTTCACCACTAATAAGACTACAAAAAAAATCAAAAGGTCTTTTAAATAGGGTGATTATGCCTAGGTAAAAGTACATAAGGGATAATTAAAAGGTAAAAAAGTCAAGGAAATTCACATAATTAAGATTACAAAAAACTTGGTTCTTCATAGCATAGGTCCTTTTAAGCAAATATTTAAATTAGCATAAAAATAATTCTTCTCACTATCCAAGCATTCTTTTCTTTTCTTTTCTTTTTTCACTCTTTTTTTTCTTTTCAATTGATATGATTGCAATAAATAAATTTCAACTTGAACTTTGAGCAACTTTAAAGATAAATTGAACGATTATTGGGTATCAACAATCATAAACACATTGGACCTTTCCTTTAAAATTCTTTAATAAAATCTAAGTTTTAAGCAATAAAGTAAATGTAAATTCTTTAGGGCTCAAAAATTGATGAAAAGTTTTTAAGCAAAATGGGGTAATTGGCTATTAATGTGGCCATTTTCAAAGAAAAGCCCAAGTTTCAAATTTTATTACTCTTAAAGGATAAAATAGGGTATGTAATAACCAAAGAAAAATAGGTTAAAATAAATGGTTAAATATAAATGTCTTTATCATTTTAATTCCTCTAATTTAAAAATACTGTCTCATTATAAATAATAGAAGCAAGTTCTAAAATCAACTAACTATGCATGATAAACACACAACAAAAAAAGAGAATAATATAATGATATATTGCTTTGTGACTCAAAAGCTCACATTTGGGTTTCATGTGTTTAACTAATATGTATTTTCATTTAGATTAACTATCTCAATGATAACTAAAAAATATGCTTAACATAGTACTCCTTCCAAGCTAACTTCCTATTTTAAACCAAAGTTATGAATATCGTACCGGGCTAGGTACCGAATTGAGTTCTGGAACGAAACTGTACCGGTACCGGTCGGTATCGGGTACCATTTCGGGTAATTTTTTAAATTTACGAAATAGTCTCTAAAATTTTTAAAAATTACAAAATAATTCATATTGATATATTGTACTATTGTACTGTATACTTTATTAGTTTACTATTTACATCAACCAAGCTTTCAAAAATCTTAATAATAAATAATAATGAAAATTAATATGAAATAATAATAATTTTAAATATTTTACATATAAATAATAACCACAATTAATATAAACAAAGACAATCATCATCATACAATTATAAAA
>JAOSBK010000001.1:12716127-12726138 GCA_027568895.1 Erythroxylum shatona | reverse complement strand
ATAGATATAAAAAAAAAAAGATATATATATATATATATATATATATATATATATATATATATATATACACATACATACATATATATACACATACATACAAGGAAGCTAAAATAATTCAGCGAAAATAACAAGAACAATCTTCTTCTGTATTCTTCTTTTCAAACTCTACTTGATTCTCTCCATGAAAGAAATAAACTGACGGTGTAGATAAGGTATTATCTAAACAATTATATGAAAATCTTCTCTAAGGATGGTAAATTTAAGTTATAGTAAAGGGTCCCACTTTCAAGTTTCGACAAGGCATTATCATTTAGAGGTAAAATTTAATTAATAAAAGCATTGTAAATTCCATGCATATATATTAGTATACTCTTATCCAGAGGATTAACCAAGACCAATGAGGGGCTAATGAGAAAATTCAAGTAAGGAAATTTGAGTGAAAGCAAGTATAACGCTAAAGTAAAACGGGTAGATGTATGCAAGCTCCTAAATGAAGAAGGTTTAGGAATCACTCCCAAAACTAGTAACAAAATTCTTTAGGGAAGGAGGATTGGATAGTGTTAATAGACAAAGAATCTTTATGGATGAAGTGGATCTATAGTTATATACTAAAGGTTGTAAGTCTATAGGACCTTCCAAACAAAACTACTCACTCTTGGTTTTTATTTTAATTGCCAAAGATAGGAATTCCCCTTAAGCTGAACATAAAATGTAGGGATGGAAATGGCAAATCAACCTCACTTTTGTATGATAATTGGACTAGTAATGATTCTCTAATAAGAACCAGGTTACCTAGGTTAGGCTAAAATGTGCATTAGGAGGGACAATGGTATGGTTTTCCAAGTGATATAAGGCGTTTGATCCCTAATTATTCTCCTATGCATATATGTAAGATTGTCACTTATAACCATTCCAAGGGCCAGTTCATAAACAAAAATTATAGGGATTGGTTGATACTAAGGGGCCCTAAAGTAGACTGGCATAAGCTGGTGTGGAGCGAATATCTCATGCCTAAAACTTCCTTTCTTCTATGGCTAGCTACAAGGAACATGATGAATATTTTAGATAGATTACAACTCTAAATCTAGGATATGTTCTTTGTAAGGAAATGAACGAATCTTTGCCTCATTTATTCTGTGAATGTAATTTCTCTAATGCAATATAGAGCATAATTAAAGGTCTCAGTCGATGATAAATCAACTTTGGAGTATTCTCTGACATTTTAATATGGATATAAAACAATCATGGCTTTCTTAAAAGTACCCTTGCAGCTTACTAAATTTGCCTTGGAGCTTAATTACAAGTATTGTGGCATGAAAGTAATGCTAGGCGATTCAAAAACCTGGAGAAATCAAAGGAAGTAGTGTTATAAATTTCCTTATATAGCAGTGGAGAGCAGTTTATCCTTTATAAAGAAGCAAGAAACTTCGATAAAACGATAGCTTGATCTTGGAGAATTGACTAAATGCACTCACTAGATGCTTCGATTTAGAATGAGCTTCTACTCTTGTTTTAACTGGAATGGACATATAGTCAAGTCTCAACTGGCATTGTATCTTGAAACTTCATTTCTTTCGAGACTGTTTTGGATTATACTATTTTGTTAATTAATCATATTATTTGCCTTTTCAAAAAAAGTTTCAACAATTACATCAACGTCACATGTGGAGAGGAAAGGAAGGGGGAAAAAAAAGAATGTCAAGACGAAAAACATGAAAGGAATAACTTCTTTCATGTTTTAAATAGTTGAAATTAACATATTCTATAAAGATAAAGAGAAGAATAAAAAAATGTCAACATGGAGAAAATAAAAGAAGTAAATTCTTTCTTTTTGGTTCTTTTAAAAATAATTAACATATTTGTGTTTAGAAATTTTAATATTCTTTTATCCTTGAAGATTTTTCCTGAAAAAATATTCCGACTTCAGAAGAGAGTTTCATGTAATACAGATAAGGAACTTGGTCTCTCGATCAAAATCATCTAAAGAAGGGCTTAAAAGCGATGAAAGTTCAGAAACAAGTAGCTGACTGGAGAAATATGAAGAAGGATAATTGTTGACGATAAAATGACATCACAACCTGTTACAGAGAGTGCTTGACAGGTGCTCTTGCCAGCCTAAAAGATAGAAATCCATCACACGTGACCTAACTTTTATAGCACGACAAGATAATGAGCACCAAAAATAGTGCAAAAAGGGTATGATAGGCAACTATATAGATATAGGTGGGACAAGAGTGGGAAAATGCCTGCAAATTTCTCTCCACATATTGACCTTTAGCAGTCTACCATCATTCACGAGCGCACACTTCTACTCTTCAACTTTTAACATTCCAGTATTTCACAGTTTACTTCAGATTTACTCCCTCCCAACACGCCAGGACTTGCTTACCTACTGCGGGATTTTCCTTCCAAGTTTGTATGTGTCGCAAAACATGTCATTTGTTGAACCAAAGTTGAAAAGATGAAATTTCCAACCTGAAAACTAACTGTACTAAAATAGGGCCTTCTAATTGCCTGATTTTGTTTTTGCAGCAAAAAGAATGTAGGCCCAGGTTTATCGACTTGAGCTGTTGATGTCCAAATTGGCATAAATATTAGTACAGTGTCACCGACAACACAGGAGCGGAGGATATAGAATATGATTCATTATTGGTATTTCTGATTGTTCCACTCCCGAGAGTATCAACTCACAAGCTGAGTCATACGGACTTACAGAAACTGGTTTGCAGAGCTGAGCTTTATCTGCACTAGGTCGCTTCGTCCTGTTGCATGCCTCACAAGAAAGAAACAAAATTTCTACAAAACAACTTGAATATGCTTCTTACCCCATCTGCAGATTTCTTACATCCAACATATGTGGCAGGATTTCATAATTTTATGCTCCTTCCTACTCAATTATTACCTCATGTAATGACTTTTAGCATCAGTTGAACCAAAGTGAGGTTTAACACACAAACTTAACTGGTAGGAGTTGTATTAGCTAGATGATAGCCAATGATGGTCCTCTCTTTGATTAACATTCTTCCATGAATTACGCCGATTCACCGTAGCTTCTCTCTTTGAACATCAAACAATGACCAACAGCTGTGACCATGCAGGTGTCACACTTGAAAGTGTTAAAGAAAATAGAATTCTGTTTGTAAACACATTTTATTTGAAAGACTTTTCGACTTCTTTTCCATTTCTTTTACATTTAGTTAATCATGCAGCACTATTGCATTCTAAATCAACTATACTATTGCTAATCATAAGATATTTGCATCCAAATACCAAAAATATAAAAAGATACAGTATGTGTAGTAATTGACCTACAATACCAAATGGAACACAATCCGTTAGCAAACAAGTCGGCCCACCCCTTCTCTCCCACTTATTCTATATATCTACACACTACCTCTTTGTCAATAGTCCGAAAAATCTTTGAACTTCTCTTCTTTTGGAGCATGAAAACCTTCCTCCTCTGTGTACCCTTCTTCTTCTTCTTCTTCTCCTTCTTTCTTTCCATAGCTCAAGGGCTCAATCTCAAATGTGACATCCAAGACCAAGGCTCAACTCTCCAAGTTTTTCACATTTTTAGCCCTTGCTCACCTTTTAGGCCATCTAAGTCAATTTCATGGGAGGAGAATGTGATAGAAATGCAACAAAGGGACCAAGCTAGGCTTCAATATTTGTCGAGCTTGGTGGCCAAGAAGTCTGTGGTGCCTATTGCTTCAGGCAGGCAGATTATACAGAGCCCAACTTACATAGTCAGGGCTCACATTGGGACCCCTCCGCAAACCATGCTTATGGCGATGGACACGAGTAATGATGCTGCTTGGGTGCCTTGCAGTGGCTGTGTTGGTTGCTCGTCTACAGTGTTCAACTCTGCCACCTCGACTACCTTTAAAAACCTTGATTGTGGAGCTGTTCAGTGCCAGCAGGTGATGTTTACTCATCTACCACCTGCATCCCATGATTTGAGCTGATAAGAAAATCCTAAGGCACTAAAACTGGGAACATCCAATATCTAAGTTACTTTCATCCTTTGAACTAACATTGTATAATGTAATACAGTCGGTCTCACAGTTGTTGATACCACCCCTGTCGGGTGCCAACGTCTCTTTTACGAGGACCTTTCGGGGACTTGTTTCCTCCGACTCGTTATGTAATCTATGTTATTTCTTTTTCCCTTCATACAAAAAAAAAAAAAACATTGTATAATGTAAAGCACCTAGTTGTGCTTAAACCATTTAGTAATAGTATCCCTTACAATGATACAACTTTACAAATAATTTGCAATGACAACTGTGCGTTTCCATTTCGTTTGTATTATTCGTTTGCAACGGGATTATCATTTACTTTCTTGGTGTTCACAAAAGCTTCACATCATATGACAGGGTCTGTTCCTTAGCTAAAAGGTTCACGGGTTAAAAGAAGTCTCTGACCTACTTTCGTTTTGGTTACAACTCTGAATCTACTCTTGTTTTGGTTACCGTTCTGCAGCTACTTTCCAAAAATCATTGCAACTCACGGAGATTGATTGTGGATAATAACAGTGCATGTGATATTTTTTGCAGGTTCCAGTGCCTACATGCGGTGGCAGTGTGTGCGGGTTCAATATTTCTTACGGAGGTTCCACCATAGCAGCAAGCCTTTCACAGGACACATTCACTTTAGCCACTGACCCTATTCCAAACTACACCTTTGGTTGCATCCAGAAAACCACTGGCAGCTCAGCGCCTCCTCAGGGCCTTTTAGGCCTTGGAAGAGGGCCTCTGTCACTCTTGTCCCAAACCCAAAATCTATACCAGTCAACATTCTCGTATTGTTTGCCTAACTTTAGGTCTCTCAACTTCTCTGGCTCATTGAGGCTGGGACCAAGTGGCCAGCCTCAGAGAATCAAGACCACTCCGTTGCTCAAGAGCCCCAGAAGATCTTCACTTTACTATGTGAACTTGATAGGAATCAGGGTTGGCCGGAAAATTGTTGACATTCCTGCTAGTGCTTTAGCTTTCAATCCCACAACTGGTGCCGGAACTATATTTGATTCTGGTAAAAGAAACATCTTTTACATTCCATCACTTGTCCGTGATAGTTGCATTATGGATCATAGATAATCTATTTGATCGAGCTCTACTTTCTCCAATAATTGAGTTAAAACTGGTATATTCCAAAATTAGTTCATCGGAGCGTGTCTTATGTAATAAAGTGAATAATGTTGGTGCTTTTCTTTAGGCCTTCTGAAGTAGACAAGCAGCTAGAAACTAGCTCAATAGGACAGAATATTAGTCAAAGAATTTGGTTAATAATTACTGTCATGGGCCAACATTGAAAATTGTTAAAACTTTTGCTTTTTGGTCTTACTGACTTGATTTAGTGACATGATCAAGATCATGCATTGTATTCTTCTAAAGTTCCAGACTTTGCTAACTTTCTGATGATTCTTCTACAGGCACCGTGTACACCAGATTGGCAGCACCTGCCTACGCGGCGGTGAGAGATGAGTTCCGGAAGCGAGTTGGGAATTTGACAATGACATCTCTAGGCGGATTTGATACATGTTACTCTGTGCCAATAGTTGCACCCACTGTCACATTCATGTTCTCCGGCATGAACGTGACATTGCCAGAGGACAACCTCTTAATCCACAGTACCGCTGGTAGCATCACATGCTTAGCCATGGCGGCGTCGGCCATCGGAGTTAGTTCAGAGCTAAATGTAATAGCCAACATGCAGCAACAGAATCATAGGGTGCTCATTGACATGCCCAATTCAAGGCTTGGCGTGGCTCGTGAGCAATGCTCCTGATATTTTGTTTTCAATTTTCTAGTTACAACATTCTTAATGTTGTGGATGCAAAGCGAGTGTATTTTTTTGTGGCGGCGGGGCTCATTAGATTTGAGCTCGCCATTAATAAGATGAGTACCAACTTTAGGCAACATGCCACATGAAAAATTCTCGTCCTGTTAGAATGTTTGTTTAAACAACTGCACATTGACTTTATCTTATTTTTTCTGTTTGTTTTGATTTTTCTGTTAGCTTCATATCTCTAGACTTTAGGAAGTTGTTGCTTTTCGTTCCTAATAATCTGAAGATTGTTTCGGATCATGTTTAGTGGGAAAATAGTATCCCATGTTTCTAGTACTTTTTGTTTTATTCCTTAAGGTGAGAAAGAATAATATATTGTATCTTCCTTTCTACAATTATATCTCTCTTTTTATCTTGTTTTTTTTTAAACCAACATTTGGTATCTTTAAGGGACCTGTGAAGAAAAAAATATGGATACTGAAACTAGTTTCTCTCATTTAGCTTCACCTACATATGGCGCAGATCAAAAGTCATAAGGAGAAGAAAACCAAGAAGTCAAAGGCAAAAGCATGTCTGCTTGCTGTTGTCTCCACTACTATTTTCACAAGAATCATAGCTCTCAAAACAGCAAAAGCTATTTGGGACTATCTCAAAGAAGAATATGCTGGAAATGAGAGGATTCGTGGCATGCAAGTGTTGAATCTAATAAGGGAATTCAACTACCAGAGGATGAAGGAGTCTGAGACAGTCAAAGACTACTCAAATAAATTGCTCAACATAGCCAATAGGGTAAGGTTACTTGGTACTGAATTTTCTAATTTTTGAATAGTAGAGAAAATTCTTGTAACCGTTCTAGAATGTTATGAAGCTTCAATAACCACCCTATAAAATACAAAGGATCTATCCAAGATCACTTTGGCAGGGTTGTTACAAGCTTTGCAGGCTCAAGAACCACGAAGGCTTATGAGACAAGAAAATGTTGTGGAGGGAGCCTTGGCTGTTAAGCATTAAGATGACTAGAAGAACATGAAGAAATATCAGACATAAAGTGATAAAAGCAATATGGTTCAAAACAAAGATAAGCGTCCAAAAAAGAATTTTCGACCATGTCATCACTGTGGGAAAAAGGGGTATGCACCATCCAAGTGTTGGAGGAGACCAGATGCAAAGTGTAGCAAATATAATCAACTTGGACACAAAGTTGTAATTTGCAAAGTACAAAAGTAGGAAGAAGCAGATGCCCAGGTTGTAGGCCAAGTTGAGAAGGATCAGATTTTTGTGGCAAAGTGATACTTTAGCAACACCTCAGAATGTTGGTTGATTGACAGTGAGTGCACGAATCATATGACCTATGACAAAAATCTTTTCAAGGAGTTGAATTCCACTGAAGTCACAAAGGTTAGAATTGGAAATGGTGGATATATCTCTGCAAAAGGAAAAGGGACAATGGCAATTACAACAGGTTCATGTATAAAAACAATCCATGATGTTCTTTATATACTAAATATTGATCAAAATTTGTTAAGTGTGGGCTAACTAGTTGAAAAGGTATTCAAAGTGTACTTTGAAAACATGCATTGTCATGTTTACGATATTATTGGAAAGGAAATTTTAAATGTTAGAATGAGAGGGAAAAATTTTTTCATTTGGTCCAATTTAGGAGCATATAGCCTATCTTACTGAAGTTATTGTCACAGAAATTTGGTATAAAAGATTGAGCCATTGTCATCTTCAAATAATGCTTGAAATGAATAACAAGAATCTATCAACAAACCTACCCAAATTTGTTGATTCTTTGCCTAATTGCAGTGTTTGTCAATTTGGCAAACAACACAAGAAGTCATTTCCTAAATCAACTTGGAGAGCTACAGAAAAATTGCAGCTTATACATTCTGACATAGCTAGCCGACAAAGTACTCCACCATTGAAAGGTAGTCTCTACTACATTCTGTTCATTGATGATTTTATGAGAATGTATTGGATTTATTTTTAAAAGTTCAAGTCAGAAGTATTTGGTGTATTCTGGAAATTTAAGAAAATGGTGAAGAACCAAAGTGGTTGCAGGATTAAGACACTAAGATCTGATAATGGAAAAGAGTACAACTCTACAAAATTCAATCTTTTCTGTGAAGAAGCTAGCATAGAACATCAACTTATAGCTCTTTATAATCCTGAACAAAATGGTGTTAGTGAAAGAAGGAACAAATCAGTCATGGAGATGGTCAGATGTATGTTGCATAAGATGGAGTTTCCAAAGAAATTTTGGGCAGAAGCAGCTAACACTACAGTGTTCTTGCAAAATAGGTTTTCAATAAAGGATTTGGAGGAAAAGACACCATTTGATGCTTGGTATGGGTTTAAACCTTCCCTAAATTTTCTTAAAATTTTTGGTTGTGTGTGCTTTGTTCATATTCCATAACAGAAACGTGACAAGCTAGACAAGAAAGCTTTTCTCGGCATCTTTATAGGCTATAGGACAGTTATAAAAGCCTATAAAGTTTATCATTCCCAAATTGGAAAGACAACCGTCATAAGAGATGTTCACTTTAATGAAACTAAAAAGTGGAATTGGGAAGATTCGGAATGAGGCAGAGAAGGTAGCACTCTTTTTAGGGAACAATGGAGAAATGAACTTGAAGATGACACTCCAATTAGAGGAAAAAGGTTGTTATTAGATGTCCTTCAAAGATGTAATGTAGTCATATGTGAACCTGTTGGTCCTGAAGAGGCTTTTTGAGATTCAAAATGGAAGAAAGCCATGGAGGAGGAAATGTCTATGATCCATAAGAACAAAACATGGATTCTAGTTGACAAACTTGAAGGCAAAAATATTATTGGAGTAAAGTGGATGTTTAGAACAAAGCTAAATATTGATGGCTCCATCAACAAACACAAGGCCAGACTTGTAGTTAAAGGGTATGCTCAAATTTTTTGTGTTGATTATTATGACACTTTTGCTCCTGTTTCCATATTAGACACAATCAGATTGTTGCTAGCTATAGCTACACAAAAGGCTGGAAAGTGTTCCAGATAGATGTCAAATTTGCATTTTTAAATGGTGATCTATAGGAAGAAAGTTATGTGGAACAACCATATGGGTTTGTGATGGAAGACAAAGAGGACAAGGTTTATCTACTCAAAAAAGGTTCTTTATGGTATGAAACAAGCCCCTAGAGCTTGAAACAACAGGATAAATGAACATTTATTGAGTTTAAGTTTTGAAAAAAGCCTATATGAAGCCACTCTCTTTGTTAAAAAAGAGTAAGTGATATTATTATTGTATCTCTTTACATTGATGATTTGTTAATGAAAGGAAATAATGAAATATTGATTAAGGAGTTCAAATTTGAAATGATGCAAGTTTTTGAGATTCCAAATCTCAGGCTTATGACCTACTTTCTTAGAATGGAGGTCAAACAAAGTAAAGATGAAGTGTTTATCTATCAGGAAAAAATATGTAAAGGAAGTATTGAAGTAATTTCAAATAGAGCAAGGCAAAGAAATGAGCACACCATTGAATCAAAAGGAGAATTTGAGTATGGAAGATGGTACAGATAAGATTGAAGAAGGATATTTCAGAACCTTGATTGGTTGTTTAATGTATCTTTCTGCAACAAGACCTGACATACAGTTTGCTGTAAGTTTTTCTTATCTCATTTTATACTGAGATGCATTTAGTTGCAGCAAAGAGAATATTATGTTATATCAAAGGCACCATTAATTATGGAATCAAGTTCGAGAGGAGTCAAAACTTCAAGCTTAGAGGTTTTTCAGATAGTGATTGGGGAGAAGCTTTAGAAGATATGAGAAGTACATCAGGCAATTGTTTCTGTTGGACCTCGCTTCCGTAGCCCAACATTCGGAGACAATTAACAGTCAAATCACTTTATAATTTTTTTTAAAACAATTAACGCATACACAGAAAAATTGATAATCAAATCGGCCAGATTTATCTAAAACCATTTCAGTCACAAAGATGCAAACATTATTGCACACATTAGAGTTTCGGTAAGCACTTAGGCCCATTACAAAACACGATATTTGTTTTCACAATATCTTTACATTTCAAAAACCACCCATTTTGCTTTAAAACAAATACAAACACAAAATACAAACTACACGTGATACCATTGAATGCTTATGTTTAAAATGATTCTAAAATACAAAAATCTTGAACTAACTTAATTACAAAAGTCTTTAACTATCTTGGAGTTCCAATGCTTT
>JAOSBK010000001.1:12695328-12716027 GCA_027568895.1 Erythroxylum shatona | reverse complement strand
ATATTTTAATTATTAAATAAAAAATTATTTGACATTTACATATTTAAAAATATATTTTAAATTTAATTATATTTAATAATAATTATTAAATTAATTTTATATATTAAATTAAAATTGAGATTATGTCTAATTAAATATAAAATAAAATGGAATGTGAAAAAATAAAAATTCTAAAAAAATATTTCAAAATTTTGATAAAATACAAAAATTTGAATTATTTTCATTATTTTACAATAAATTATTATATATAGATAACTATTATATATAGAAATAATTAGAATATAATAAAAATATATATAAACTAACATGTATAAGATATAACAAAACTAAATTAAATAAACTACAACTGTACAATATGAAAACGACTATTTTGTAATTTTTAAAAAATTTAGAAATTATTTTATAAATTTAAAAAATTACCAAAAGTGGTACTTGATATTAATTGATACCGATATAATACTATACCAAAATTTAATCTGATACTAAATTTGATACGGTATTCATAACATTGTCTCCGAGCCTAATTGGGAAAGTGTCTAATGTTGAATCAGTGAGGCTTCTCGAGCTTTTTCCCCTTTTACCGTCCATGTCTCTGGAAACGCTGTCAGCCACCTTATGTTGTTATTTTTATCTAATGTGTTCCTCTAGTCTATCAATGTTTAAGTGGTCCATCAACTGCGTTGTCATTTTTGCGTTCCCAGGAGAGTATCCTAACTTTCTTAATGATGCAGTGTTCTTGATGCTATTATATATTCAATTTTAATTAAAAAAAAAAAAAGAGTTAGCATGTGCATGTCTCACACGATCTAACATGTTAACCAGAGTTAGTAACACGACCAATTTTTAGTGAATGTGCATAAAGTATAAACTCTAAAAATTAATGATAATGTTATAAACTAAAAGCTGAGATATTTTTTATATTTAAAATATTAAACTGAGTGCCTTGGCCTCTGTAAAATGTCGTCCGTAAGAGTTTTATTCTCCAACTACAACAATGGGATCGTACTATTTCAGAAATCACAAACTCCATCTTGCTTGCCTTAATATTCTTATATTGATGTGCTGAAGTCTCGTTCCGACAATACAAACATGAAATGAGAAAATGATCATGCCTACTATAAATTCATCACTCAACCTATAAACACAGAAAATACATTAAAATATTTTGCCCACGAACTGTTGATGACTTTCATTTACTTCATAATGTCAAACATTGCTGGAAACATATCACAAATGGAATCTTTGAAACATATTTCTAAATCACATTCACAAATGGAATCTTTCTTTTGGGGGAAAAGAAGAAGCATCCCCATTTTTATAACGTGAAAATCAGAACTCACTTCCCAGCCGATGGGATTGTCAGCAACTCGAGTGATTTTCTCAAGTAGTCCACTGCAACTGAAACGTCATCAAATGCCAAGGCTCCAACTGCAAATCTTGCAGCCTTCTGGGCCTCAGCAACTTTCTCAGGTGTTGGCTGGTAATTACTGTCATATTGGTATGTTTGGGCGGAACCAGATGGGGCAGGTTCCGCAGCACTCCCATTTCTGCTGTTTGGAGTGTATTGGACAGTTGATGCTGCAGGATCTGCAGTATTCCCACTCCTGCTGTTTGGAGTGTACTGGGCTGTGGATGTGTAGCTTGTCATGGTTGGAGCTGACTGGGGAATGTAGGAAGAATCAGAGCCCTGATAGTAAGAAGGATAATGTGTAGCTGCTGATGGCAGGCTGCTCTCGGTAAAACTTGGATAGGACTGAAAGTTTGGATAAGAGTAAGAAGAAGTATCGTGGGATTGATAACTATGGTGAAGATTCTGAGGTTCTTGTGAGTAGGACTGATGGTGGAATTGTTGAGGATATAAAGAAGTGTCTTGTCTGCTAGCTGGAGGAGGTGGATGCAAATCATGGGATGGGTAACCAGCACTAGGGTAAGAAGGTGATGGGAGGATTTTAGTGGAATGTTGGTGGTTAACCGAGTCATGGAACTGCTGTGATGGTGGAATGTACTCAGAGTACTGGTTATTAACATTCCCAAGTGGTTCATGTGACAGTGAATCCTTTGTAGGATACTGATCATGGAACTGAGTTGAAGGATCAGGTTCTACTTGAGGACTGGTCACAGCTACTTCACTTCGTGCTGGATCCTGCAGAGGAACTTATATCTTGATGATTTCCAAAAGAGTCTTCGTATACAACATATTAGTAGACTGATTTCTGACTAGACTGAGGTACAAGATCCATGGCAAAATCATTAAGCACAGAAGACTAATCATATATCTATATGCATATATTCTAGTGCACATGCAGATAAACTAAAATCACAAACGTAATTCATTTATCAGAAAAATAAACTGAAAGTGAACTTAAATGAAAATTATCCCTTCAAGTTTACGACTAATTTTTCCAAAAGAGTACGCAGCAAATATTATTCTCTTGACCCTGAAAACTTAGCCTCACCAACCGCCAAAAAGAATTGCCTTCTCTTGAAAATTCTAGAATTAGAACAATTTCCAGGAAAGATTCATGAGTTATTCAAAAAATTCATCATAAGGTGAAAAGGAAAACATACATATCCATCACTACGTATGACCGACGTATTAGACAACTCTTCATCATCAGCTGGAGGGCCAGGGTTTGGCTTTCTTCCTTCTTTTACAGCTTTCCTTATATCGGCTGCTTTCCAGAGTGCATACTTCTGTTTCTGCTCGAGCTGCAAGTTTGGTATATTGAGTACAAGTATAATCCAAAATACAATTCAATTGTGGTTAAAGTGAAACTTGTAGTTTGAAGAGTAAATTGAGTTCTTCATTGTCAAAAACTTACATCAGGCTGAAGCACACCAAACTGGTTTATTATCTCGAAGAAGATGCTTGCTGCATAAAATGTTTTTGCCGTATTCCTGTAACAAGGCAAAAGACCCACTTGTAATAGGAACTAAAAATTGCCACATAACTCAAGTTTCTAGCCAACTGTCCACTCAGTTTCAAACTCTTATTCCATAACAATGCCCATTGTTGCTTGAAGGTGATATTCAAATATTGAACATTCACAAGGCCTCAAATGAAAGACAAATGAAAATGACAATGGGAAATATTATCTTAGACATTTCCATGGGAAAAAAAAAACCAAGTAATACAAAATGCTTCACGAAAAGTTCTTTAATGCTTTCCACTTTTTATCCTAAACTTAAATTTATCACTTGCGGCACCAAAATTGATTACTTATATATTATAGATGTGTTCTAGAAGTACAAAATTGAAAAGAACATAATGATATTCGTTCAAACCAGAGATGAAAAGCATGTAATCATTTTCCACAAGCCTTATGAATTCAAAACCTTATGCTATTCTGGGGAATACTCATCAAAGTTGTTATGCTAATCAGTTGATTCTACTTCATTAAAGTTATCTATGTGTAGCTAGCCTTAAAAGATGTCCCCATTTTAACTTGGTGCAGGTGCCCATTAACATGAGCCCTATTTACTAGAGACCAACTTGCACAAGTCATTTGTTAACACGTAATGCTAATGTCCCATGAAAAAGACTTGCATGGCTCTATGATTAAGTAAATATAATCAATGGCTATGTAGCACGGACACGGCTGCTAATGTTCCATGAAAAAGACTTGCATGGCTCTATGATTAAGTAAATTTAATCAATGCTCAATGGACTAGGGCCTGAAAGCAGTTAACACTGAGAAAACTGGTCAAACCATAAATCAAGAAACAAAGAAACTGCTGTAATGGAATAAAAGAATTTCCATGAATACATCACAGCTACATGTGTGGATGTTAAGGTATTTGGCACGTAAGATACAGCACTAGGTAAGTTTTCAGCCATAAGCATCGATTTCTCAGTGAGGACATGCTCAAAATAAAAGAAAAGGAATCATCATACAAATCAGCTCGTCCAGCTCGATCTTGTTTGTCTGCCTTCCCAAAGACATTCAGGGCAAATCCTTCTAGATAAAGATTGTCTTCAGGCCCCAACTTTAGCGACTTCTTATCCTAAAGGAAAGAACAATCTCTAATTAAAAGAGAACAAGTACTATTAGCTGTTTCTCTAACACTAGAAAGAAACTAAAAACTTCTTTTTAAGCCTGCCAATTTAGACTAATAACAAACATACTTGGCCACTTAGGAAATAGTATATTAGGATCTATTCTCCACTGAGTATCTCTACATTCAGTTTATGGTTTCAATTATACTTTTTAACAACAAGAGAACTGCACAAAGTTTAAAAACTACATCTAGTTCAACACTATATGGATATAAAGACCATATGATCTAACTTAATAGTAGCCAAGAAACATTTCACCTCTGATATAATCTCCTTCAAACATGTGCAGTACAACATGGAAGAAACTCGCAAAATAGTAATAAAATAGTTAAAGAGACATGGTTGAGTGCCTATTACTGAAGATAAATAGCAAGAAAAAAATGAGCACATTTCCAATAATGAAATAAGTTGGAGACTGGAGGAAGCTCTCGAAACCAAGCTCAGGCTTTAAAAGTAACACAAAAGCACAAAGCACAGTTAAGCTGCAACCAAAGACTAAGCAAACAAGTAAGATGAATGGTTGAACAGCTGAAAGAAGAGCTTCAATAAGCAAAGCCCATATGACCATTGACCAAGATGGAAATTACCATCAATTAACTCACTCCACCTACAGTATGATAAAACGCAGTAAGAGAAAAGCAAAGATAGAATAAGATAGAAATCATAACGGAAAAAAAAAAAAGCAACCTTTTCAAGCTGATTCATGAGGGAAACAAGAAGGGAGTTGGTGGTCTTGGTTCTCTCATTCTGTGGAATCCTCAACCCTTTCTCCATCGCGTATAATCGACCTAGGTAAAACAAACCCCGTTAGAAACGGAACCGAAAACAATAGTAATAAGGAGAATAAAAGAAACCGATTTGGCAAATCGGAAAGAGAGATAGAGAATTACAATAATAAGCAACGAGAGGTTCGTGCTTCTGAAGCTCATCGGCTCGTTGCAAATACGGTAACAGTAGCTTCGCAGGCTCCGTTTCACTTGCCATTGATGTTTCTGCTTTGCTTTGTGATCTGATGTCAAAGAGATTTAAGCCACGTTAACTTAATCGTATAATGGGCCACTCGACCGGTCTCCTAGACCGACCCGACTCTAAATACATGCCATAAAAAATTAGGGAAAATTGGGGTATAACAGATTTATGACCATTCGTCTAGGTTCATAGAAATTGGATGGAAAGATACTCCTAGAATATGATACGCACCTAATAACTAGAGCATAAATGGCAGTTGAGTAAAGGAGTCCAAATCATATGTTCAAAATTTTGATTGATTTTTAATATAAAATTTAAAGCTCAAAATTTTGCCAAATTTTTAATTTTAGCATGAATTTTAAAAAATAGCAATCAAATATCAAAAGGTTCAATTTTTTCAATTCTAGCATAAACTTTAAAAAGTGACAATAAAATACTTAAACATTCAATTTTTTTCAATTCTAGCTCGATGTTATCTATTATTCTCTAGATATTCTCAACCTTTTATTTTATGTTTGCTCTTCTAATACTTCAAACTACTCTCAAATTACAGCGTATTGTACTAGTAACCTCTTTGTTTTTAGTTCGTAATTTGATAATCGAAAGGGGAAGGCGTCAAGAGAACAAACTAAAAATGAAGGAAAAAAGCAAGGTCAAAGCGTAATTTCGTCAAGGCTGTTTAATGTTATTTAGGTCATTTTCAAACAATGATGTCGTTTTAATTATGTGACTAAATGACGTCGTTTTATTAATCTTTATTTGTTGTGTTAATTTTGACTGACGTGTATTAATAGTCAAAGTTCCTGAAACACGTGGTAAATCACGTTATCAAACTTAACAGAAACAGTAAGGTCGGGTTAAAATTGAAAAAATTTGAAAATTTGGACATTTTATTGTTACTTTATAAAATTTGAGCTATAATTGAAAATTTGACTAAAGGTTGAACATTTTTTAGTAACTAACCCTTATATTTTTATCACTCGTAATAATATAAATTATTTTTATTCAAATAAATTATTTTAATCTCTTATAAAATTTTTATTAACAAAATAATTTTATTTTATTAAAATAAATAATATAAAAATTAATTTTTAATTTATAAATTAATATTTATATTAAAAATTTTAATTATTAAATCAAATTTTATTGAAATTTATATTTTTGAAGATAGTTTAAATTTAATTATATTTATTATTAATTATTAATTAAATTTAATTACAAAAGTAAATTAAATTATTTATAGTTCTTATTAACAATTAATTTTAATTAATTAAATATTGCATATTATATTAAATTATTCACATTTCTTATCAAAATTAATATATTAAATAACTTAAAAATAAATTTAATTAATTGTAAATTAGATTATGAAAAATATAAATAGAAAACAAAAATCATATAATTCTGGTAATTTTTGAAAAATAGAAAAAACGAAAACGAAAAGTAAAAATAAAAAACTAAAACAAATAAGTTTTGCTTTTATTGAATTTGAAAAGAAAAGGAGAAAATCAAAATAAAAATAAAAACAAACAATATTTTTGGTTTTTTAATTTTATGATTTCCTTTTTAAATTTGATAGAATCTTTTAACTTTTAATATTAAAATTTAAAATATAAAAATTATCAGAAAATTTTTTTAAAAATTTTTCTTATTTATTTTCAATTAAATATATACTATTTAATTATTTAATACTAAATAATAATAAGAATTATAATTAATATATATTATTTTTAAAATATTTTAAATTTAGTAATTATTTTTGCTTACAAGAGATAAGAGAGACTATTAAAGCAAGCAAAGCTAGCCTTACCCTTCCCCTTTCATTTCAAATTCAATTTTGAATAATTTTTGTAAATTTTAAAAAATATAATAAATTTTTATTTATTAAATAATTTATTTTAATATAATTTTATTAATAAATATTACATAAGATATTAAAATTAATTATTTAAAATTTAAAATTTATCTAATATTTGAGTATCACTATTAATAGAAAATAAGTAAGTTGACATTAATAACTAAATAAAATTTTGTTTTTATTTAAAATAGAAAAATTATAACAGAAAAATAGAAATGAAACTAAGCGACAAATAATTCGGTTTAGATAAAAAATCCTTAAAATTCTTATAAAATTCAAAATAAATATTTTTTAAATTTTCTTTAATTAATTTTAGTTCCAATGAAATAATTAATTTTTTATATGATAACAACACATCTTATTTATATTTAAAAAGTTAAGAAATAATGTATAAATTTAAATAGGGTAAAAAAAACATATACTTCCTGCAGCTTAAGAAAGTCTGAAAAAACTTAGATCTTTAAAACTCTTGAAAGAATTCATTCTAGTTACTTTTCTAGAAAAACTGGACTTTAATTAAAAAATAATGATAAAGTACATCGTAATATTAACGTCAAATATAGGCTAATCATATGCTAATAGTATAATAACATAACTCAACTTTTAAATATGATTCAAATGAATTAAATTTAATTTAAATTAATAATTAAATATAATTATAATAAATTATTTATTTGCATCGAAGCTAATTATTTTGGTTCGAGTTTAAAAATTGTATAAATTGTTATATAAATATTATTTGATTATTTCACATCTAATATTTATACTATACGTATTTTGTCATTATTTTTATTTAAAGTCTAAAGAAGGGTTTTTTTTCCAAAAGAATGAAAAAACAGATGGAGTTCTCTCGAGAATTGTAAAGATCAAAAGATTTTTCTAAAATTTCTTAAAATATAGAGCAGGCTTATGTGATTTATCTTTTGATATAAGATAATTATACTTGAAGATGACAATATTATAATATTAATTTAAAATATTTTAATTAACACCCTGTTTGAAACACAAGGATGTAAGGAACCAAAAAAATAAGCACCGTTTCAATTCTTGTGCGGGTTCAAACCCACCTGCCTTTACAAATTCAATTCACGCGATAATTCACGTGAATTGAAATACAAAGACTGCTGGTGTGAGTCTGCGAGGCGACCTCTTCTCCTCTTCTGCTGTGAGTCTGTTAGGCGAGTTGGTGGCGACGACGATGAGTTGAGTGGCCACGACGACCAACTGCGGTATTGAGTGCCCCTAACGTTATACCGACGGACTATCCTCAGCCACATACTACAAGAGATGAAAACGGTGGACACGGGTCATTTTCTCAAATTTCCTATTACATGAGAACTCATCTAGTTCTGTCAACACCTCTGGCACTGTTACCGCCGTGGATAAGGATTCATAAAGTACTGTATTGCTCGCAAAGAACTGGGATGCATATGTTTAGGGATTTTGGTCTTTTTTATATTAATATCGAGTAGTTAAAATATTAATTGACCTAATTAATTATTATTAATCAGAAGTTTAATTATGAGTTACTTTTGTTATAAATTAAAAGTTAGAAACATTTTAATGTTGTTTTTTAAAATTGAGTTATAATTATACAATTAAGTAAAATTCAATTTTTTAAATAAATATTAACTCTTAAAAGATCAATTTAATGAAAATTTAAATTTAAATTGTTAAGTAATTTTTTTTAAAAAATTGACAACCAAATTAAACATCTTCTTTTTTAAATTATGAAAAAATGAAAATTTAGTTTTTATGATTTTATAAATTTAGCTTTGATTCAATCAATATTTTTCAAATTAATACCAAAAGCTATAAATTCTTATGGATAGATAGAGGAATGTGTGAAATTGATATTTATAAGTTGCTTTATGTAAGTGTGAATATTTATTAGTTAATCACATTATTTTTTTTTGTTAGGGGTAAATGTGTCATATGAAATAATTGAATTAAATTCTAATATTATTAAATTTGTTCCAAACAGTATAATTGAATTTAATTCTAATATTACTGGATTTGTTCCAAACAGTGTAAATTGAATTCAATTCAATCTCATTAATGTAATTGAATTCAATTCGTTAATGATTTCAATTCGAAAGTTTTCAAACAGCCTGTAAAAGAAAGATATACAACTTTCCAGAAGAAAGCTTTCTCTAATCTAGCCTAGATCGATCCAGAATTGCCCTTAAATTCAGAATACGAATTTACATTCATCCAATGTACTACACTCAATTCTCAACTTCATGATAAATTTTGAGATTGTTAAAGATAGAATTTAAATTCCATATCTTCATAAGAAACGTAGCCATATGCTTCTAGTTTAATCCAAATCAAGAATCATCTCGTTTAGATAACTAGGGAAAAAATTGTGGCTAAAAGACTAAAACATACTCCGTGGATATTTTCAAAATCAACTACCAATTTGTTTCACTATCTTTCCTTAACACAAATCATACTAAGATCACCTTTTCTACTTCATTTACTTCTAATTCTTAACTTTATTTCAAAACAATATCATCCATAAAGAAATTATAATCCATGATTAATCATGAACACTAATGACAGAACATACACCTATATACATATCCTTCAACAACTTACTACACAAATTCAACTTCATTTTTGTTTTCATTCTACTTCTAACTTTCACCTTAATTCTTCCCAATTCAAAATCTCTTATCCGCCAGAAACACCAAAGCAGAACATGGATATATCCACATTTCTCATTTATTAGTTCTAATTTTCTAAGAAAAGTTCGGGGTGCAACAGTTTCAGCCTAGGTACTGGAATTTTTTCATGGTGTTTAAGAAAACAAGATTTTGTACTCAGTCTACTGTAACGGCAGAATTTGTAGCAGCAGCTTCTGTAGTAAACCAAACTCTGTGGTTAAAGAAAATATTGGTCAATTTGCATTTGGAACATGTTGAAGTAACTGATTTGTTTGTGAACAATCGACCTGCAATTTCTATTTCAAAAAATCCAGTTTTTCATGGGAAGACCAAGCATTTTAATATCATGTTTTTCTTCATAAGGGAAGTTCAGAAAAAATGGGGAAGTAACTTTAATCTACTGCAAGTAAGAAGATCAGCTAGCAAATTTATTCACAAAGCCACTCTCAGTTAAAAGGTTCAAGATTTTAAGACAGAAGATCGGAGTTTATAGTCCTTGAAGCAAAAGAGGAGCATTGAATGTTTGCTTATAGAACTGCACATTGACTTTGTTTTTTTTTTTTTCTGTTAGCTTCATATATGTAGACTTTAGGAAGTTGTTGTTTTTTTGTTCCCAATAATCTAAAGGTTGTTTCAGATCACGTGTAGTGGGAAAATAGTATCCCATTTTTCTAGTATTTTCTGTTTTATTCCTTTAGTTATAAAAGTTGTTAAGGTGAGAAAGAATAATATATTGTATCTTCCTTTCTACAATTATATCTCTCTTTTTATCTTGTTTTTTTTTAAAAACCGACACATCCAACTCTAATGTATTGGAGAAAAGTGGTAGGGATTTTTTCTGAAAGCCACTTGCCCTCCTTTCAACACAGAGTCTATTAGGATTATGGCAGTTCTAAAAAATGAAGCAAAAGTATGGAATACCACAATTGTTTGCTTCTATCTAAAGCATTGACCGTGTTTCCAAGAAATCAACAAATGAGCATAAACAATATGGAAAAGCAAAGGGTTACCGAAAGTTCTAATTTTGAAAAATAATCAAATCTCGTACAAATTTCAAAGTAGTTGAATCTGGTCCACAACATATGTCTCACATGCCTCTCTTTTTCCAAGTCGGGAGAACTAACATCGGGCTAGATAGAGTCAGGCACGATAATATTCCATTATAGGCGAATATATATAGTATACCTTTAGAATACTGAACAACCAAAGGGCTCAGTTCTTTGGCAAGTTATATAGGAAGGCCCCTATGTAAACGCATTGGGTTTGCTCATTTTTCTATTATTGTGGGATTAGACCAAGAGCTCATAAAAGCTATTTTAATTTTAGTGCTCATCAAAGAAGGGAAATTAGTAAAAGATGAATTAAATATATCCAATAGTTGGAGACCTACTATAAAGCACCCAGGCAATGTCTAGAAGCTGACTGAAAGGGTCTTCACTAATGAGGACTATGAGGAGTTGATGAACCATGAAAGCATTTAATATATCATTGTAGAGGGGCCAGAACAATCCTTTAATACAAATGCAAATCCAAATGTAAACCCCCTAACCAAATATAAGTAGAGAAAAGATTAATACCAGTATAAGGAAATTAAAAAAAATGTACAGGAAGCAAACAACAATTCATTAGTGCTCTTCTCAAACACCACCTCAGTAGTAGAACATTAGGAAGTGGGCAAGGAAGATTCTAAAAAGTATGATCTAGCAAAATCCAACATAGGGTAAGAGATAGGTGAATTCCAAAGTAGCAGAAAGAGGAAAATAGGAAGAAGGGTAAGAGCTTTGCTACTTCTCCATCTATTTAATGTCCATTATAACATGGAATACTACAGGCATAAATTACCCCAATAAATTAGCAATAGTTTGAGATTTTTCTAAGGAAAATAAGCATGTTTTGATGGGAATACTTAAGACAAAATTGAAGTAGGAAAATATAGAAAAGATTAGAACTTTTGGTAGTTTTTGGACACTCTCATCAAATTACCAACACCAACACCTTAGTCCTATTATAGTGGCATTGACCTTAGAAGTGTAATGATTGAATTGATTGATTCAGATGACTAGATGATGCATTCTTAAGTGACGATGCTCTAAGGCAATGTTAGAAGATATGTAACCTTTATGTATGCCCCAAACTTTAACTTTCAAAGAAGTTTCTTTGATAAGAAATTGAGAAATATCCACATAATAATGTAAGAGACATGGATAATACTTGGTAACTTGAATAGTGCGCTCCATAGGGATGAGATAGAGGGATAACTTGGCCTAAGATCCTACAATACGGAACTTAAGGATCACGATCAAAGAATGGGAGTGACTAACTCAAAGATGGAAGGCTAGTTTTACTCTTTGAGCAATAAGCATAACCAAAGATGGTTTTTGAGGAAAAAACTAGACCGTGCGCTAGTTAATGAAGATTAGATGGATAAATATCCTGCAAGCAAGGTAGTCTTTAAAGCCCAAAAAATTTCATATCATAATCCAAAAATTATTAAGGACTTAGAAACCAATAATATAAGAAAATGCCAATTTAGATTTTACCAACTTTCTGGTTAAGGAAGATTGCTAAAGTAATAACCAAGTGTATATAGTAAAAGATCAAAGGAACAAAATTGTTTATATATGCAAAGAAGCTAAATCTTATCATGCAAGAAAATGAAGAATTTTAATACAGTGTGACAAATTCATTTAAGGGGAAACATTAAGGATGTAAAAACCAGAAAAATCAAAGCTTAGGCAATCATTACGCTTCTAACTGTTTACTTAAAGAGGAAGAGGAAGCGACACCAAAGAAGTGTACCAAAGCCATGGAGATTCACAATTTTATAAGGAAGTAGAAATCACCTATCAACTAGTATCAGAATAGTTATAAAAACACCACATTTTTTCATTATTCAGTGAAAGCTAGGTCCTTAACAAATAAAATCTCCTTTATAACTAAGGTTGATGGTACTAATATCTCCATACAACATGAGTTTAAGGAAGAAGTATTCAACTATTTTAATGTTGGGATATAAGCAAATAGCAAATCCTCTTTTCCTTTCATTAGATCCTTTATAGTTTTCTCAATAAAAAGATAAAAAGCTCCTTATGCAATCAAGTATATATTCAGGAGATTGAAAAAGTAATTTTTTAGTTGAATCCTTACAAGGTTACAAACTCAAATGGCTTCAATGGATTCTTCTTCTACGGATTTTTCTTCCACAAACCCAATGATTAGACAAATGGCAATTGATGCAACCCATTGGTTCTTCTCTAATGGTAGGATGCTAAAAGAATTCAAGAAAAAATGTATCTAATTGGTCCCAAAAGACATAACCTAAGCTTTTTAATGCATTATAAGCCAATAATTTGATGCATTTTTATTTATAAAGCTATCTCTAAAATATTTTCCACTAGATTAAAAAGAGTTTTACACTCACTGTTAGGAAACTTTCAAGGAGCTTTCTTGGAGGGAAGAGTTGTAGGGGATAATATACTATTGGTGCAAGAATTATTTAAAGATTATACAAGGAAAAGGTTCTAAAAAATTGTGCTTCAAATTTTTATTTCGACAAGGAATTTAATTCCATAAGATGGGAATTCACCATGTAGTTGCTCCATTTATTTGAATTTTCATATTAATTTTATACCTAGATTAGGGGCTGCATCTCCTTTGCTTCTTACAACATCCTAGTTAAAGTGGAGTGGAATCTATATAATTCTTTAAAGGAATCAAAAGATTAGGGCAAGGAGACCCTCTATCTCTATACTTCTTCATTTTATAAATGAATCTTTCTCAAGATAGCTAAGTCACAGTATCTCCCTAAGTCCAGGTTTTGAATTCTAGAACAAATACAAGGAAATTGGTCTTACAAACCTATACTTTACTAATAATCCCCTAGTTTTTTGCAAGTCTAAAGATAGGTTCATTTACACGATCAAATCTAGCTTAAAGATATTAAAAGAACTTTCAAGCCTATATATAAGTCATAATAAAAGCCAACTAATCTTATCACTGAATGCGATGAATGAAGAAGATTAGTTTTAAAAAATATTTGGTTTTTAATTCTTACAACCACCTTTCACATATCTAGGACTACCACTGTCTACTAGAAAACTAGGGTATATGGATTATATCCCTTTGGTGGAAAAGGCACCAAAAAAACTCATTATTAGACGAATAAGGACTTATCTCATACTGAAAGACTTATGTTGATAAAAGTTATGCTAAAATCCCTTCACATATATTGGTTAGATCATATAGCACTCTTAAAAGTGGTTATCAAGACACTTGAAAAAATTATGAGAGCTTTCGTATGGGGAGGAAGAAAGGAAGGAAAAGCACTGACTAAGGTAAGGTGGGAAGAAGTTTGTAAGCCAAAGGATGAAGGAGGACTAGGAATCACCAAGATAAACCTAACAATCGAAGTCCTTATTGCTAAAATAATTTAGAAACTAATTGAAGGAAGAGAAACCTTATGTCTTAGATGGATTCACGTACATATCCTTAAAATTACAAGCATTTAGGAACTGAGCACTGAAACAAGAACTTCCTGTTTTTGTGGTAACTCCTCAAAGCTAAAGAAGTCCTATCTTTATAAAGTGATAAATTAGGAATGACGGGAGAGAATCCTTGTATTTTGATCACTGAGGCAAGGAAAGACCCTCAATTCACTCTTAATTATGTGATTACTTGCTAGCTAAATAACCTTTAAATGATAAAATGGAGACATGGGTACTAGGGATAATTAGAGCAATTACGTAGCAATAATCTCCAATTTCATTCTAGATTATAATCCTCACTAAGGTAGAGAGGATACCTACATTTGGTTAGGACACTCTTCATGTAGGCTAACCAGTCGTTCTTACAGGGAGCTTATAAGGGAAAAAGGAAACAAAGTTGACTGGAATCCAGTCATCTAGAACAATTCTCTAACCCTTAAGGTATCCTTTCTATTATGGTCAACATTAAAAAATGGCCTAACCAATAAAGACAAGATTAATTTTCTAAATGTTCAAAAAAACTGTGAACTATGTAAAGTAGAGAGGGAAACCATCTCCCACCTATTCTTTGACGGCTACTACACAAAATGAGTCTGAGATAAAATCCAAGACAACACCAACATGAGGAGGAAAATATAAAATTTAACTTAAGGGAGATCATCTTAATATATTAGGGAACTTGTATGTATAAAATATAAATGAAAAGAAATCATAGATGTTTCCAAAATACAGCAAAAAAAATCTAAGGATAACTTGTTAATTGAGATTAGGCAACGGAGTAGAGAGCAACTTATCTACACAAGTATCGACAATTAAGATAACTCTTCCTATATAAAAAACCTATAAGCAATTGAAGCTTATCGATCTTAGTGCATCTTTGGTTATAAAAGATGAAGATAATAATCTCCAAAGAGCTAGCTACTCCATTGATGAATTGATTTTCCTTATGGTCACCTATTTCAACTTCCCCTTCAAGTTCTTTTAAGCAACAAGGTAAAACATGGATGAAGATGTATGCTACCGAAAGGAACAAGTGGGAGACGTGAGTGAACGCTAAACATGCGCCATCTTTTGCACATGTAGAAGAGGATAGGACAAGTGTCCTTTTATAATCTTTGAACTAATTAGTACAGTCCAACCTTAGCTTAAGTATTGGAGTGCGTTTGTTGCAAAACACTTCAACTATGCAAATTATTTTATATGCAAAATTCTTAATTTTTATTAATGAAATCCTTTAACTTTTCAAAAAATTTCAATTGTACAACCTTTAGCAATATAGACAAAATAAGAGAAAAGAAAGTAACTAATATCTTTCCAATACAAAGTCTAATTATAATTATAATTAAAGTTAATTTAATTTTAATATATTTTATATTTAATCTTTGGAGTTTCCTAAACTTCAAAATTATATTCAATTTAATATAAATTAATATTTTCTATTTAATTGCTCTATATTTTGACTCATTAAGTTCCTAATAAATTAACAATAATTATAAACTCTAATTATAATTTATTAAAAATTAATAAACTAATATTATTTTAAATTTTTAGTTAAACAATTAATAATTATAGATTAAGATTGTTATCTAGTAATATATCATAACCATCCTAATTTTATGAATATCAAAATAGTTTAACTTAAATTATTCATACATGATTATAATGTATTATTTAATATTTCATTATCTAATATCCATCGAAATTAATGTTTCTCTATATTAAATTTAATCATAATTTTTACAAATTATTAATTGATTAATAATTGATATTTGTAAAAATATTAATCTTAACTTACTATGTTTGGAGAATTCTCAAATCATTAAGTTATAATAGTGGGGTTTGCATCTTAATATTTTATAAAAGGACTAAACCCCCTTATAGTTTATGTACTACTTTACACTCTAATGTTAATAAAAGAGTACTCATTGTACCATATACACTAATAGAGTGCTCATTTTGTTAAATCATATTAAATGAGTTGTTAGTTCAACCCACATGACTTGACAATATAGCAATATAGAGCCCACAAAGCCTACCTAACTTTACATGACAAATTTGAATAAAAACAATTTAAAGATATTTTATTTTGAATTATTTAATTTTTTTATTACATAATTCAATTCATGAAATAGATTAAAAATCATTCCAAAAATAAGTCTTTGATCTCTTAAATTATAAGGTTTGTGAGCTGTCACATAAGCTAGTTTGACAATTTAGTTATTATGATCTAACAAAATAATCACTTTGTTTAGGTCATGGCGCAAAAGTATTATTTTATTAATGTTATAATACGAAATAGTATCAAAGGTAGTGATAGAGAATTACTTATAAACTTTGAAAGTGCAAATTGCGTATTTACGTCAAATCATAACTAATTAAGAACATTAGATCGTTCTACTTGATTACTTTAGGATGACAAACTTTTCATTAACTTACTTACATATCTTCATATAATTCATATTATACCATAATAATATCAATTGATCCACTTTAAATATTGTAGTTCAAACTAGTATTAAAAGTAGGAATGTCAAAGCCTACTTGGCCTAGCCTAACTAGCCTAATTCGACCTAAGTTGATCAAGCTTTAAACTGATCTTAAGCTTTTTTTTAGAAAATTTTAAGCTTCAAACTAAACTTGGGTTGAGGTTTCCTTGCCCAACAAGCTCGAAGCCAAAAAATTTTTATAAAATAACATCATTTTCATTTTTTAAAGTTAAAATAATATATTTAATTGAGCTTGACTCGTGCTCAATCGAGTTTTATGTCTTTCAAGCTTGATTGGGCTTTGGTCGAGAGTCTCATACCTAAGAAGTACCATAAAATTTTTGTCCTGACCTAGACTATTGTCACCCTTAACTAAAAGATAGTAACTTTATATAAAATTCCTTGATAATCTTAAGTCTGATGATTAATTATAAAATTTCATAATAATGATATTCACAAATAGATAAGCAATATTCCACTTAGGATCCTTATTAGTGGACCAATTTAGTGAACACATTCTCTAATAAACATTCACATGTTTATTTAAGTATAACTATACTTTAGTTTATAGGACCAACTACTTTCTTTAAAAGAAAGAACATAGCATATAGTAGCTTTACCATTTCATTAATATCTCATTTTAATGTATAACTCAAAATAATTTAGTAACAATACTTAAATTCAATTTGAAATTCATAATTGTGACCATATCATAATTATAATTGTTTACCATTTCTTATATAGGTTTTATTTTGAGAAAGGTAAGTTATCTCATAATTATCCTTGAGTACCAAGAACGCAACATTAATTGCTATATTTATTTTCTTCAGTTTTATTTTTCTTTCTGAAGAATTAAATGCTTTCATTAGCCATTCTAGCAAATTAGAATGTCTAATAATACAAAGTGTTACTAAGGAAGCTCAAAACGCTTCTATATTGTTTGCATATAGCTGAAAGGGTTAGAAACTACATGTTCATATCACTTGTGAGTTTAATCCACTACATATTTTATTGGATTAGGAAAAAAAATTGCACCAGGCAATTAGCCCTAATCACCCTAATATCTACAAAACTAAACATACCACTACTACCCTTTAGATCTCTCAGGCTCATCTATATGATAATTTTAATAAGTAACATCTATCCATTGAAGCATCTTTTGATCTTTGATTGCATATGTTGTTTGATAAAATGTTTTATAGGTTTATGATGTCTGATGTTCATATAATGCTCTAGGTGTTCCTTGAGTAATCATTATGTTGGACTTTTTATGGTGAAGACACAATTGTAGCCTAATATGGTCCCTTGGATCATTGACAAATGCTTCACAACTTATCTGTAGGTCTTTAAAGACTCTACTATTTCTCTCATCCCACAATGCTATAACTAAGTATGATAACATTATCTTGTAAATCCATTTATATTCCCTATTTACATGTTAGTGTTCTATTGCTCTAGTTAATTAATTCCTACTATGTATCCAACACACTTTTGAGTGCATACCTCTAGGAATCTCCTTCAATGCCTTGTTTAAAAAGGGGCATAAAAAAAATAGATGGTTGATGGACTCCAGGTTAAACTTATTGTTAAGACAAGATGTTCTTAACACATTCATATTAGAAACCTAAGATACATGTAAGAAAGATAGGTATGCACGATACACAAATGGTTCATAAGAACAGAAGATTGATGCGCTATCGAGAATTGGTCTAAACCTCTAAGCCAACTTCTACGATTTGTGTGGGATAGGTCTTGTCATGGAAGTGGCTATTTTATTATGGATTTGTTATTTTGTAATCAGTAGCTGTTAGGTAGTTGTTGAATCCTTTTTTTATCAATCGTGGTCTTGAGTTTAGGAGTAGCAATTAAACTCCACGTATTTAAGGTCTTAAAAATTCAATAAAGGAGGTAAGCACATTTTTATCCAAACTCTGTGGTTTATTCTCACCTTGAGATAATTCTATTTATTTATTAATTGTAAATGAGCCTTGATTAGGACCTATCGTTTGATATCAGAGTTGATTTTACAATGGTAACCAATAAAGAAAGAATAGAAAATGTAAAATCTGGGCTAAGAGGACTTCAAGACAGCCTAAGTCGAATGGAACTTGGCTTTGCTGACAAGTTGCATCAAATAGAAATCACCATCAATAGACTATTCAAAGTTTTGCTTTAAAATAAGAAAGCATCCAATAGTAACACCAATGGTTGCAATGGTCATTTTTACAATAATAGAGAAGAATTTTAAGATTATTTAAAAGGAGGAAGGCTAACATTTTCATCAAATTTGGCTAAACTGGAGGTCTATAGATATTCAGGCGATGATCCTACTAAATGGTTCAATAGAGTGGAACAGTTCTTTGAATACCAAGGCACCATAGAAGTACAGAAGGTGTCATTGTCTTCTTTCTATCTTAAGGGCGAAGCTAACTAATGGTGGCAGTGACTACGCCGGGCTTATAAGGAAGAAGAGAGAGAGGTGACATAGGAAATTTTCAAAGAAGAGTTATGGGCTCATTTTGGTCCTACTAAATGCAAAGATTTCGACAAAGCTTTATCAAGGGTAAGGCAAGTCAGCTCGTTATGTGATTTCCAGAAGGAATTTGAAAGAATAGGGAACTTGTTGTAAGGATGGACTTAAAAGGCCTTAGTAGGAATGTTTATGGGTAGTCTTAAACCTAAGTTAGCTGACAGTATTCAGATGTTCAAGTCTAAGTCGTTAAAAGAGGCAATCAACCTTGCTCATATGCGAGATAAGTAGCTAGCTCGTTAAAGGAGAATTATACTTTCACCATTCAACAGAGCATTGTTAGAGCTTCCAACCCCATCAAAAGCCAAATTTTCACCTCTAATGAAGCGACTTTTATAGGAAGAAATGTAAAAATGACGTGCCCAAGGCCTTTGTTTTAATTGTAATGAAAAGTTTACTACAAGGCATAAATGTCAAGGATCTCAATTGTTATTGCTAGAAGCAGACACTAGTAATAATGATGAAGATGGTGGTGCTATAAGAAGTCATTAACTGAGTTATAACAGGAGCCAAAAATCACTTTACGTGCTTTAACAGGATGGACAATATGATGTCGTGGTACTCATTGATAGTGACTCTAAGCACAACTTCATAAGTGAAAAGATAGCAAGTTTGTTACAACTTTCAATGGTTCCCACTAAACCCTTCAATGTAAGAGTAGCTAATGGAAGGCCATTGAAACGCCAAGGGTGATTTGAGCATGTGCAAATTCTACTCCAAGGTATTCCTTTTTCTCTTACACTTTATTCTTTACCACTAATTGGGTTGGACTTGGTTTTAGGCGTGCAATGGTTGGAACAAATTAGAACCGTAGTATGTAATTGGAAGAAGATTACCATGGAGTTTCAATGGAAAAATCAATTCCAAAGACTACAAGGGACAGATGAACAACTTATTCAAGCTGCATCTTTGAGAGTTGTTTCAAAAGAATTAAGATAAGGAAGCTCCGTGTTTGTTGTTTGTTATTTGCTATTTGCTTGTAGCAAATGGAGGAAAATATACCACAAGGTTGCCACCCAGATATGCAATAATTATTGGAAGCTTTTGATGATTTTTCCAATAACCAAAACAATTGCCACCAATAAAGGAAGTGGATCATCGAATTATTATAAAAGATCAAACCGAACTTGTCAATGTGAGATCCTACAGGTATGCTTATTTTCAAAAGGCTGAAATTAAAAAGCAAGTTTATGAAATGTTAAAATTAGGGCTTATGTGATCAAACAATAGTCATTTTTCCTCCCTATTTTATTGGTAAAAAGGAAAGATGGAACATGATACTTTTGCACTGACTGTGGAACCCTTAATGACATGACCATTAAATACCAATTTCCCATTCCTACCTTTGATGATATATTAGATGAGCTTTATGGTTCGACTTATTTTACAAAACTTAATTTTAGAGCTAGTTACCATCAAGTTCGAGTAGATCCTAAAGATATTCTTAAAACTGCATTTCATACTCATAACGGTCATTACGAATATTTAATCATGTGTTTTGGTCTTTGTAATGCACCATCTACATTTTAAGTCATTTTGAATTCTATTTTTGTAACACCCCACTCCCGTATGACCCGAACCCGACATCGATGGTGATATCCGAGTCCGTGCCCTGTGAGGGTGGTGTGCTACATCACTCAGTCAAA
>JAOSBK010000001.1:12669710-12689911 GCA_027568895.1 Erythroxylum shatona | reverse complement strand
ACTGTCTTAGCTTGCAATTACGTTAATGTGCTTTGGAACGTTGAAGAAGCATTTTTACGACACCCCATATTCAATCAATTCAAAGCCTTTATATATTAACAATGTATCAACTTGACCTATAGAGAACTCTTATCCTTGATAAGTCTCCAAATTCTATTGGCTAGCATCATAGCAATCACAACTTTTAGAGAAATTAGGCCCAATCTACCTTGTCTCCTAGGAACAAAGACTTCACTCCACTTAACTCTTCCTTTCATACCAAGCTCATTCCCATATTCCATAAAAACTTCCTTAGAAACCTCTTAAGTCTCTTTAAAAATTGAATAAGATATAACAAGGTGAGAGGTCCAATACACATTCAATGAGTTTAGTACTAAGGAGATTAATTGTACCTACCAACCACAAATAGTGATTTAGAGCTCCAATCACTTATTCTTGCATCTACCCTTTTGATTAAAGGTTTGAAATTAGTATAAGAGATAGGAACATCTAGGTAAGTTAGTGGCAACTTCAGAGGTTTATAAATTATAATGAGAAAGAACGAATTAGCATTGTGAAAGATGCCTTTAAACAAATATAACCTACTAGTTTCATTATTAACCTACAACCCTGATAATTTACCAAACATCTTTAATGGAGTTGCCAAGGATAATAATGAGTGATGATTAGCTTTAGAGAATAGAAAAAATATCATAATTGTAATTAATATAAAGGATCCTAGTTTTCTTGCATCTTGAATGATATTTAAACATCTTATTCCTTTCAAACACCCCTACTAGTAGTCTATTTAGAACCTCCATACCTATAAAGAGCAAGTATGGAGAATTTAGGTCACCTTGTTAGAGATATCTTAAGCCTCTAACGATTTTTTATAGTTCACCATTAACTGGGACATTATAAGAGACTTTGGTGATACATTACTCAATCCACTCAATGTATATATAGGAAAATTTAAAGGCTTTTAGATAGTTTAAAATGAACTTCTAGTCTATATAATCGAAACCTTTTGAAAATAAACTTTCAACAAACAATTCTTGCCACTTCTCTTTCTTGTATAACCTTTAAATAGCTCTTGGACTAGTAGAATATCATCACCCATTTGTCTTCTTGGAATATAGGCCTCCTGCTAATATCTAATATGGGTAGGCAATGCCTTTTCTATCCATTCTACTTGGATTTTGGAAATTATCTTGCTTATAGAGTTACAATATGTTATGGGGTGAAAATCCTTCATGGATTTTGCCTAACTACATTTTGGAATTAAACTAATAAAGGTCATGTTGATCTTCTTTAGTAACTTCTTTTCCTTGAAAAGCTTCCCTGTAGTTATTGTCATAAAGTTACCTATGATGGCTCAAGGCTTTTGGAAAAATTGTATGTTCATGCATCTAGTCCTGCGGCCCTGAAAGGGTTAATATATTTAAGAGAGAGTTCAATTTCTCACCTAGAGACAGGTCTTGAAAGTATATCCTATATAATTTCTTAATAAAGTGAATAGAAGATAATGCATATGATGAAGAGCCCAACATACTCCTGAAATAATCCTCAACTTCTTTCATCATTTCTTCCTAAGAAAGTGATTATGGTATCGTCTTTTTGTAATGAAACAATTCTACATTTTGAGTTCCTTGCAGCCACTTTCACATGAAAATAGGAAGTCTTTCTATCTCCTTCTGAAATCCATAGCACCTAAAAATGAATATGTAAATGTACAACTATGATGTTAATTACAATAGATAGTTTGAAAACCTTGAAAACAAGTTTTTCCTTTGTTTTGGTACATCGATAAGACAAAATCATCTAATAATAGTTAGTTGAGGATCTTTTACATATAAAACTAATTTTTTGTTGTACTTTTTATTTTCATTCTTTCATTTTTATTTATGTTTTTAAACAAAAATAAAAATTATTGTTAAAGTTAATTTCGTTACACTTTTGTTACTTATAATAAGAAAATATCAAATAAAATTTAGAGATAAGAAAATTGTGTAAATGAATTAAATTTATTTATTTTAATCTCTTATATAATATTTATTATTTAATTAAAAATCTTAAAAGAATATATACTAAATTGAAATTAAAAAGGTTAGGCACTTCTAAATTTTTTTAATCTTTTTGATAAAATAATATAACCTTTTTACTAATATTTATTAAATTTCAATTTATTATATATTCTTTTAAGATTTTTAATTAAATGACTAACCTTTCAAAACTCTTATAATACAAGTCAAAACATTATTTTAGTTAGTATTTGACTGATGTGATAAGTCCACTAAATATTACATGGATATCCATCAATTAACCACATTAGCAAATGATTAACGTTGATAATATTTTATCTTAAGTTGTATGAGCTTTGAAAAGTTAGTTAATAAATTAAAATCTTTAAAAATAAAATGGGCACCACATTTAAAAATTTTCGAAAGGTTATAGATTTTTAAATTTGTTATCCTTTTTTATCAATATATATCTGTTAATTTATATTTTAATTAATTAAATATTTTAAAATTTTAACATATATATTTAAGATATTTTTAATCTAATTTATTAAATAGTTATTATATTTTAAAATATTTTATTTTTAAAAATTTTATATATTTTTAATTAATTATAAAATTAAAAGAATTAAATTATCATAGTCTTAATTCTTATTAGTAATAGATATTAAATAACTAAATAATATATTTTTAGTTCATGATAAATTTGATTATGAAAAAAGAAAAAAATCAAAATTTATGAAAAATTGAAAGAAATCAAAATCAAAAACTCAACCAAATAGTTTTTATTATTGAATTTGAAATGTGCAAACCAAAAACAAAAATTGTATTAAAACTAAATAATTAATTAAAATAACCACTTTAATAATTTGAATTTTGTCCAAAATTAATGAAATGCAACAGTAATTCTTAATATTTATATTTTTGATCAATCAATCAATGATGTTTTTATCTTGTCACATTTCGATATACCACATTTTGTCATTATTTTGCATTTAAGATAAAGATAAAGATAACTCTCTAGTTAGATAATATTAAGGGATGACAAATTAACAAGTGCCTAACATTTTCTAGTTTTTTCAATGTAGTACCTAATGTTTTAAAATTTTCAATTTAGTTAAAAGCTTTAAAAATTTGAATCAATAATTTCAACATGTTATCTCTATTAATATTTTGTTATGTGGCTAATGAAGCATATGAATTTTGAAATTTAGAGAGACTACATCGGTCTTATTTAGGGTCAATAGTGACACTAATCCATCCAATTTGCTAACAACCCTGCTAAGTCATTTATCTCTTTTTTTTTTTTTTTTTTGTCTCTATCGCCCCTCCATCACTTGCTTGTTTATCGTTAGTCTCTCTCAATATCGCAGCCCCTTCTTAATCATGTATGTCATGATAATCATTGTTAAATGTTGGCTATTCATTCTTATTATCAATTATCTAGCTCAAATCACAACTGTAGTTGACATAGATGAAGGTTTAGAAAAGATAAAATAAAATTGGTTTGACACCCTCGTATGGATTGGATTATTTAAAGCTACTCAAAGTGTTGCAATTTCATTTTAGCTTATCCCTATCTTTTGAAGGTTGGTAAGCATTTGAGTTCCTATCTCGTTACTGTAATATTCTTTATACTTAATGTAACATTCATATTTTTACTCATGTTCTCTTTATTGTCTATGCTTAGTGTAACATTCATATTTGTATACAGGGTTTCATTATCTATTTGGTACCTAAAGATGGATGGTTAGGATAAAAAAACTAACTTTGTTTTATGATGGAAAGTTTGTTTATAAGGAAGATATGGAAAATGTTATGAAGATGTTAAAAGTTTGGTATTGAAATTGATAAATTTTCTTAATAGGATCTTGAGATGATGCTTATGGAAGACGTTAAAGGATCTAAAGGAAATGAGTTCCTGTAGAGGGTGCAAAGTGGCAGTATAAAAAATGGTTTAATAAGGTGAAAAAGATTGATGCTTGTGTGATGTAAATATGTAAGATTATTATAGAGTATAAGGTGATAAATATCTATGTTGATCATGGATTCAAATTGCCATATTTAGACCAAATTATAATATGGAAATTGATATTGAATGGTTTGAAGCTATTGTTGATGTTCAAGATATTACTAGGATTACAAATATTCCTATAAATTTCACTCAATCTATGTCGTACAGTCTATAAATGAAGATGTAAAGGATTACACAAAAGAAGCTATGATTATAAGTTGCTAAATTTGATCCAATTGAGTAAGAAGAGAATGTATTTATTGATGTAAGGATTACAGAGGAGTTTGATTTAAGTATGGATGATAAAGAGTTGGTAGTGTCTAGGGTTTTACGAATTTTCTTTAACAGAGGACAACTGAAAAAAAAGAATATATAAAGAAAATTTTAAGCAAATTATGGAGATTATATAAAAGATTCAAATCTGACATTTTATTTTGACTTAGATAATATTTGTAGTTCTAAAGAGGAATATGGTTTAAATATTAATGAGGGTGTAAGATATAAGTCATAATTTTCTATATTCAATCTTTATAAGAAAAACATTAAGATTGAGCATGGTTTGCTATTTGACAATTCTATCTAATTTAAAGAAGTACTTCACAAGCTTGTTATTGATAAAAGAAGGGAGTTTATGTTTACTAAGAACACAAAAAATTTGTTAGAGCCAAATATGTGAGAAAGTACTGCAAATAGTGCATTTTATTAACTTTATAAAATATCTACATAGGTTTTAGTTTATTATTTATACTCTTTTTTGTTATTATGTATTTCTAGTGTTGTGAATTTGCTAATCACATAAATTTGATTTCACACTTATGTATGCAGTTTAGACTTTTTTAGCAAAAGTACACATACAATCATTTTTTAAATCAAAGTGTGGATACAAAATGTCTTGCTAAAATTAAGTTCGATAACCTCCCAAGACTTACTACAATGGAGCTAACATACTTGAGGAAGTTTGCTAAGTAAGATTTTAGAGTTCATGGAGAGTATACTATCTACTGTAAAGATAGGAAAAAGTTTGCAATAGAGGAAATGTAAGTATGTGTAAGAGTGTGGGATTATATAGAGGAACTATTAAGGTCAAATCTTTGTGAAAGAGTCAAATTGGTTATAAAAAGGCCATCATTTGGGGATAATTTTTTCCATCATTTGATATGATATGTGTATTTGAATATTGTATGAAGGGTTATTTCGTTGTTTAGAGGAGATTGTTAAGACTAGATGGTTACTTTCTTAAAGGCATTATTAAAAGTGAGATATTAACGTTAATAGGAAAAGATGAAAATAATTAGATGTTTTTATAGCATGGGTTATGGTTCATACTGAGTTAACATACACTTAAAGAGTTGGATTTTATAGTTATTAAAGAAAGCTTTGGATCTAAAATATAGAAGTGGATGGATAAAATATTCTTATCAATAAAAGTTACATAACAAGAATTTACTTATATTAGTTATTTACTAATTTTTGTTAACTGAATATGTGGATAAGGTCTTATAAAGGCACTTAGTAAGCAATTCCTAAAGGTAAAAATTAACTTTTATGTAAAACATATGTTTGCTAATTAAAGAAAGCGGAATCATAAAGGACTTAAATTGGAGAGACTATTATAGAAATATAGTAAGTCATTTAATGAACCTGACTTATTTGTTAATTAAAGAAGTCAAATGAGGAATCAGAAAATAATCATAGGGATTTACTAAGAATTCCAATGAAAAAAATGGTCATAAAATTTCAAAACTTCATTCAAGTGTGATATTATAGATATAATCTTTGTGAAACTTTTAATAGAACTATTATAATAGCTCGAACAAAGAACATTATCATAATCTTTAAAATTTTGCATGTGATTAAGAATAGAAACATGTCTAATAGGTAGATAAATGACATTGATCCCAAAATAAAGAGAAAATTGAGATTTACTAAGGATTTAAGTAGTGATTGTGAATTTGAGAGTAATGGTACTAGTGGATTTGAAGTATTACACTTATGAATTTAAGCCATAAGATATATAGTTATAGAAGTTAGGATACATCAGGAATATCATATTCATATGTCCTTATTGTCACCATATACATCAATAAACAACCTAAAAAATAAGTTTCACATTAGTTTGTGAAAGATAAGTATCTACAGGTTTACATTATAAGATGGAGCCAGTCTAAAAAAAGAAATTTTGACCAGAAGCCAACAATGATATATTGATACTTTAAAAAATGCCAAGTAGGCAAAGAAGAATAAAAAAAAAGGTTTGTGATAATTCAACCTCTAACAATAAAGCCAAATAAAAGAAAGATACAAGTTTGTGGATATGAGACTTTACGAGGTGATGAACCTCAACCACATGAGTACTAACTCAATAATAGGTACAAAGAAATCACAAAAATTTTAAGTTTTAAAATTAATTTGTTTACTAGCAAAACTTTTGATTAACAAGATTTGAAAATTTTGGATTTTAAAAACAAGTATTCATGAAACAAAACTTTAAAAAATAAAATAAAAAACTTAGGAAATCTAAAAAAATCTAGCAAATATAAAAAAATCCTAAAAATCTATAAATCCAGAAAACTTAAATAGCTCACCCCACTTTTAGTACAAAAAGTTTGCATGACACTAGTTGATACATAAAATATAAAAATATCTTAGACTAACGTAATCATCAAGCTTGCATCTATCCTTCGAGACATAATACTCCTTTTTGTATTAATCCATGACCTTCAAGACATAGTACTCCTTTTTGTATTAATCTAAGACACCTTTTTTCTAGATGTATCTAAGCTTGCCTCCTCTATCTCCATTATTTTATGTAAAGGTCGAATTATGAAGATAAAAAGGGATGAAAGGAAGAAAAATGTCATTTTATTTGAACAAGTTACTATTAAGGGTCATATGTCATTGATAAAGAAGAATAGCCACGTAATCCCTTTTATGTGCTTAGTTAACTATACCAGGAAAAAATTAACAGAAATAATATTTTAAATCAAGTGTTCCAATTTTTAAAAGTTTTAGAAATAAAGTAAAAAAATTTAAAGAGTTGACACCAAAATTTAAAATATGCAAAAAGTACATTCTTTATCCAAAAAATTTCCCGAAATTTTAGCTTAAATCAAATATTTGATGGAGTTAAAAGAGAATCTTAAAGTTGTAAAAAAATTCTATTTAAACCTCAAATTGGTGAAACCTTAAATTTTTGTTTAAATTTTGTGAAAAAGTACACCTTAACATTTTTTAAAATTTTTTAATGAAAACCACATGACTAACTAGACATTCTAGTTGGCAATATTAGGCTTATTGAGACCCTTGTTTCCTCCTTTGAGAGAATCTTTCTCCTCAAGGTTCTCATTTGGGAGCTTCAATTCTTCTTCTTCATATGGAGCTACATTTTTAAACAAGATTGCAATGAAACTAACTTTGCCATTGTTTTCAATTATTATGACCACAATTGCTTCTACTTCAGTTGCTATTGCATCTACTTTCTTATCTTTAGTGCTTAAGCTAAATTTTTCTTTATTTGCTTAGTCTTTTATACCAATTATAACTAGTACTCCCACTACTAATGATAGTTATTTTACAAGTTTTTGAGTGACTAATGATGATGTTTCATCAAAAATTACCCCTAATTATTTCACTTCATCATCAATGTTTGCTTCCACTCTTGGGTCTATGACTATCATATGCTTATGATTTTGTTTTAAGTCTTGAAAATGCCCTTTGGTATTTGTTGGCAATTAACTTTGATTATAATTGTCTTAAAAATGGATTTTTGACAACAAAACAAACACTCACTATTTTATTGAAAGAAAAAACACAAATATTACAAATACAAATTCAATAAACCCAAAACCCATTATAAGTTAGCTTGTTGAAGCTAACTAACCAAACCCTTTAATATGATCACTAGCACACACCTCACTCAACTTTTTCTTCTAATTACATATATAGATGTAATGGCCAGATGGCCATATTTATAGGTGATTAAGTGGGTTAGCCTCTTTGGTGGCAATAGTTGGCAACTTAAAATTGCCAACTAGCAAAAGGAATAAAAAGCCAATTTGAATGGAAATTTTGATTAAGTCAAAGCCACCCTTTTACAGCTCATTACAGTCTAGAGATTTCCAATAGTAAACCCAGTTTAAGGACCCATTCTAATTCCTAACATCCTCCCTTAAACTTGGTTTAGTCATTCTGAGCATGTTCTTCAACTTGTAAAATGTCTCAACCTTCAAAAGCTTTATGAAAATGTCTATTATTTGATCTTTCAGATGTGCAATACTCAACAATAATCTCTTTGTCTTTAACCAAATCTCGAATGTAATGATGTTTAATGTCAATGTGCTTACTTTTACTATGGAACACTGGATTCTTCGATAAAGATATTGCTGATTTATTATCACAGTAGATTATCGTGGGACCATCTGATTGGTGTTGCAATTCACTAAGCATCCTTCGTAGCCAAATTGCTTGAGTAGCACAATTTATTGCAGCTATATACTTTGCTTCAATAGTTGAAATAGCAACTACTTGTCGTTTCTTAAAAGACCAAGAAAATGCCTCAAAACCTAAATGAAAAACATAACCTGAAGTACTTTTTCTCTTTTCAACATCACTGACCCAATCGCTATCTGTATATCCAACCAGTTGTATATTTTTATTGTTTGAATAAAATATGCCATCATCAATCATACCTTTAATATATCTCATCGGTTAGCAGCTTGCCAATGAAATTGTCATAGTGAATCCATAATCTGCTCACGATTCCCACTTCGTTAACAATATCCGGTCTAGTTGCAGTTAGGTACCTCAGACTTCCAATAAGTCTTTTGAAATTTGTTGCATTAACCAAATCACCACTATCGTCTTTCACAAGCTTTAGCCTCTCTTCAATTGGTGTTAAAATTGGTTTGCATGCATCCATCTTGAATTTCTTTAAAATATCTTTTTCATATTTCTATTGTGAAATGAATATGCATTCATTTGATTACTTTACCTCGATACCGAGAAAGTAGGACATTAATCCCAAATTTGTCATCTCAAAATGAGCAACCATATCTTTCTTGAACTCCGACAATAATCTTGAATTGTTACTAGTGAATATCAAATCATCTACATAAAGACAAACCATGACGATGTCTCTTTCCCTGCTGATCTTGATATACAAAGTATGTTCATATGGACACTTATGAAATCCATGTTTAATGAAATAGTATCAATATGGGTATACCATGCCCTCGGTGCTTGTTTAAGACCATACAATGCCTTATTTAGTCGATAAACCTTATCTTCTTCTCCTTGCTTTACATATCCTGGTGGTTGCTCAACGTATACTTCTTCTTCAAGTATACCATTCAAAAAGATTGACTTCACATCCATTTGATGAATCTTCCAATTGCTTTGAGTAGCAAGAGAAATGATTAAACGTACAATATTTAATCTGGAAACAGGTGCAAAAAACTTCAGAGTAGTCAATACATGACTTTTGCTTATATCCCTTTGCAACTAGTCTTGCTTTAAAGTGTTCCACTTTTCTAATGGGCTTATACTTTGTTTTATACATCCATTTGACACTAAAAGGCTTCTTTCCTTTTGGCAAAGTGGTAAACTCCCATGTTTTATTTTTTTCAATAGCATGAATTTCTTCATCCATTGCTTTAATCCAATGACCATCATTCACTACTTCCTTGAACGTTACTGGATCACAGTCTACAAAGAAAGCATAATGGGCAACAACTTCGTCATCATTATCATCACCACCTATTTAATAGTCTTTCAAATAAGTAGGTGGATGGCATTCCCATTGTAAGAGCCTAAGTGCAGGTGAAGTAAGAGGAGATGACACTTCAGGATCAACATAAGTTGACTCTTCAAGAATTAGAGGTAAAGACAACTCTCTAGTTTGACCAATTGTTTCAAAATCAGTGTTTATTAGCACTGGTATTGGCGATGATTTCTTTTCTTTTTCTAACCAATCCCATACTCCATCTTCTTCAAAAGTAACATCTTGATTGATGATCACCTATTGAGTTTTTGGATTATAAAGATTATAACCTTTTGTTTCCATGTTGTAGCCAAGAAATATACATTTTTCTACCTTGTCATCCAGCTTCTTTCTCAGCTCATCAGGCACGTGTGAATAGGCTATGCAACCAAACACCCTCATATGACTAAGATTAGGCTTTTGTCCACTCCATGCTTCTTATGGAATTTTATCTTAAACACTTTTAACAAGACACCTATTCAAGATATAGACAGCACAAGCCACGGCCTCTGTTCAAAAACTTTTAGGTAACTTCTAACAAAATAACATGCTTCTCACCATATCCATAATAGTTCTATTTTTCCTTTCTACAACTCTATTTTGTTGAGGAGTATACCTAGTCGTCAATTGACGCTGAATTTCATGCTTTCTTAAGAAATCATCACAAACAATATACTCTGTGTCTCTATCTATTCTCAAAGTTTTGATAGAATAACCACTTTATTTTTCAACATATGCTACAAAATTCTTAAGTACTTCACATGCCTCAAATTTCTACTTCAAGAAATAAACTCATGCCTTCCTACTATAATCATCAATAAATGTAATAAAGTATTTGTTACCTCTATTTGATGGAACCTCAACGTAATATAGATCTAAATGCACGAGCTCTAGAGGATGTTTGGCTCTCCATGCTTGCTTTATAGGAAATGGATCCCTGCACTTTTTTCCCATTACATATGACTCACAAATCTGATCAGGAACTTAAATGGCTGGCAAGCCTTAAACCTACTCTTTATTTGCAAAGAAACTTAATGCTTCCAAAATTCAAATGTCCAAGTTGCATATGCCATAGCCAATTATCATTGATAGTCAAAGCATTATAACAAAAAGCATTACCATAATTAAGATAAGTTGGAAATAGACGATTGGATGACATTCTCATCTTTAGAATCACACCCTTTTTTATGTTACTCACTATGCACCCATCTTTATTGAAATGTAAACCATAGCCCTTTTCCAATAGTTATCCAACACTTAAAAGATTCTGGCAAAGAGTAGGAGCATAGTATACGTCAAAAATATAATTTGAAGACCCATTCTTTAATTTTATGGCTATCTTTCCTCTTCCCAAAATTGGAATCTGATAGTCATCGGCAAGCTTTACTGAAGAATTCCACTTAAATGATTGCTGCAACCTAAGTATAAAAACCATTGACAATTATCACTGTTACTAATTGCATGAGCGGCCATCAGCAAGGTTTCTGGGCTATTATTCTCAATAACTCCAGCTTGATTATCTTTAGGTTCTTGTCTTCGAGCACGACATTCTCTATTATAGTGACCATATTTTTTGCAATTATGGCACTGAATATGTGACTTGCACTCATATTGATAGTGATCAAACTTTTTGCACTTGTAACATTGAATATTGGATCTATCTTGAGGAGATTCATTCCCTCTTGCTCCTAGTCTAGAATTGGATTTGGAATTTTTGCCTCCTCTGCCTCTGAAATTTGAACTTCTTTTAGTATACTTCATTTTGCCTGTTGCAATTTCCTTTTCATTTCTCAGATTTACTTGGGCACTTAAAACTTTCTCCATTGTGTTTGGTGATCTTTCATTCATTCACATTTCACGAGACTCTAGTGAGGCTTGCAAATCATTAAGAGTTATGGACTCCAAACTTTTAGACTCTTCAATGGCTGTGATAACATAATCAAATCGACTTGTCAATGTGTGCATAATCTTTTCCATGATATATTTCTCCATAATCTCACGACCATTATTTTTCATTTCATTGACTAATTTTTCTACGCGTGAAAAATAATCCCTAATACTTTCATCCTTACCTTGCTCCATCAACTCGTATTGCATTTTAAAGCCTTGTAGTCTTATTAGTTTAATTGTATCTGCTTCTTCATACGTTTTGAGCAAAATATTCCAAGCCTCCTTTGTTGTTTTAGTATGGAATATTTTTACAAGAATCGACAACTTAACTGATTGACAGATTAAAAACAAGACTTTTTCGTTTAACAAACGATCACGAATCAGTTGTTGTAATTCTTCGTCTGTTGGTTTTTCTTTTTCTACTATGCCTTTCTCCAAAATTTCACCATCCTCGTTGCGTCTCAAGTATGGCTCCATCAGGTGTTTCCACATCGCAAAATTATTTTTGCCATCAAACTTGAAAATTATTAATTGCATTGGTTGAACTTCAATTGTTGAACTTGATGCCATCTTGATCTACTTGAGCACTTTAACCGAGCTCTGATACCATATGTTGGCAATTAACTTTGATTATAATTGCCTTGAAAATGGATTTTTGACAACAAATCAAACACTCACTATTTTATTGAAAGAAAAACACAAATATTACAAATACAAATTCAATAAATCCAAAACCTGTTATGAGTTAGCTTGTTGAAGCTAACCAACCAAAACCTTTAGTATGCTCACTAACACACACCTCACTCAACTTTTTCTTCTAATTACAGATATGGATGCAATGGCCAAATGGCCATATTTATAGGTGATTAAGTTAGTTGGCCTCTTTGGTAGCAATAGTTGGCAACTTAAAATTGCCAACTAACAAAAGGAATAGAAAGTCAATTTGAATTGAAAATTTGACCAAGTCAAAGCCACCCTTTTACAACTCATCATAGTCTAGAGATTTCCAATATTAAACTAAGTTTAATTCCTAACAGTGATTCAACTACTTCAAAAGTACTGACCAAAACATGTCAATCCCTATTTACATATTTTGAAGTAACTTTAAGAAAAAATACAATTCACTTATCAAAATGGTCAAATTATAAGTTTTGTTTAAGCATTTTCTCAAATAAGACATAGGTTTATACAATAAGCCATAATATACCTCCTAAAAGTCATCACCCAAAGAAGATAAGGGCGTAGAGACACAAAGATCATTGATGGGGATTCAATAAATATTTGGATGATAAGTGAAATAGCTAATATTATCATTTAAGTCATCTTAGTTAAGATAACCTAATTTGAGAAATTAAAAAAAAAAGATACAATCACACTACTATCACATTTTTAACATCCAACCCAAGTTCACATAATTAATCCCAATCAAGCTCTTTCCTAAAGTTTTTACCTTCTCTTTAACTTCTTCAAACCTTCATTAGAGCATTTTTTTCTATAAACAGACCCAAACATCATAAATAAATGTAGTTTCTATTGTAAATTGCTCATCTTAGTAAAAACCCTCTTCCTCAATTTCCTCATCCTCTATTTTTTAAATTTCCCTCTCACACCAACATAAGCTCTTCATCCAACTTATACCCATCTTCCTTTTCTTCCTCTTCTTTAAATTCATCATCCACATCAAATACCATAATAAGTCCCGCATTTTCCTACTCATGATGAATATCATCATTGGAATGTAGTGGGAGGCCTAGTTTAGGATGAGATTTTGTGTACCAAAGGATCTCATCCAGCCTAATTTCTTTGTTATTTATGGAATTTCATTGAAAGAGTTGTTCCCACTTTATTAGTTAGACATTGAAAATATTACATTATAACGAAATTTAAAAAATTAAATTTCTATCAATTTAAAATTTAAACATAATAATTGTTATAAGTTAAGATTTTTTAAAATACTATTAAAATTAAAATTTTATGAAAAATCTTTGAGTTGAAAACACTCTTTTACTATTATTTTTTAAAATTTTAATACTTTTCAGTTCGTCATTTGTAATATTGATTGAATCACGTTAGGTCTAATCGGAAAGGAATTAAATAAAATAAATTTAGTCAAAATTAAGTTACGTCTCATTTCGTCTAAACTGACCTTAAAAGTCTTTTGTCTTCTTCATTATCTCTGCTTGTACGATTTTATAATTTTGTTTCTCGTGTGTATAAAGACAATTTGAGTTACAGAAGGAGGTTTTCGGTGTTCTTTTGATATATGGAAGTGAAGCGAAGAACAGCTCGATCACTTGTGACCAAGCTCGGCTCCGTCTCCGAGCAGAGCCGGGCCGAGGCATTGGCCGAGCTTCGCCTCCTCACCAAGCACGATCCCGACATCCGCCCCGTCATCGCCGACGCAGGAGCCATCCCCTATCTCGCCGAGACCCTCTACTCCGACGCCCACGACGCCCAAGACAACGCCGCCGCCACCCTCCTTAACCTCTCCATCTCCTCCCGCGACTCCCTCATGTCGACCCGTGGCCTCCTCGATGCCCTCTCCCATGCCCTCCGCCATCACGCCACCTGTACCTCCCCCTCAGCTGTTCAGTCCTCAGCGGCCACCCTCCACAGCCTCCTCGTCGTTGATTCCTACCGCCCCATCATCGGATCCAAGCGCGATATCATGTATTCCCTTATAGACATCATCAAGAAACCTAATTCGCCGCCTAGGTCCATCAAAGACGCGTTAAAAGCGATATTTGGAATTGCGCTGTATCCGTTGAACCGTTCGACGCTGATCGATCTCGGAGCCGTTGCGGCGCTGTTCTCGATCGTATTGAAGGACGGACGAGTAGGGATTGTGGAGGATGCGACGGCGGTTATAGCGCAAATCGCGGGATGCGAAGAGAGCGAAGCGGAGTTCGCGAAGTTCTCGGGCATTAGGGTTTTGATGGATTTAGTGGACGTGAGCACGGGGTCGAGCGGGAGAATAAAGGAGAATGCGATTGGGGCGTTGTTGAATTTGGCACGAAGTGGCGGAGAGAGAGTGACGCGAGAGATTAGAGAAGTGGGTGTTGAGGTTGTGGAGGGAATTAGGGATGTTTCAGAGAAAGGGAGCTCAAAAGGAAAGGGGAAAGCTGTTGGTTTATTGAAGTTGATTGAAGGTGGATCAATGAGTGGAGAGTTTTCGATTTGATGTCTAACTGGTCTACTGCATAAAAGAAGGCTGAGCTTGGAAGCTAAAACAATGGGTGTGAGTGTTAGAATATTTTTGTATATTTTCTTCTTAACAAAGTTGTTTGTTGTGTAAATTTGGAGGACAACAGATATCTAATTTCTATGTTGAAATTGATTATGGAGTTTGGGGGTGTTGATTGTTTATACAGTGTTTCAATTCATTGTTCTGAACACGAATGAGATGCATGGTACTGTTCTGTATATGATGGATTAAGTCTCAATATATGCTTGATGGATAAAATCCCAATATATGTATTGATTTATTATTTTGTCTTACAGCAAGCAAGCAGTGTGTATTCTGCAGAGCATATAGTTTTATTTGCTATCATTAGCCATCTTAAATCCAAGGTGCTGTATAAAAGTGTTTCTGAAATGAGCCTTTGGTGTTTTTATCATTTTTAAGAAGCCACTTTATCAAATTTTCTTTCCAAACTTGTGGATTATTCAAAGTAAATCCAAAAGTTACAAATCTGGAACTATGTTTGGCGAAGATTCCCTTCTAGTGATAAGAAGGTGTCATCAACCTATTCACTGTCATCCCCAAAATCTCCACACTTATTTTAACATGTGGCTGACTTTGCTCTTTCGTGCTTTGTCTGTTTGTTTGAAATGGTTGTGCACGAAAATTATGCATTGAAATTCAAAATCAACCATTTATGTTTGAACTTTGAACCGTTGAATCTGTTCGGTGTAAATGACCACAACGTGAAACCCCGTTAGTGGGGGGCTATGCAAGCAGCTAGTTGTTGGAGGCATGCGATGCGAGAGCGACAGGCTATGCAGGAGGGTATGTTGCGAGAGCGTGGCGATGATTGGGGCGATTTAACCGCCGTACATTCTTGCCAGAGCACCCGTCACTCCTTCTCACTGCCGGTAATTGTTGGTAATGATTGGCGACTTGTCAGTAACGAGTTAGTGGTGGCAATGAACCACCAAGGTGGTCTGTTGGGGTTGGGGCAAAAAGAAGAGGAGTGAAGAACTGTGGATTTGTTTTTGTTTTGTTTTTTAAAAGGTGGCCAGGGTCTTTTCAAAGAAGAAGAAATAGTGTTTGGATAATGTGTTAAGTGAAATTTAAAACTAAAATTACTTATGTTTGGACACAAGAATATGTTAACTTATGGAATAAGCTTTGTCTAACTTATTTCCAAATAAGAACAAACTTTTTCATTTGGTAATTAATTTGTTTATATTACTCAATTAATTAATTAATTAATTATGATCTTAAAAGTTTTGGATTATGCCTAATGGGTTGAGAGGGTAGCCCAAGGATGTACTAAACTCGTATTTTTGGTTAAGGACCACTTACAAACAAACGAAAAAATGTATTATTTTAGAGAAATGAACCTTTAACTTGTACTATGAAAGGCATAATTCTTTATCATTTTGTATAAATTTGATATAAACCTATTTGTAAATGTTTTCTTCAATTTATTCTTTTTTATAAATTTATTTTTTAAACATTTAAAGATTTGTTTAGAGGACGTTTCTCTTCCAATGATTTATTTATTTAAATTTTCTCTTTTTCTTAACTATTTGTCCATATTTTATTTAATTGATTTGAATAAATATAGGTATAATGATTCGAAAGAAATAATTCTTTTTTTATTTGATGTTTAATGATCCTTATGTAGCATTAGTTGTTAGTAGTAACTATATTTACAACTATTAACCATGAATAATAAATTAATAATTGTTTATTAAAATATAGTGTTATTTCACATTTGATTGTTTTATGTGCACTTGTTATACATATCATACTTGAGATATTTGTAAACAAATAGTCTAAATAGATTGATTAATTGTTTATAAAATATTTTATGGACATTGATTGAAAACTTAGTGACCTTTTGATTCCATAGGTAATTAAGAAAATAATTAAATTTTCTATTTAGAGGATTCCTTCGTATTAACTAAAAATGACAAGAAGTACATATTAAATGTGTCATTATGAAAACTATGAGTACATATTAAATGTGTCATTATGAAAACTATGTGTTTAACTAAATGACTACTGCATCTAAGAATTTTTTTGTATAATTTTCTAGAGGTGAAAAATTTAATGGTGGCAATTTAAAAATTTAGAATATGAAAATCCAATATATATTGAAAAGAGAGAAAAAAAACTCTTGTCTCGTTATGTGAAATTATGCCAATCTTTTAGAAAAACATTAGAAAACTATAAGACATATGAATCATATACAAGAAGAATTCCTTGGGTTGTATAAAATAGATGATGATGTCAAGCTAAAGTTCAAGAACTATGACCATGTCAAGGACATATGGTCTAAAGTGGTAATATTTACACTAGTAACTCAGTGACTATATGATAATTACTCACTATTATATTTGACATATATGTATGCACACAAATAATTAATAAATAAATTATAAATCAAAATATGAATACTAATGCATTTGAAGCTAATGTCAAACATAGTCAACTGAAGAATGTTATTCATATCTTATCACATACATAGCTAGTGTAAGACGTTATACATTCCATGCCTTTAAGTTAGGAGCATATGATAATACACTTAACCTATAATAAGAATATCAAAATAATACATGATGCCACGAGGCACATACTAAGTTATGCTTAGAAGCAATTTAAAAAGTAATAATATAATAAAGAAAGAGGAAGTACTATGGTAAGTCTAAGTGAAAAGTGAAAAGAGAGCCGTTCACAATTCTTATGATCCTAAGAAATACTAAGGCTAATAAAATGAGAAAGGTAAAAAGACCTCTCACAAAGAATAATTCTTGTTTTTATCTTGATAATTTTCTTAGAAGTGTAATCATCATAATTTTATGTTGGATGATTTTATGGTATTAGATGTTACTTATTAAACAAATAAAAATAATTTTTGTTAATAATGTCATCAAATAAACTTGTTAGTCAAACAAGGTCTTTTAAAAGACCTACATAAAGTAAAATTGTCTACTTATAAACATTGTATATCTAAAAGACTTAAATAAAGTAGAATTGTATGCTTATAAATATTGTCTATTTGACCAAATGGCACGAATCGAAAAACAATTGTTATGCTATTAGAAGTAATTAATTAATATATTTTTTGGTTAAATGAATGTGAAAGCAAGGATGGACGTATTTTTTTATCAATTTTATTTACGGCTTTACTTGGTGTGGAACTAAGGGAGATTCTATTTGATGTATTGATGATAACAAAATATAATTATTACTAATGAGTTTATTATTTTGATAAAAGCGATATAATAATAAAATGAAATCATAAGCTCAAGTAGATAGTTTATAAAGTTGATAAAAAGAAGTTGAAGTTTGTAAACCATCGGAATGAAGATCAAACTGATATGTAGAAATTATTACTTATTTTACACATCTATTTGATATTGTTTTAAATCATTTATATAGCACATTTGGATAAATAATATTGCATTTTATTGTTAATAACTTAGGATGCTTAGTTTCATTTTTGATCTAAAAAGGTATTAAATTATATTAAATATTTTTTTAGGTTTGACGGAGTTTAAAGAAGAAACTAAATAGGACCAGGAAAGAAACGACAACGCAGCAACCCAAAGCTAAACACAAAACACACATCAATTGGGAGCAAAAGGAACCAAAACGACAGTGGCCAAGGAGAAAAATGCCAGCAGATGAGCAGCAGCCAACAAATAATTAGGAAGAGTAGAAAAATGACAACATAGAAAGGAGAAAAAAGAAAGCCAAAACCTAAAGTAAACGTAGAAGAGTAACGCCAATAGCCAAGATCCACGCCAAAATGACACAAGCAAAAAAAGAAAACGCCTGCAGAAATAAGCAATGCAAACACAGCATGCTAGTATATGGGAGGATCAAAATGGCAATAAACCAAACAAAAACACAGAATCTATTAAACTAGCAAAATGACACATTAATAGGAGAACACTCTAGAAGTAGAGACAAATGGTAGCATAACAGCCAAAAGAGAATAAAATGAAACGATAACATATAGCAAAAATAATCCAAGAAGTAGCCAACAGAACAACAGCTCAGAGAAAAACGCGAACAGAAAAAAAACATAGGAGATAAGAAGATAAAATGAAAGCAACATCAGGGGGAGAAGGATACTTACTCACCCGACACTTTCGACACCAAATTCATTCAAAATAGAAGAGATAGGATGGAAGCCTATTGTAAGATCCAGTTACCTGTGGAGTTTAGAGACATTTTTTGATGCTATAAAAAGGCAACTGCGGGAGGAGAAAACAGCAAGCAAGCAATCATGCAAAGGTGAGATTTTGGAGAGAATTTTTCATCTGTCAAAGGCGGGTCAAAGCTAGGAGATAGAGAGAAGAGAGTTGGGAGGTTTGGAGAGTCATAAGCCCACTAAAATTGAGCTGGTTTGTGACCATTGGAGGAGAAATCATAGATCTTTTAGGCCCTGTTTAGTTGAGGGGTTAGGAATGGAAGGAGATGAAACGTAACACATTTCTATCGTTTGGTTGAAGTTTTCATAATATAATGGGATGAAAACGGAGGGTTTTATATTACGTTATATTAATATTCTATTTTAAACAGTAAAAATAAGAAATCTCCGATTCGGGGGATTTAAGATGAAACGTAAACTAATAATCATAAACTACTTAATATATCCTCAATAATTTTTTCTTACTAATTATTTCTTCTAACCCTACCCAAACTCATTTATTACTGTTCACAAGCTTATCATAGATATCTATTTACGGTCCAGTTATCATTTCTAGACTTCTCTTTTCATTCTCCATGTTTTACCACTTCTTCTTGTGTTGTTTATTAGTGGGGAAGCAGAAGAGGAGCTAGAAGACTTGGTCACTAATGAGTCTTTCTCTTTATCGAAGCCTTCTTTTTATCCTATTTGTGTTCATTATCGAATTTTTTTAACAATATATGTCCGTTGCTTTTATTATTAGATGCGTTTTGTTTTGGGTGAGGAGATGTACTCTTATCTGTTTTGGTTCACTTTACATATGGGTTCATATATATGGGTTTACCCATTATTTACATTACACCGAATTGAACATTATCTTTTATGGGTTGAGCTGGTAAAAATATCGATTATTTAATTTGAAAGGCACATACATATAGGTTAATGCTGTTGTATACTCTTACGATCCACTCATTTTACCGTATGTGACTCATTTTATATATTGTATTGTCTGAATTTGGGATGTTTTTCAATCATCACTATCTTCTTTATTTTTGTTTTCCTATTACTTTGCTTGAAATTTCAGTGGGGGAATGATTCAGATGAAGTTTCCCTCTTGTTGCTTTTATAACACCATAAATAAATGGACATATCTATGTCATACTTGTTATATT
>JAOSBK010000001.1:12655493-12666301 GCA_027568895.1 Erythroxylum shatona | reverse complement strand
GCATACTCGTGTGGATACCGGTAGAGGGCATTCGCATATTGCAGTGTCTTGGAATCCGAAAAGAATCAACCCACCCACGGCATAAAGGTATTTTCGTACATCCTAAGTATTTTTGATTATACTTCATGTTGTTGTATAGTCTTTTCCACAGTGTATTGTGAATACTCGGGCTGTACGCGATCCAACAATATGTCCATTGCTTTTATTATTAGATGTATTTTGTTTTGAGTGAGGAGATTGTACTCTGTCTTGGTTCACTTAACATATGGGTTCACACATATGGGTTTACCCATTGTTCACTTTACATCGAAGCAAACATTATCTATTATGGGATAAGCTACTAAAAATATCGATTATTTAATATGAAAGGTACATACATATAGGTCAATGCTATTGTATACTCTTGCGATCCACTCATGTTACCATATATGACTCATTTTATATGTTGTGTTGTTTGAATTTGGGGTATTTTTCAATCGTTGCTGTCTTTTTTGTCTTTGTTTTCCTATTACTTTGTTTGAAATTTCAGTGAGGGAATGATTCAGATGAAGCTTCACGTTTACATTACTTCTTGTTTCTTTTATAACACCATGTATAAATGGACATATCTATATCACATTTGTTATATTTTGATTTTCACAATCTAAAAACTATTCCTAATTTTATTTTATATACATGAACGATGAAGGTAATTGAATGAATAATCAAAAAGGAAAATTGATTCATATACATCAATTAGCGCTTGTTCATGTTTCTTGTCTTGTGATCTATTGGTGGGTGTTACATAATAGACGTGCGAACGACAAGCTTCAAATGCTTACACCATCAGAGAGATTGCAATCAAGGGAGAGTATCATACGAAGAATTTTATTTCATTCCAATGGGAGAAATATAATTAAAATGAAGCCTAAACTATTTGTAACATTATGTGATTTATTAGTTAGAAAAGGTGTGCTTCAACCCACTATACATGCAACTATTAAAGAATATATAGCGAAGTTTCTATACATATTAGGGCATAACATTATTAATCGGGAGATTGCGTTCTTTTGGAGTCGATATAGGGAGACTATAAGCCATCATTTTCATAGAGTTTTGACAGCAGTTACACAACTAGAGGATATGTTTTTAAGACAACTTGACGTATTAGAAATCCCAACAAAAATATTGAACAGTAGTAGATTCTACCCATTTGTTAAGGTGATTTTCTTTACTTAACTTAGTATAATTATATTAAACACACATAATATTTGAGAATGATATACTTCAGTGTCAGGAATATGTTGGTGCAATTAATTGTACGCATATCCGTGCAAAAGTACATGTTCGAGATGCTTCTAGATTTGGGAGAAAGGATTATCCAACACAAAATGTGTTGTGTGCTTGTTCTTTTGATATGAAGTTCACGTATGTATTGGCTGGGTGAGAAGGAATAACATCCGATTCACGAATTATGAAAAGTGCATTAACCAGACAGTTCTCATTTAAAATTCCCCAAGGTAAAAATAGGGCTCAAATTTTATTAACTAATAAATGTCATAAATTACATTTTGACATAATTTTATTCATGATAGGAAAATACTATCTTGTTCATGATGGATTCATATTGAGAAGTGGACTTATTACACCGTATAGAAAGAAACAATATCACTTGAAAGAATATTCAAGGAATCCTCCATGAAATGCTCGTGAATTATTCAATCATTGACAGTCATCATAGTGTAACGGTATCGAAAGGCCGTTTGATGTGTTAAAAAATGATTCCCGATTATAGCATCCACCACAGAATCATCATATGGCATTTGGACTTAAAAAAATTATTATGACTTATGTCATTCTGCACAGTTTCTTGATTGGTGTAGATTCAGATGATCCATTTCTTAATGAAGAGTATGATGGAGGAGAAAAATGATAACCAAGATGTGTACTAAAATGATGACGAAGATAATGCACACAATAAAGAAATTATAAGAGATAACATGACTGCTCATATGTGGGCTGATTATACTTTAGGATAGATATTGTCGCGTCATATATTTATATTTTTCATGATTTTATATTGCTTTAAAAATATTTATTGGCTACTTGTATCTAAATATGACGTTATTTATTAGTGTTGTTAATGTTTTCACATCCAATTGTGCCTTTGTAATGCTTATTCATTATTCTGGCCTTTTATATTATTTGGAAAATTTTAAAGCTTCAATATTGTGTATGTTTTTTATATAAATTTCATATTTTGTGGTTAAATTTGTAACATGCAAAATGCCACCCCGAAGAGAATCGTGCTTTTGGAATTAAGCTATGGATGATGCTTTGGTTGACGCATACTTGTACCAATATCGACAAGGCAATTGTGTTAGTAGAATTTTCACGACACATGCACTTGATATAATCGAAGCTGAACTAAAGGAAAAATATCCAGACAAAGGAATTGATAAGGAAAAAATAAAAATCAGAACAAGATTATTAAGAATAAGTGGAGTAAGTGTTTGGATTTATTTTCAAATGGAGGTAGTGGATTTGCATAGAGTCCTTTAACAAATATGTGGACTGCTGAACCAAAAGTGTGGGAGACCTTGATCCAGGGGAACTTGTTTACTATTTTGTTGGAAGAAAATATAATATATGTTATGATTTGGTTGATTCATCAAGTTTTTTATAACATGCTAAACTAGAAGTTGTTGAGTGGAAACAGAAGTCTTTTCATAACTACGAGAAGACGGTTGAGATTTATGGACGTGATAGAGCAACTGGCGAGCATGTTGAAAGAGCACAGGAGATAAGAAGGCACACCATTTCTATCGATAGTGGGTTTTCCAACACTATGGATGAAAATGATGACATTTGGACTTGCAATCTAGCAATTGTATTTTCTTAGAAAATTTACTTACAACAATCGAATGTTTTCTCTCTATCAAGCACGATCGTGCAACTCCTTGCTGTTTCCTCTCTATTGTGCACGATCGTGCAACTCCGTGCTGGGAACGTTCCATTCTAGAGAACTGTATAAATTAGGTTGGGTTCTTGATCGCTAACTTTTTTTATGATAAAAGGGCTCTTGACCTTTTACTTAATAATCTAAATATAACCCGGGAAGCTATAGATTAATAATCTAAATAACAGGAAAGCTAAAAGGTGAACGACAAATGCTAGTAACGGGGTGACTTAATTAATCACGCCTGTGACTGGTGGCCAAAACCATAACCTTAACCTTGCAGAGTTGCAGGTCAATTGCAAGAACCAAAAACCTTAAACATCACTGTGAAGCATCTGCCATCTCCTTTCTTATTATATCATTGTGTTTTCCTCAGAGCCAACAAAAAGAATAGTTGTGGCATGTAACGTATCCATTTTGTTGGCTTTGCATTGTGCTATAGAGCATCAAATCTGCAATTTTCTGCCAAACATTCCTCATCGAGTCACAGTTTCACAAATCTCTACAATATCTCTTTGGTTAAGGATGGACTTAGTTTTGCTAGCTTTGCATACACAACCCACGAAGATTTTTGAATTCATTGTAGAGCAACATAAAATCTGACAAGTAACGTCATTCATTCCAGCCTGAAAAGCAAAATGTCTGTACGACTAAATGATCGAAGTCAGGATATGAATGGTAGGGTTGGCAACTTGAGATTCTAAGTTTTAACCTATGAAATTACTTCAAAGATGACGCATAGATTGGATAAAACTGAACATCACCAAAAGGGCTACAAGATCTCGTACATTGGAACCCATTCACATTACTACTCATCAAGTGACGAATAAAAGACCACTTCAACTGCAAAAGGAAGAACTTTTCTTATTTAAAATTACCTTCTCACCGTTCTAGCTGCAATGCATAGTTTCTAGTCACTATGGTTAGAACAACTATCTGCTTCTCCAAATTCATCATATAACAGGATTAATCAAGAAAACGTGCTGGTTTGAAGGCCAATGCCTCCTGTTACTTACAATATTCGTTTGAGGATTATACTCGTGCAATGATAGGACACTATCTTGAATAAGGCCTTCGATTTAAAAACCGGTAACCTTTTGCGCTTTTCCCACCACTTTACAAATGCTCGTTAATGGCGTTGCCTGCTTGCTTTCCATCGTATTTAATGATTCTTCCTCGTAAAGCGACTTGATAACTTTGAGTGTCAACCCTTGTTGCTATTAACTTTCCAAGCTCTACAGGCGTTCCTTTGTTAATATCGTACAATCTAAGCATAGAGCCCGCACCGTTTAGGCCGTCAATAACCATTAGCCCAAAGTGTTAGCTAACCGGCAGATTTAGAGCATGCTATAAGTCTCGTTTCCTACGATTAATTCTGACCTTTTTAGTACCATAAATGAACGTTCTTTCTTTTGAGCAAATGAGTACAAGGCTGCCATTTAACCAACTAAAGAAAGAAGAGTCAACTACAGTAGATTGGAAAGTATCAAGGCATGATGAATTAGAATCCTCACGCCTCTCTTCTGGACCATACAAACTTAAAGCATACGTCTGTTACAGCGTGGTAACATTCAGTCCAGTCAAAGGTAGTTTTGTTTTACGTTCCCTAATCCCTACACATGTTGTGACGGATTGCCTGTCAGCTAGCTTTTGTTTGGTTTGACGTCAGATACATGTAATTGATGCAGTTTTGTTGAACTATACCCGGAGAATGGAAGAATAACAAGTTAATAAGAAATCTTACACAAAAGAAGGGCGATTCCGTGAATTGAAAGGCCAAGATGTTAAATGTAGTGAATTATGAATATAAAATTCATTCATCAAAGATTCTTCAATGGACATTTACTAGTCTCCTAGTCTTTTTTATGGAATACGACAACGTAACTACTAAATTAATAACCTTGGATTGGGATTAGAATAGAAGCAGGTAGAATAAGTGCTAAGTTAAGCAAATGAAAAGAATGTCTAAGACCATACATTACCATAAAAACAAAGTCTAGCTAGTGGCAATGAGTCGACCAAATAAAAAGAAGGGCTTTCAAAAGAAGCAAAGCTGAAAAGGAGAAAAAGACGATCCAAATGGGCAGACCCTAAGCATATTTTGCTAGTAGTGGTAGAAAATGGCGCTAGTGATTGTGGTGATGAGATATATAGCACACACAGCTAAAGAGTGGGTGACAGACCCACGTGAGTGACCCACCTCTCCTCCCTCTGACTTAGCTATAGGCCAGTGGATTTCCGGGTTGGCTTCATAACAACGCTAACAGCCAAACTAATCCAACCATAGCAATGAAACCAACATACCCACAAATCACATAAACCCCACCCCAAAAAGTGCAAAGAGAGAGAAAAGAAAAGTTATGAGGTTACTATCATTAACTCATTTGACAAAGCGAACCTCTTTCCATGGATGGTTGCCCACTATCCCCTAAAGCCTCTCCCTTTCTGTGTAACGCTAGTGGTTCTTTCTCTTCCTTTGGTTGGCCACTAATACTCTACCCTTTCCTTTTCATCTCTAATGCTAGTGGTCTCTCGCGTCTCTCTCTGCCTTTTTCTGAGTCTTGTGCTTATACTTGTGTGAAGTTGTGCACAGAACTGGTAAACAATGGTAAAAAAATTCTTTAGCATGTAGAGAGATGGATAAGGAGACCAACCACGACACCCCATCTCTTCTCTCCAACCATAACACTACCATCAAAGAGGATTCTCCAAGAAAACATCTTGGAGGTGGTGCTGTTGCCAACGTTGGACTTGGTGGTGGTGGTGGTGACAGGCTTAAAAGAGATGAATGGAGCGAAGGAGCTGTGTCAACCTTGCTGGAAGCTTATGAAAACAAATGGATACTCAGAAACAGAGCCAAGCTCAAAGGCCATGACTGGGAAGACGTTGCACGTTACGTGTCATCAAGAGCTAATTCCACCAAGTCATCTAAGACACAAACTCAATGCAAGAACAAGATTGAGTCCATGAAAAAAAGGTATAGATCAGAATCTGCAACCGCTGATGCTTCCTCTTGGCCCCTCTACCCAAGACTTGATCTTCTGCTACGGGGAAGTTCAACGGCCCCTCCACCACCACAGTCACAACAGCAACAATCTTCTCTTCCGCCTTCCAACAGCCCTCATCTGATGCTTTTGGAGTCATCTCCGATGATGACAACAATACCGGCGACAATTCAGGTTCCGGTTGCTCCAATTCCTGTCACTGTGACCGCACAGAACTCGCACGGCTCCAATGGTGTAGATAAGAGGGCGAAGGTTAGTGATAAAAGATCCTATCTTTTTTATCTACTATATGGAATTAATATAGTTTGGGAGATAGAGAAGACTTTATCAGTGGTTTTTTTTAAATTAGACAAGTCTAACTTCGTTGTAAGGTATGTATCCTGAATCATGAACTAAAAAGTCAATTGTAGGTTTGATTGTCTGCTAGTAACTTTAACAATTGACGACTCCTCTAGAGTTGATATAAAAAAAATGATGGACTTCACTGCATAACAACTATAACACACAGCTTACGTTTTGGGAAATTTTCTGAAGAATCACATTTGTTTTTAACCAAGGAATTCCATGTAGATTTTCTTTTTCATATGAACACGGCATTGCTATAACAGTCTATAAGACTGATCATCCATGATGTGTGAAGTTGAGACCCCTACGAAATTTCTCTTATATCATATATCCCAAAATCAACGGGGACCAATCGTTTTTACTGAAGTACATATTGTCTTGCATTTTATCAGAATGAAGGTGTACTGGATGCAAAATTATCAGATCACGTATCAGAACAGAATGCTATTGACACAGATAGTAGCACTCCTGCCTTGTTACATAGTGATAATGAGAGGTTAGGATCCAAAAAGATGAAGATGAAAGTGGATCAGAAAAAGAAGAAGAGAAGAAGGGAGGAATTGGAGATATCTGACAGCATCCGATGGCTAGCAGAAGTAGTGGTAAGGTCAGAACAAGCAAGAATGGAGACAATGAGAGAGTTAGAGAAAATGAGAATAGAAGCTGAAGCTAAGAGAGGTGAAATGGACCTCAAAAGAACTGAGATTATAGCTAACACTCAGTTGGAAATTGCCAAGCTTTTTGCCACCGCTGGCAAAGGTGTTGATTCTTCCTTGAGAATTGGAAGAAGCTGATAAGAATTAGAATATATGTTTATGTATAGACTTAATGTATGTATTAACACTGATTAAGAAAAGAGAACTTTTTAAGATGAAAATGGTAATGGGAAGATTTAATTAACTCTTAACTATGAATTAGTAACAGCAGGTGTGAGAGGTGAAAATAATATCCCTATACACCTTATTCTTGTATTGTTCTTTTTCTTTAATGGAAAATTAGTATTTCTATGCAGATAGAAGTGCATGTGGTGTAACCCAAAACAATCTGATATCGGTCTAAAGGCAACTCATCACATCACGACGATGGTTGAAGTGGTCTAAACAAGATAGGAAAAGAATTTCAATTTATAAAAACAAAAGTCTTTTACCTTTCTTTTTCTCCATTTTTTTTTTTGGTTAAACCATCCGATATCCAATGTCACACGGGTAATCGACTAATTCGGATTCGAGCCGGGTTGGACCATTTCGGCGGCAAAGCTCTCCTTCACGAGTACGACTCCATTTCCAAGACTCAAAACCGAGATCTTGGTTAAGGATGGAAGAGCCCCAGTCACTCTACCACAACACTCACGGGTTCTTTTTCTCCGTTTGTTAACCGAAGTATGTGTCATTCTTCTGTTACAGAGTTGCCAACACATGAATGGCGTCATTACTAAACTATTCATTGTAGCAAAAAGCAGGGGAAATGAGATTTTGTGTTAAAGCCTGTGTTAGTTTTTCCATGATACCTCAAGGCTTAGTCACACTCACTCTGACCATGCAAACGCTTTCAGTTCTTTTCCTCATTTCTTTCTTTCTCTCTTCCTTTCCTTTTTCTTTTGGTTTTGGTTTGTGCGCAATAGAAGAGTATTATTTCTAAGTTCTATAAGCTTGTTATAGCTCCTCCCATCCAAAAACAAAGTAATAAATACGACACTCCAAACAATTAATGTTGCTCATTTAACACTAGTAAACTAATTATTTACGTCAAAAACTCTAATTACCTATTTGGTTAAGCTTTTGGAGAGTGAATAAAATCTTTCGCAAAAGCTTTTTTTAAGAAAAATAATTGTTTGACTGTAAAATAAAAAATTATTTTTTTAGCAGATATAGCTTTTTTGGCAGTCAAAATATAACTTTTTAAGAAGCTCAAATTTGGAGCTTTTTAAAAAAGTACTTTTTTAGGTAAATTTTTCAGATTAATTAATGAGTCTATTTTTTGTCCCTTTTGTCCTTATATTTTACACGTAATTTTCACAATATCTACAAACTCATCTTCACGTTTATTTTGAGATTTATATAATATTATTTAGCTTTTTATGTTTTAATATTTATTTTTTATATTAATTTTACTTATGTTACAATCCATATAAAAGATTTGGTCAGATAATTAATATATTGTGCTTTGCATATTGTTTGATATATTTTAAATAATTTTTATTATAAAATAAAATATAGTTAAAATTAATAAAAGTGTTTTTATTTTTATATTGCTAAACAATCTACTACATGAAGCTCTTTTAAAAATTTTATTTTTTAATTGATAGTCAAACAGTCAACTGGCTTATGAGAAAAACTCTTTTAAGAAAAATTCTCAGTCAAAAGCTCTATTTTTATGAGCTCGTCCGATGTAGTTGATAACTTCAGTTTAGGAACCTTGTAATAAAATTTTTTACTTGTATTTGATATTAACGAATGGAAAGTACTAAATGGTTGCTTACCATTAATAATAATAATTTCGAATTGTTATATAATTCTAGTAAGGGCAAACTAGCACTATGATTAGGGTTTAAGCCCAACAAGGCAAACGGTCTAAGTTTTAACCCTTTGAACTGATTATTGGGAAGCCCAAAAACTCCCAACTGAGGAAACTCTTTTAAGTTATTTTAGAGTTCAGGTCAGGTCCTTCCCTTGTACTTAGTACTTACTGTACAATCACTTCACTTTTTTTATGTATTTATGTTTAACAGAACCATTTACTCCATTGCCCCCCTGCTCTTACTCATTTAAGTTGAATATGAATTTTGTGCCAAGAATATGTGAATAATGGAAATAAGAGTGCATCTGGTACCCTTATTGGAGATTTAACTGTTACTGAGTACAAATCCAAGTACTCGCATATATTCCCTGTAACGAATATGAAGTATGGCTTTTACTTTTTCTAAAGGTCCACGCCCTTTTAGGGACAGTTGCAGTTTAACTTTTTCATACCAAATTTAAATACCAACACCACTTCTATTGAAACATACAAAGAATGTTTGTCATCTCTTTTTAGCCGAACAACCTGGGAGTACGAAAAGAGAGTGTTGTGGAAGGAGTCGTCCGTCAGTGAGGGCGCTTCCGTGCTTTGCTCATAACACCAACAAAGAAAACTTGCCCCCACTGGCATACAATTTGAGTGTGGTTCAATGTATGCAATCAAAACATTGTTACTCGTACTTGCAGAAGAACTTCATATATTTGTAAAAAGCTGTCAAATACTCGAGTCTTATATTATTGGTCAAAAATGGGTTTAACGCGTCTGTATTTTTACTTTAAAAACTTTTAGCAGGCAATGAAAAACTTGTTTTAGGAGCATCATCTTTTCTACTACATTAATCAGCACTCATCTTCCTGTTGTTACCACATGTATGTACTGTATGTTACAACAAGAAAATAGAAGTCTAAGATAAAAGAAACAAAATTAAATTACTGATGCAGGTAGAATTGGCCTGCTTTGTAAGGATTTTTAATCCAACATGTGAGCTTATATGTGTATAATTGTATATAAAGGCTATCATATAAAGTTGAGCTCACTTAATTAAAGTGGTTTAATATGTTTATGGTATTTTGAGCTTCATGCATCTATTTTAAATATGGGCTTTATATGTGTGAAGACCGAGTTTACAATTTCTAGTTTTGTAATGAGCCAAATTAGAAATTTGATTAGAGTTTTATTCTAATATAAGTAGTTATGGTCCCCAAATTAAACGTACGCTCAATTCTTGTTTCATATCCCATCATCAGAGAGAATAAAAAATTACGAAAAACTCTAGAAAAAATGTTACATTTTAATTTAGAAGATAAAAATTGCAAAATTTCAGTACATATTTTATAATAAATTTAAATATATTTCTGCTTTTATTTTGCCCTTGAAGTGACCACTCTGATGATTAAATTAAATTAAAACAAATTCAGCTGCAATGTGAAATAATGAGAAATACCATCTTTTTCATTTAATGTGGTCTTATGTAGACTCTTTTGCATTTACTTTTAACAGAAAACATTTAAGTGGCATGTTTATGATCCACGACTTCATGGAATAGCTTCCAAGGCACCAAGACTAATTAAGATAGATGGCCCTAGCCCATAAAGACAAATGAGAGATAACAAGAACGATATGATCCTAAAGTAAAATTAATGTTTCTAGATCTTTATTACTCTTAAAGTGAGACCTATCCGACGATGATGCAGAATTTTTAGAAATGAAAGTAAGTCCCATTTTTGTTTAAATGTTGCATGTTAATTATGTTCCTCTCGCTTCTCTCTCTCTCTCATCTCTATTGTCTCTCTTGTTTCTGCAAAATCCTAAAAATCATTGTTTTAAAAGCTGAACCGGTAATTGAATCGAAAAAGTAACTAATTTAAGAGTCAATGGTTCAACCAGAATTCATCCGTGGTCGAACAGGTGACTAATAAGTAATAAATATAAATTTTTATTTTATATATTATATATATAAGATAATTTTTAAACATACTATTTAATTATTTATCTAATTGTAA
>JAOSBK010000001.1:12617787-12631117 GCA_027568895.1 Erythroxylum shatona | reverse complement strand
CAAGTGACATGTGTCACTTGCCACTTGTCCTGGTTTAAAGCATTCTTCAGGTCTTTTTCCAAATACAATCTAATTTCAACTCCAAATTCCAATGACTCAACATTCATAATTCCTGAATTATGTGTCTAATTTTCCAGTGCCATTGGACAATCATTTCCAGTACTGAAAATCCAATCAATCCGCCACTTGGCAATTTTTTCGGTCCGAAAATTTTTCCCGAAATATTCCAGAAAATTTCTAAAATTCCCAAAAAACATAAAACACACAAAAATTCACTCCAATTAATTTTTCAAGTACAAATAACACATTTTTCACAATAAACATATATGCCGGAAAATGTCATGAATGCATGTACAATCATGTGCATATACAAAAATTTCCATTCATATGTATAAAGAGGCCACATTATGCATGAACATGCCGAGATACGTATACACACTCATAACCCATCCCAAATTACCATTTTACCATTCCCATCGGTGATGGGATGTTACAATTTTATAGAATGATCTCATTAGATAACTGTTTAGTAGCATGATCACATCATGATAAAGTATAAGATACTTAAGCAATTGACTTAGTAAAATTGAGAGATTGTTGGTTTATATCATGTAGGCAATCAATTGGTTGTAATTTTTTGATATAATTAATTAAAGACATTCTTATCTTATACATTTTAAGGGGGCATAATTATAAGATTCATAATATATTCAAGTATTATCTTTAAACTTTTTTTAGTTATTGCTCTATCAAGATTGGACATTAGTAGAGTAGAAGACTAGCACACAATGAATTTATTTCATGTGAAAAAAGTAATCAATTTTACACTAAAGTATAGAAATATTTAAACAAAAATGTAGTGCTTGTTAGAGAACAAGTTTACTAAACTCACCAGTTATAAAAAATCTGTTTGGAGCATTATTTGAATGTCAATGAAAATTCTCAATTTAATGATTATATAAGTGATACTTGGACTTAAATCTTCAAATTATCTCATGTAGGGATTGTTATATTTTGATACTATATAGATCTATCCTAATCAAAAGTAGCTCGTTTAATAGTTATTAGATATAGTATAAATTATATAAAGATATTTAAATGATTCATATAGGATTTATCATCTTAAAGTAATTAGAGAGGTTGTTTTCTATTAGTATTGAGTTGAGAAATTTTTGGTTAAGGTGAATTGATGTTTGGAATTAAATTTTGAAATTTATTAATATAGTCAATTTGCTAATGGAGAATAGACTCAAACAAAGTAGACGTTATCAAACATTGTATAATAAAATAATTGAATTATATAAAAAAATGTACAGATATATTAGTAAAACTATTTAAATATTCCGTATATTTAGTTGGTAATAATGTATTGTTAGACGTTAATCTTGATTTATATATATAAATTATTTAATTATACAAATAAAGGTATATTTCATATTTATATTAATATATTTAGAAATTCAATGAATCACAAATAAAAAAATTTAAAAACAGAAAAAATAATTTAATGAAATTAAACTTAAATGGAAAATCTAAGAAACTTTGAAAATTATGCAGAACGTACTACACTGCTGCACTATGATTTACAAGAGATTCACGGTATTCTCTTTATTATTACTTTTTAAAAGGATCGCCGGCGTGCAAACGACGGTATTAGCTTCAAAATCTTAGTGTTTTCATTCTGGAAGGTCAAGTCATGTTGATTATCCGACCGGTGTATTTTTCTTATGCATTCATCACCGGCGTCGTAATATCATTTGTCATCTAGCCCTTTCCTTATCCATATATTTTCGACCTTTCACACGGCTTCTATGGTCAATGCCATTTACGTCCAGAAATGGTAAAAGAAAAGACAAGACGCATCAAGCTGAATCGTAAAATAGGGAGATGTTCATAGATATAGTCGAGGGAGTTCTTTAGAATAATAATTTTGCACACTTAACACCTATACTAAATGTGCCAAAATTCCTGGATATGGTGTTCGGTTTAATTGTTTGGATAGTTGTTTCATTTCAATATTAAATATTGATTTCGTTTCTCACAATATCAAATAAAAATTCGGACCAATAGAATGATAAGCCGTTCTAAAGGTTTATAGAATTCAACAAAAATGTGTTTATAATAATGTTTTAAAAACTGGACCAAAAATTAAACAGGTACGTTAAGAAGTTTAAGGTTTAAAAGGTTTAACCATCGTCATGAAATCAACTAAAAATTGAATAAAATTAAATAATTTAAAATATGATTGAAATATATTGTGATTACCTATTGAAAATTTTAAAGTTTATTTAAAAAAGAGATTATTAATAAAAATTAATTAATTTATTTTAGTTTATAAGAACTGGTTAATTTATAAACCAATTAATTAATAAACTGATTAATTTTAATAATAAAAATTATTAAAATAAAATAAATTAAAAAAATAAAAATCAAATAAAAAAATCGGATGGTTTAAAAATCAATGTTCTAACCAAACATCAATTGTGGAGGTTGTTTCCCAAAAATACAACTTATCAGGAAACGTACTTCCTAATCATTAAAATCTTTATACGAGGGCCTACAGGTTCTGTTTTCTCTTTTATGAGGGCCTACGTATTGAAACATGCTTCTTCTGCCTTTGAAAAAATTGGAGCTCGTAGTTTTGCTTTTTGATCTTCCAGATGGAGAGTACAAGATTCATCCGTACGTGTGACCCCTTTTTTCTTCTTATAGATCAATTTTGTCAATATTTATTTCTTTCTCATTTAAAAATTCAACACAAGTTTGCTGTTCACTTCACGCTATTGTCAACAGCTGGGGATATAATATGTGTGAACTGAAGGCTAAATTATGTAAACTTCTAACCTAAACATTGACTGAAAAGGTGGAGGAGTTCTCTGGCTATCTTTCTCTATACTTAATTCAATCTACAAAGGAATGTTATTTCAGATATAACATATACATTTGTTATAAAAAAAAAAAAGCAGAACCAATGAGATATTGTGCCAATTTGTTTAACCAGCCACTCCCAGGCAAGTTTCCCAAGTAAATAGAAACTGAAATAAAGAAGTTTGTCTTCCAAGTAACACGAGTCTGCGCACGCGCGCCCATACCCAATGTTCACCATCAAAAACCTTGGTTACGGGTCATTTAAGCATTCCCTGAAAGGAACTTATTGTGTTCACCCTATGTAGGTTTCCTCCAAGTTTCCATTTCCCAAAACTTTGTCTCAATTTTCCAATCTAACCACTTTCCAAGAAATTACCTTCGTTTCAAACATAGCAAAAAAGCTCCCAACTTCCGTACCCTTCCTTGTGTATATATATATGTACCTTCCCGTACTCATGTAGTAGTCACCAAATCATCAAAACTTGTTTCGTCAACATGAAGAGCAAAGGAAAGGGAGGTGAAAAAGGCATCAAAGTTGTATACATATCAAGCCCCATGAAGGTCAAGGCTAGTGCTTCAGAGTTCAGAGCTCTTGTCCAACAACTCACTGGGAAAGACTCCGATGCCACCAGATTTATGGATGCTAATGGCATATGTAACGAGCTACTTCTTAGTCAAGGCACTGTTGGCGGTCCTCAAGAGTCTGTCTTTCCATTCATCAACTCCTGTCAAGAGCCATCGATCCGCTCTGATTCTGCCTTTGATAAAGTACTCTTACCAACTTTTGAAGGTGGCTTTATGAGCATGTTTGAATCAAGTTTCTTCTGCGAAACTTCCCAGTCACCTTTTGCTTAATTACAAAGTTTTGTTTAGACACCGTCCTTCTTGTGATCCTATATATATTATGTAAATTCTTCACAGTTTTAGCACTATTCTTCTAATTTTCTACTAATTGACCTGCCTAAATCTTACCCTAGCTATTAATTTGGACCATAAAGTGAATAAAATACAGGAATCAATCAGTCTACAACTCTCCAACATTGATGCTTACAGGAAATAATAATATGAGGTATTTGAAGCTACATCTGTAGTCAAGAGATTGGGTGTACACAGGTAGACTCTTTATCTCAAAACAATTAGATTAATCAAGTTGAAAATGAGCAGTTAGACAAAAAGTTGTACATGTGTGTGGAAAACTAGCCGCTTGGTTGTTTTTATATTCTCATTCCAAAAATACTACTGAATCTTGTAGCAGATAGTAGAACTTCAGGGCATAGGTGAGTTGGTAAGAGGCTCTTCTGGCTTAAGTGAGGTCACGGGTTTGAACTGTCCTTATATATGCAATCGTTTAAAACTTGACGCCAGATCTTTACCTCCTGTAAGGGACTTATCCGGTTCGAACGGGGATTAATTTGAGTGTGAATAATTTAAAGGTGCCTTTTTATAGTTAAAATCCTCCTAAAATATCTCAGCAACCAAAAAAAAAACAACTTATTGGAGTGTATAATTATTACAGGGTTCTCAATCCTAAGGAGGCCGTCTGTTGTTCCACATTTTCTGTGCCATCTCTATTTTATCCACATATTTTACACTGTCTCGTTTACGGGAAACATGTGAATGGAAAGAATTAGCACAGGCAATGTGGAACTGACCATCTCATGCCTTCTCAATCTCAATCCCAATCCCAATCCCAGGCTTGTGCTAATAGGACTGGAGTAGGTCAGGTTTTATGGTTTAGGGCTGGACTTGGTTTTTTTTTTTTCCCTTTCTTACGAAACCAAGGTTGACCTTGGGCTTCATAATGACTGACTCGCCTTTTGAAAAAGTTGAAAGTTCTACAGAACCGGACAATTATTCATACTATCGAAAAAAAGACAAATTGATATCAATTTAACTATTACGACTGCTGCGCTGCTGCTTCTTCTGCTACGCTATCCATCTTAGCTAAGATGATGTTTCTTATCTGTGCGTAATGTCCTTAAACAACATAAGACATATTAATTAGATATTGGTCAGGAGCAAAATGTATAGTTGTGCAATGGTGTGTACTGTAGACAGAGGGAGACCCTCACCCAAGCCAGAAGAAAGCAAAACTGTTATACCCAAACCAAACCAAACCAACAAGTAAAATAAAAATAAAATACGATACCCCTCAAAAAATCGCTCTCAAAAAGGACCAAACCCTCATTACACACATCCCCTTTATCGTTGTTGTTGTGGTGGTGGTAGTGGTGGTCGTCGTCTAACATCTCTTTGTACTATCAGTTGCTCATTCATATTATTATTATTATTGTTATTAATTAATTATTTGCGATCTTCCTTTCCTTCCTTCATTTAGATTTTCCCACAGATCTGCTTTGATCTCCTTCACTTCTCCGATTCTTTTGATTTTCCACTACTCATTTATATTTTGTTTTGATTCACCAAAAAACATGAAAGTCCCATGTTGCTCTGTGTGCCAAATACGCTACAACGAGGACGACAGAGTTCCTCTGCTGCTTCAATGTGGCCATGGCTTCTGCAAGGACTGCCTCTCCAAAGTGTTCGCCGCTTCGCTCGACAACACCCTCGCCTGTCCCCGCTGCCGCCACGTCTCCGTCGTCGGCAACTCAGTCCATGCTCTCCGCAAGAACTACGCCGTCCTCACTCTCCTCCATTCCGCCGCCGATTTTGACTGCGATTACACCGACGACGAGGACGATGACGCCGGTGATCGAGACGAGGACGGTGAGGAGAGGTGCAGCCGTGGGTCCCAAGCATCTAGCTCTGGGGCGTGTGGGCCGGTGATCGAGTTCGGGACCCACCAGGAGGTGAAGTTGGTGAGAAAGATTGGGGAGGGGAGGAGGGCTGGTGTGGACTCGTGGGCCGCGGTTATTGGCTGCGGCGGGAAAAGGAAGCATAAGGTGGCTGTCAAGAGAGTGGAGCTCGGGGAGGGTATGGATGTGGAATGGGTTCAAGGGCAGCTGGAGAATTTGAGGAGAGCTTCGATGTGGTGTAGAAATGTGTGTACTTTTCATGGAGTTGTTAAGTTGGATGGGTGTTTGGGGCTTGTGATGGATAGGTGCTATGGGTCTGTTCAATCCGAGATGCAGCGAAATGAAGGCAGGCTTACTCTGGAGCAAATTCTAAGGTTTTCTCTTCTTCTTCTTCTTTTTTTTTGGTTTCTCTTTGTTAAAAAGTTCAATCCTTTCTTCTTTATAATTGGTTAATGGAATGGAGGGTGATTATCAAGGATTCAGCCCTATTTTTGGTACGTGTATCGATTTAGCACTTCAAAGTGGCAAGGAATTGAGATTAAGAACTGGCTTGAATTGGGGTGTGGACAAACTGCAAAAAAATTGTCTTTCTTATTGATTTGTATTAGAAATAATGAATTTACTAGCATGTGACCCCTACTTTGATGAATAAACTTGTTTGTGCCAAAGAGAAGGTATTTATGCTCATTTGCCTTGAGGGCCTCTCTTGATGCAAGGAATCATTTGTTCAACTTAAAAAGCCTCTACTTTCTTTAATTTGGGATGAGCATAATAGGATAGATAGATAATGGAAAATAGGTATGATGTTGTGCTGGTAAATCTTGTGGATATAGGAAGACCAAAGTTTTTCTTTTTAGTAACTACAGCCGTAGAAGCAGCTGTATCTAATTGATATTCTTTTCCTTCAAATTCATTAGACCATCCATTGATTTTCCATTCAATTTGAATCCTTGAACATTTTCAATACTAGGAGATGGACAAGGCTTTTATAAGTGCTTTCTATCATAATAAAAACTGTGGCTGTTGTTATAATATAGCATTAATGTTAACCCTGTAGATATGGAGCTGACATTGCTCGAGGGGTGGCTGAACTGCATGCAGCAGGTGTTGCATGCATGAATATAAAGCCATCCAATCTTCTTTTGGACCCTAGTGGTCGTGCAGTGGTTTCTGATTACGGTCTTGCGTCAATCTTGAAGAAACCTTTCTGTCGGAAGGCTAGGTCGGAGTGCGATACTGTCAAAGTTCATTCATGTATGGACTGTACAATGCTTAGTCCTCATTACACAGCTCCAGAGGCCTGGGAGCCTGTCAAGAAATCATTGAATCTGTTCTGGGATGATGCAATTGGTATATCTTCTGAATCTGATGCTTGGAGTTTTGGTTGTACCTTAGTGGAGATGTGCACTGGGTCCATCCCGTAAGTGGATACATTTTAATTTTCTCATTGTTTATTCGTAATATTTTCCTTCTAAGGTATGCTTGCTTAGTTAATGGATATTCTTGCTGCAGGTGGGCTGGTTTAAGCTCAGAGGAAATTTATCGAGCTGTTGTGAAGGCTCGAAAGTTGCCTCCCCAATATGCCAGTGTTGTAGGTGTTGGATTGCCAAGGGAATTATGGAAGATGATTGGGGAGTGCTTGCAGTTTAAGGCATCTAAAAGGCCAACTTTTAATGCAATGTTAGCAATATTCCTTCGTCATTTGCAAGAGTTGCCACGAAGCCCTCCTGCAAGTCCTGATAAGTGAGAACTCTGTAATTTTGATCTTGATTTATTAGTCTTTAGGCAGATCTTCTGGTTATTGTCAGTTGGGATTGATATTTAGTACCAGGCATACTGAGGTTGCAACAAATTTTTTGATTCCAGTAGCTTTGCCAAACTTACGGGTTCAACTGAGACAGAACCATCCCCACCACCTGATATAGAGGTTTTTCATGACAGTCCTAGCCGTCTACATCGATTAGTGTCTGAAGGAGATGTAAATGGTGTTAGGTAATTTCTCTTCAAAGCCTTCTTTTTTGGTTACTCTGTGTTTTTGGTAATAACTATTATGTATGATATTGTTTATATTCCTTCTCATCTTTTTCTTTGTGCCTGGTGGCCCTACAGGGATGTGCTTGCAAAGGCTGCATCAGGAAATAATGGCAGCCCCGTATCTGTTCTTTTGGAAGCACAGAATGCTGATGGTCAAACAGCTCTTCACTTGGCTTGTAGACGTGGTAGTGCAGAGCTTGTTAGGGCTATACTAGAGTACAAACGGGCAAATGTTGATGTTTTGGACAAAGATGGTGATCCTCCACTTGTTTTTGCTTTAGCTGCTGGATCTCCAGAATGCGTCCATGCCCTAATTGGAAGAGGGGCAAATGTGAGATCTAGGTTAAGAGATGGTCTTGGTCCATCTGTTGCTCATGTTTGTGCCTATCATGGCCAACCTGATTGCATGCGTGTAGGTACTCTGTAGATTTGTTTCATGTTACATTTTAACATTCCTTTGTTTGATATTGGTTTAATATAATTCCAGGAACTACTTTTGGCTGGAGCTGATCCAAATGCTGTGGATGATGAAGGTGAATCAGTGCTACATAGGGCTGTTGCCAAGAAGTATACAGATTGTGCTATTGTCATATTAGAAAATGGAGGCTGTAGATCAATGGCTTTGCTGAATTCAAAAAATTTGACGTGAGCGTATAACCATTTTTTTTACCATCTTCGGTTTCCATAATTCTTTTTCCTTGGTATGAATGACTTTGCATTTGCCACTGTTCTACTGCATGTCTCAATTCTGTGAATGTTCCAGGCCACTTCACTTGTGTGTCGCAACATGGAATGTTGCTGTTGTGAGAAGATGGGTAGAAGTTGCAACAAATGATGAAATCGAGGTTGCAATTGATATACCAAGCCCTGTTGGGACTGCATTATGTATGGCGGCTGCTCTAAAGAAAGATCATGAGAGTGGTAATACTGGAACTTTGGATGTCATGATTAAGTAGGCTGTAGCAATAGTTCGGTAATCTGTTAAGCTTTATTTCATTTGTTAGCAAGGAAATACTAATACGGGGAATATTATACATATTTTTGGTCTTCTAAGCTTTTCTTACCTTCATCTAATTTTACACTTGTACTAACTTTATGTAGAGGGAAGACAGTTGGTGCGCATATTGCTTGCAGCTGGGGCAGATCCAACTGCTCAAGATATGCAGCATGGAAGGACTGCTTTGCATACTGCTTCCATGGCTAATGATGTCGAGTTGGTGAAAGTAAGCTAATATACCATCTTTCATCTTGATGCATATATCTGACTTATTGCTGTACAGTATGTATATGATGCTTAACTTAATCTGTTGCAGATGGTAGAACTTTTGAGTTTGTTGTTTATTCTTCTGTTTTTGTGTTTATTCAAGTATGTTTGCAAATTTTTGTACTAGATCATCCTTGATTCTGGAGTTGATGTGAACATTCGCAATGTGCACAATACCATACCCCTTCATGTAGCCTTGGCTAGAGGGGCGAAGTCATGTGTGGGATTGTTGTTATCTGCTGGGGCAAATTGTAATATGCAGGTACTTCTGTACTCTCTTTAGAAATTTTGTTGATATAGATTGCTATCCATAGTCTTAATCACTTGATATTAGCGAGAATATGCATACTGAAGTGGTTATGAAATGAACTATTCAGTATTCATATAGCACTAGTACCACAACCATCAATATCATCCATCTAGCATGCCTACTTTTAGAGGAATAAAGTGATGTTCATCTTATTTGATGGCTGAGCAATGCTGTTTTGCCTGTGCTCTTTGTGTTTTCTATTCTTTTTGGTGAAGATCTATTGTTTCTTCATCCAATTTGTACATTCAGGAAAAGTAATGTAAATCTCCTAAACACAGAGTTGAGTTTGTTAGTCTCTAGTAAAGGCTACTATTAGAAGTTCCATTCTTATTGGTCTTTAGAATTTAAACAAACTAGCTTTAGAGGTTTGTTGATGATAATGATCTGTTTATAACTATTAGGATGATGAAGGCGACAATGCTTTCCACATAGCAGCAGATGCAGCAAAAATGATACGTGAAAATCTTGAGTGGCTGATCCTAATGCTAAGTAATCCTGATGCTGCTGTTGAAGTAAGGAACCACAGGCAAGTACTAGCTTTGATGTCGCATGTGTCTCTCAGTTTCTTCCTTAAAGAATTCATACTTGTATTCATGTTTCAAGTGTTAAGCCTGATATTATTATAGTTTTCCGATTCATTAAGAAGCTACCTTTAAGCTGCAAAAGTTTATTTAGGATATATTCTGAACCTTTTATATTCCGTCTTAATGTGTGTGCAAATTTGAATGGTAGTGGCAAGACACTTCGTGACTTTTTGGAGGCTCTTCCCCGTGAATGGATTTCGGAGGATTTAATGGAAGCACTTGTGAATAGGGGAGTTCATCTTTCACCCACAATGTGAGAAAACTTGATCATTCTTCTGTTATTGCTTAGGATTAGAGTGCTAATTCTGCATAGGTCTTTTGTTGTTGAATGTATGGTGATATATGTACTTCCTGTTCCACTTAGATTTGAAGTGGGTGATTGGATCAAGTTCAAAAGAACTGTCAAAAGTCCGACTCATGGTTGGCAAGGTGCAAAACATAAGAGTGTAGGCTTTGTGCAAAGTGTTGTGGACAAGGACAACCTCATCGTCTCATTCTGCACTGGAGAGGCTCGTGTATTAGCCAATGAAGTCCTGAAGTTGATACCTCTGGACAGGGGACAACATGTCAAGCTTAAATCCGATGTCAAAGAGCCAAGGTAATTGAGACTCTTACTGAGTAGCTTGTGTGCAATTTCATTTTAGTATCTTGCATTGTAACTTTGTTATAGTTGTCATACGTTGCATATATTTGCGTTCTCAAACTTAAGGTTGTTGATGTTGTCCATGCATAAATTGTTCATAGATCAGTGCTCACAAGCATTTTCCTTGCTAGGTTTGGATGGCGTGGTCAATCCCGTGATAGCATTGGTACTGTTTTATGTGTTGATGATGATGGTATTCTGCGTGTTGGTTTTCCTGGGGCTTCTAGAGGATGGAAAGCTGATCCTGCTGAAATGGAACGGGTGGAAGAATTCAAGGTTGGTGATTGGGTTCGAATCCGCCCCACTCTAACAACTGCCAAGCATGGATTAGGATCTGTAACACCAGGTAGCATTGGTATAGTGTACTGTATTCGACCAGATAGCAGTCTGTTGTTAGAGTTGAGTTATCTTCCAAATCCATGGCATTGTGAACCAGAAGAAGTTGAGCATGTTCCCCCTTTCAGGGTATGGTATAAATTTGAAGTTTTCCCGTTTATGGATGGCCCTTGATTTATTTAGGTAGGATTACTTACATCTGCCAAAGTGCCAAAAGTGGTGATCCATGACTTGATTTACAGATTGGCGATCGTGTGTGTGTGAAGCGTTCTGTTGCAGAACCTAGATATGCTTGGGGTGGTGAGACACATCATAGTGTTGGAACGATTAGTGAGATTGAGAATGATGGTCTCTTAATAATTGAAATACCAAATCGACCTATACCATGGCAGGCTGACCCTTCTGACATGGAAAAGGTTGAGGATTTCAAGGTAAAATGGATTTTATAATTCATAGCACAGTGTAATTTATCTGCCAAATGATATTATATTAAGTAGACCACCTATTTTACATAGGTTAAATGGCTTAGTGTGGGGGTTCTGAATATCTGTCTTGGCTTTATATCTGCTTCTTTATGGCTAGGTTGGGGATTGGGTCAGAGTCAAGGCTTCAGTATCATCTCCAAAGTATGGATGGGAGGATATTGCGAGGAACAGCATTGGTATAATTCACAGTTTGGAAGAGGATGGTGATATGGGAATAGCCTTCTGTTTCAGGAGCAAGCCATTTTGTTGCTCTGTCACAGATGTAGAGAAGGTTCCTCCTTTTGAAATGGGGCAAGAGATACATGTTATGCCATCTGTGACCCAGCCACGGCTTGGATGGTCAAATGAAAGTCCTGCAACTGTAGGAAAGATTGTCAGAATTGACATGGATGGAGCTTTGAATGTATGAGAGTCTCCCTTTGTTCTTCTGTTCTGTTCTGTTTTTATGTTTTTGTTGAATCTTTTCTAATAGTTCTTTCTATATTGTTCTGCAATCAAAAGCATTTTAGTTGCCTACATCTACCATAATATCAGCATGCTGTATGATATTTGCTTAGATGTAATTTGAAGTCAAAAGTAATGTATATGCATAATCACATCTTGCATTCTTGATTATTAAATTGACGTCCTTGTTTTATAATGTATATTTTATTGATTTGCTTCACTTTGATGTAACTTAATATAGTGATATTAGTGAAGTAAAAGAACAAGTAGAAAGCACTTGTTGATAATATGCTTCTGTTTTTTATTGTAGCTGAGGGTTGCGGGAAAACATAGCTTGTGGAAGGTTTCTCCCGGAGATGCGGAGCGCCTTTCAGGATTTGAAGTAGGTGACTGGGTTCGCTCAAAACCAAGTCTGGGGACTAGACCAAGTTATGACTGGAATAGCATTGGAAAGGAAAGTTTAGCTGTTGTTCACAGTGTACAAGAGACTGGTTATCTAGATCTGGCTTGTTGTTTCCGTAAGGGAAGGTGGTCAGCTCATTACACTGATGTTGAGAAGGTCCCAAGTTACAAAGTTGGGCAACATGTTCGCTTTCGTACTGGTCTGGTTGAGCCAAGATGGGGATGGAGAGGGGCTCTTCCTGATTCACGGGGCATAATAACCAGTGTTCATGCTGATGGAGAAGTGAGGGTTGCTTTCTTTGGTTTGTCAGGGTTGTGGAAAGGAGATCCTGCGGATCTTGAGATTGAGGAGATGCCTGAAGTGGGTGAGTGGGTGAGGTTAAAGGAAGAAGCTGGTAACTGGGAGTCAATTGGGCCAGGCAGTGTTGGTGTTGTACAGGGTACAGGGTACGAAGGAGATCAATGGAATGGAAGCACCTATGTAGGGTTTTGTGGGGAGCAGGAAATATGGGTGGGACACTCTTCCCATCTTGAAAGAGTGAAAAGGCTTGTGGTTGGACAGAAGGTTAAGGTTAAAATCTCTGTGAAAATGCCAAGGTTTGGGTGGTCAGGTCATAGTCATGCTAGTATTGGAACTATATCAGCAATTGATGCTGATGGGAAGTTGAGAATATATACTCCTGTGGGCTCCAAAACTTGGATGCTTGATCCCTCAGAAGTGGAGCTGGTTGAGGAGGAGGAACTTCTAATTGGGGACTGGGTACGTGTGAAGGCATCTGTTCCAACACCATTCTACCAGTGGGGAGATGTGAATCATTCCAGCATTGGAGTGGTACATCGAATTGAGGATGGGGAATTATGGGTTGCATTTTGCTTTATGGAGAGGTTGTGGTTGTGCAAGGCCTGGGAAATGGAACGGGTTAGGCCATTCAAGGTTGGCGACAAGGTGAAAATTAGAGATGGGTTGGTAACACCTCGATGGGGGTGGGGAATGGAGACACATACAAGCAAGGGCTATGTAGTGGGGGTAGATGCAAATGGAAAATTGAGGATTAAATTTCAATGGAGAGAAGGAAGGCCTTGGATAGGAGATCCAGCAGATATTGTTCTCGATGACAGCTGATTCCTGAATATAGCTGCTTCAAACACCACTTTTCTGTTCTGTGCTACTTTCAGTTGATCCCTTTCCCTTTGAAGAATTTCA
>JAOSBK010000001.1:12595451-12606997 GCA_027568895.1 Erythroxylum shatona | reverse complement strand
CTAAAACCTGCGATAGAGAAAAAGTCAGTTTATAGACTATGTAATTTGAAGACAAAACTACATACATTGATTCATCAGATTTAAACCACATATGATATCAAACCATTTGATGCCTACTTATATCTTACCAAGAGCCACATATCAATCATCATACTTCACATTGCTCATATGGAAAGTAATATAAACAGAGCACAGCTACGTCATTCTATTTCTATACTACCTTGAGATGTACCCTTCAACAACTCCCAAGAGCTCAACAATTTTTTGGTAATTATTTTCAGTCATTGGTCAGTGAACAAAACTATTACGCCTATTCTTTGTTTATGCATTTTTCCATTTCTATTTTTCAAATTGAATTGATACTTAGAAAACGTATCATATCTGAAAGTGTCTTTAAAAAATTATGGACTCTTGCTTTCTTTATAAGAGACATGCATAGGTAGATAGGAAATATGCATAAATAAGAATCCATTGGTTTTGATAACAAACAAATTTTTAAACACAAATGGTAAAGCTAGTCTAGTTTTGTTTTCTAATGCAATTAATGTGATAAAAGAACGAGGTAATGAGGGCCATCCAAGTATCTAAATTGATAAAGAAATCTTGGGTTTAAGAATTTTTAAAAAAAAGGCCAATTGGAAGTATTAAAAACACAAGAGATGAGAGGAAAGAGGAATAGGCAACCAACGAAGTAGGCATAGGAAAAATAGCAAGGACACAAAAATTACTCTCATTAGATGAACAACCGTGTATATAAGAAAATTTAACTAAAAATAAGGTAAAGTTGCCAATATTACACTAAACAAGTTCTATACATAAGCTAAAAAGAGAAAAGAGTTTACCTCTGATAGTGATCCCAATATAAAAGACATTGCTGATATCATTACACAAAGAGACTCAGCGTTGTCTCTTAGCATTATGCATGTCTAGCAATTTATCCAGGTTTGTCAAGATCCATCCTTCATCCTTCTGAGCATACAATCTTTGATTAATAGAATCAACATATATGCTGAGGTTACCATAGCCATAGATCTGGTGACCATCATGCAGCCTGCCAGGTTTCGGCCTAAAGAGTAAGCCATGATGTTGTGCATGGGCCTCAACAACTTCTTTCAAAGTCATTTCCCCGTCCACACCCTTAGCAGTAGCACCTGCAACTTCAACTCGCTGTTGAGCATGTGCTGCAACTCTCTGCTGACCCTCAAACTGCCTCTGCTCTTGTGCTCTGATGTAGCTAAGATTCTCCCTCAACCCAGGTTGTACTACTTCGACACCTTCAATTGCCCGGTCAATCATGTTGAGGCCCAGAGTGAATTGGTAACGGATATTTTCATGAGACTGAAGCTCTGGCGGCAGAAGTGCCTTCCAGCCTGTATACCATTTATGTACCTCTTGCAAGTTTGGACATGCACACAGCCAGTGATATAAGACCTGCAACCACTTGGCAAAGAAAAACCTCTCCATTAAATCAACCATAAGATGCAGTGGTATTGCGGAAGCCCAAGACATGACCCAATAGAATTGGTCAAGCTTCTGACTAGCTGGGTTTATTTGGAACTCCTGCAATGCAACCTGCAATTTTGGAACTATGAATCTACGCATAAGATTTTCCCAACTTGTTGGATCAAACACTGTTTTCCACGGTGACAAGATAGTGTATGCAGAGGCATCGCTTGGGTGCCAAGCATCAAGAACCATACTCAACTTCATTCGTATCATCTGATATAAACCCTCCAATTTTTGCCCAAGCTGTGGCAGCCATGGATGCACCCAAACATGGATTGGAATGGTCTCTCTTGGAGGATCCCACAAGTCCACAGCTGCAGACAATTTTGGCATAACTACATTATCCATTATACTCTGTGTCACAGATGTTGGTAACAACTTTTCTCATGACTCCATTATACTCTGTTATGCATGAAGTGCGTTGAGATCAGAAGCTTTTATTCTAGTGATAGATTTAGACGCCACTGGTTGGGTGGTTGGACCATGTTATTTTAACTTGATTTCTCTTGCTTTTAGACAGACATTTTCAAAATCTGCACTTAAAGACACCGTTGGTTCCATCTTTTCAGAATAGAGCATCTTGATTCCCCTCTTCCTTTGAAGGAATCAGGATTATCGTCCTGAAAATGTCTAAAGGAACTCCTCTGAGGGATTAGCTTAGTGCGTAAACCCACTCACTCATTTTGCCGTAAAACCAACTTTGACCTTTTAAAGTAAAACAAATCAAATCATCATTCTTTAAAACATTGTGGTGTCAACTTCCATGTAAATCTCCATCAACTGAAGAACCTTTAGGAACAGGTTAAGCTGAAAACAAGTTCGAACATTTGCAGCAAAGTCTGCCACCCTGCTTAATCTACTTTCCTTTTGTATTAGAAAGCAAAAAATCAGTAATTTTAGCACAACAATTACGCAGCTAATTAATTCCACTTTGGGCATGGTTTTCAATGATAACAGAAGATACATACCATTTCTGGTGACAGACAATTCCACAAAATCATATACCCTACTAAAACATCAAATAGCGAGTAGCATAAACAAGCTTTACAACAAATGAAGTATTGTTATGCCAAGAAGTATTGTTATGCCAAGACAAGACCAGGAGTCAACAATCATCAATTCATAAGTCTCACCAAATGAACAATAAAAGGGAGTATATAGATTTCACATAAATATTGTAAATTCCCTATAAATACAAAAAGAATAGACAAAGCTAGAAAGAGTACGCAATCAAGAAAACTGGGTCTAGTAATGCTGCGCTCTAGCAGCCATGCTAGCAACATGAGCCTGCATCTGAGCAGCCCTAACTTTGGCTGCAGTGGCACGGTGGAAAAACTGCTCTCTTGACAACAACCTCACATTCCTCAAGTACTGATCAAAAGGCACAGCCCCTTCTTGCACAGCCTTGTCTAGAGAATAAACAACATCCTCAATGGCCAAATCAGAGGCCGTACACTCCAACATCTGTTTAGACAGCGATTCTGCACAATCAAACACCTTGTCCACGTCCAAATCCCCCAATTTACAAATCTTCCCCTCGTTTTCCCTCACCCAACTCTCAACAACATCAGTGTTCATCAACACAACTTGCAATTGCGCCTCTAATCCCTCTTTCGCGTCTTGCATCTCTTTCAGCCCCTTATTGATCTCATCCTCTCTACTCTTCAACACAGCTTGAGCACTAAACAACCCTTCCATCTCCACTCCCCTCTGCTTCCTCATTTCCAATACATCCCCATGAACTGCCTCCACAATCTTGCTTATCGCGTTCCTCTTATACACCTCCGATGCGTCATCCGTCTGCGTCCGACCGTACGGCGACGCCGGATACGGCCTTGCAAGCGGTCGCGGATATCCAGCTGATCCAAAACTGTAATTATTAGGGTTTGGGCCAGGATTAGGATTGGGATTAGGGATAGGATTAGGGTTAGGGTTATTAGAAGGGCGACGCTGGGAGTATAGAGGAGGGTCGCGACCAAAGACAGCACTCAATTCGCGAACAAGATCGACAAGATTACAACTTGGGTAGACCCAATTATGCAAATAGGGGACAGAGACTAGACCGGAAGGATTAACATGGGGATGATGACGCTTGATGATCATGTCGCGCGTGGGGTTGACGTAGACGCAAGGCGGGTGGCGGGGGTAGGATTCGAGGAGCCAGACGATGATGGGGATGTTGTAGGTGACACCTTGGAAGGTCATGGGGATGGTGCCGTCGGCCTGGAGGAGGTTGACGCAGCGGCCGTCGTTGTGGGTGAACGACGCGGTTTTCGGGTCAAGAGATGGGTATGAGGAGACTAGAGAGAGAAGGTGTTGGCGGATGAGCCATTTGGTGTCTTCGGTGTAGGGTAGAGAGGAAGGTCCCCGCTGGGAGAGGACCGAGGAGAGGAATTGCTGGGTGGCTTGTTGTGTCGCCGCCGGTGGCACCATTCCGCTAGAGAGAGATTGGAGAAGTACCGGAGGCTTCTTTCTTGGAAACTAAGTTTATTATGACGATTTTCAATTTTATTAAGAGTTTAGATATATATAATATTTTAGAATGTGAATTAAATTCAATTAAATTTAGACAAATTGAAATCTTCATCCGTATATAATATATCTTATATAGGAAAATGTCTATGATATGTACAATAATTTTAAATAAATATACCACAAAATAAAGTGTGGAATTATAATTTATTTAAAACCAAATTTAAATTTTATTCTAATTAAACTATTTTAATTTTAAAATGTCTTACTTATCCTAAATTCTCAAATTGACCCTCCTTCTTCCTTCTACCATGTCGTCTGCTTTTCAACTCCACCAATTTTAAATGCGTTTATTAAATTATCGATCCCAATCCTTAAGTCCTGGTTTGGATTGAAGGAAAACAAGAGAAAATAAAAGAAGATGATTGAACTTCTCTTGGTTTTCACTAAAAAGAATTCTAATATTCACAAATAATTTCGTAATGTAACAATGTGTAATTTTAGCAAAAATTGAAATATAAGGTTTCTACTAAAAGAATTCTAATATTCACAAATGATTTTTTAAAAATATGTTAAATAACTACAAATAATTTATTTACTAATTTTTTTAAATTTCATGTCATATGTATATCTTACAAGGTAAAGAATTAAAAATAAATAATTTTGTAAGTCCTTCACTCTCTCTCTCTCTCCATGCATTTATTCTCATCTATTCATTAATAACTGCATAATTAAAAATTAAGTAAAATTTTCTTCATCATCTCTAGACACTCTTTTAAATAAAGTAGTGAAGGGTTGTTAAGTGAAACGAAGACAACTTCTTGATTGGTTGTTTTTGTGAATAGAAATTGATGAAAACACTAAAGAGAAAGGAACCAACAATAATTAATAAACCAATGGAATATTGCAGATTTTTTTGAAGTAGATTAATACGTAACACACATTACATTGGTCTGAAGGGATTAGCGATTAAAGGATAAAACCCCAAACAATTGAGGCAGATATAACCAGTTGAACAGTTTTATATAAACTGTACAATTAATTAAACGACACATCACCAACACCTACGGTCAAACCATGCAAGGAATACTTCCAATCCATCCAAATGTGCTTTCGTTGAAGCCATGCAAAGATTCATGGAGCTAATCATGTCATGCCACATCATCAATGCAAGCCATGGCCAACACACCATGCAACATACAAGGGATGGTTACTAACGAAGCTTCACTTCCCAACTTATATCAATTAATCTCAATCGTGATAATATATAGTATTTGTGATTTCATAACACCAATGGGACAAAGAGACTGAAGAAACCTTGTAAACCTCCCCCACCAAAAGGAGTCCATGTTTTCGTAAGTATTTCTTGATCATGTCTTCAAATTGCCATAAAGAAGTGTCACTTTCTTGCGTTGCATATATTGCATCTTTACCCTTCCACTTAACAAGAAATCCAGTATTTTTATTCTTTTTGTGTTGTCTCAGTAGTCTGTAATCAAGAATCTTTTCAACTTCATCGTCATATTGGACTTACACATTTGGAGGTGCACGTCTCTGCTTACTCCTCTTCGATTCCTCATCATCCTGATAAAACATGTGCAAGTAACTCACATGGAACATAGGATGAACTTCCAGCCTTTCAGGTAATTTAGGTCAATAAGTCACCTTACCAACTTTCTTGATAACCTCAAGCGAACCATCATATTTTGAAATAGGGCCTTTGTGTGCTGATTTTCCATTGATTTTCTTCCATATCTGAGGTGTTAATTTCAGCAGCACCTTACCACCCATAACAAAGTCTACTAGACGTCTTTACTTCTTAGCATACTTCTCCATTCTTCTTATAGCTTTCCGAAGGCTATCCTTCACTTCATCTAGGAGTTCTTTTCATTCTCTTACAAATTTATATCCAACTGGAAACTTATCACCAAGCTACTATTTTGCAATCTCCAAAGGGGTTAGAGGCTGATGTCCCAGGATCAATTAAAAGGGACTTTTCTTGATTGCGGAAGATCGATGAATATTGTAAGCAAATTGTGCACAATCCAAAAGATTGAACCAATTTATTTGACTTACACTCATATAGTGTTGTAAGTAATCTTCCAACAATGCATTTATCCTCTCCGTCTACCTATTGGTTTTAGGATGATTAGTAGTATAAAATTTAAGTTTAGTCCCCATCATATTAAACAAGGTTATCCAAAATTAACTCATAAATCGTGAATTTCTAACGCTCACCATATCTGCTGGAAAACTAAACATTTTAATAAAACAAATCAACTGTTATCTCTATTGTACATGACGATGGTGCAACCATAAAAATAGCATACTTTGAAAACCAATCAAACAACTAACACTGAAGCTTTGCCATTTATCTTCAAAAATCCATAGATGTCGATATCTATGGTCTTCTTGGAATGGGGAGGGACTGAAGTGATATATTAAATACACTTTGCAGTAGGTCTCGACGTCTTGCTCCATGAGTGGCCAAATATAAGATCTGGACAGAAGTGTTATCATCATTTCTCTACCAAGATGTCCTACCCACAGAGAATCATGTGACTCCTTTAATAAATCTCTCTGCTAGTACTATTTAGTGACTCCATCTCGTACTTCTTACACCAGTCGACAGTAAACCACATCAAACATTCCACCTTGTCAAATTATGTCTATGAAGTTTGCCTCAAATTATTGACAGATTATACAGTGCAGTCACAATTTCCTTCCAATTAAGTGCACTCTGCCACCTGATTGCTTCCTCTAGGATTGTGTTCCCAAACGAAGACGTATTCCACCAAGAATTCCTACCACCTAACTTGCTTGGCTGATAACTTTTTATGTACTTTAAAGAAAGTATTTACCACGTTATCCGTTCTCAACAAACTTAGGACCCAACAGATAGACATGCCACACCCTTAGGCAGTGAACTAATGCCACCAATTCTTTCTCATGTTTCGAATATTTTTGTTTCCTTTAATTCAATTTCCTGCTTTTAAAAGTCATAGGATGTCCGTCTTGAACTAACACACCCCCAATTGCTTTATCATATGCATCAATGTGAACTTCGAAGGGGAGCGTAGCCTAAATTATGAGAGTCGTATAATTGGCTCCAAAACTATCGCCTGTTTAAGTTTCTCTAATACAACCACACAATGATATGACCAGTCCACTTCTTCCCCTTTTTGAGCAAATCTGTGAGGGGTGCCACCTTCTTTAAGTACCCTTCAATAAACTAACGATAATAATTTGCTAAACTAAAAAAATCACAACTCTTGTACCTTATTCGGTGATAGCAAATCCAAAATTGCTTGCACCTTACTCGATTCCATCTTCACCTGTTGGTTGCTTATTAAGTGACCAAGGAACTTGATTTCAGCTTTAGCAAATTCACATTTCTCCATTTTGACATACAACTTATGTTCTCTAGAGCACCTGTCGCAAATAAGAAACGTGTTCTACCAAGCTATTACTGTACACAACAATATCATCTAGATATACCATAACAAAATCATTTAAGAATTCATATAATACATCATTCATTAAATTGCAGAACATTTGTTAAACTAAAAGGCATAAATAAAAATTCATATGCCCCATACCTTGTTACATAAGTGGTTTTCGCTTCATCACTATCTACAATTCTTACTTGCCAATAACCAGATCATCAATCCAATTTGGAAAACACAGATGCTTTACTCAACTTGTCCATTAAGTCTGACACTAATGGTATTAGGTACTTGTTCTTTATCATGACTTTATTCAGCACCCGATACTCTACATGCATCCGTAAGGAGCCATCTGCTTTCTTTTAGAATAAAACTGGAGCCCCATAAGATGCCTTAAGGGGCTAAATATATCCTGCATCTAGAAGATCATCAAGTTGTTTCCGTAATTCTTTTAACTCTATAGGTGACATTCTATAAGGAACTTGGGCAGGAGGTTTTGCCTCAGGTTCTAACTCAATACAATGGTCTATGGCTCTTCTTGGTGGGAGTTCTTTTGGCAATTCTGAAGTCACTACATCTTTATAGGAATTCAACAATTTTGTCACTGCACTTGGAACTTCCATAGACAACCCTTCTTTTAATTCAACCATCGTTGCAATAAATGTTTCCCTACCATGTTTGAGTCATTTTTCCACAACCATAGTTGAAATAAAAGAAGGTTTTTGCTTGCCTTTTCATTGTACACCAAACTGTCCACACATGATAAACCGAGGGTCTTTTTCAACCATCAACATTATTCCATTTAAATGTGGATGCACAACAACCAGGGGCGGATCTAGAAATTTTTTTGAGTGGGGGCAAAATTTTATTTTTAATGGGGGCAAAATTTTAATAGGAGTAAAATTTTATTTTTTTAATGGGGGCAAAACTTAAAATAATAATTTTTTTATAGAGAATTTGTTAGAGACAGTGGGGGCAAGTGGGGGTAGATCCGCCACTGACAACAACCCTGTTCTATCGCAAGAAGTCAATTTCAAGAATCACATCAAAATCATCCAAAGGAATTACCATCATATTGCATTTTTCAACCCATCCATCTATTAATAAAGACACATTGTATGTCATTCTAGCTACATTTCTAGCTTTAGAATTCACAGTTTTCAACCTATTCAAACTTTTGCTCATCTTCAATCTGAATTTAGTAGCCATCCGATCCGCAATAAACATGTGTAGCACTTGTATCATCCATCACAGCTACAATCATCCCACTTATCTGCACCTGCAAATGCATTAACGAAACATATGTATTGCCTTTATCTTTAGTTAAAGTGTTCAATAATTGGAGAAGATTAATGAGAGTTGCAATCTTCCTTCTAGCATTAAGTTTTTCTCGCTTTGGACATTTCCTCGCATAGTGAGGACCACCATATATATAATAAACAGAAGTTTTATGTTTTTAACCAATAGTAGAAGCACTCACTTTGGCCTTTTCTTTATCAACCTGGTAAGATTTGGATTCACCATCTAATTTATAATGTCCCCACATTTTTTTCTCCTTCTAGTTGATTTTATCTTTCTGTTGAGAGGACTTGGAGGTTCCCCTTACCTCCTTATCATTGTTTGGATGCAAATCAATTAGCCTATCTACTGCTGTAATTACAATGGGCATATTTTGCACTTCCTGCCTTCTTAATTCAATTTATGCCCAAGTTTGGAGTCTCAATAGAAAATTGAAGAGTTTGTCTTCTTTAGCCATGTTTCTGATGTCTAACATCAATGACTGAAAATTTTGACATATTTTTAAATGGAATCATCTTGTTTCAGTTTTTGCAAATTCTTCTATGCCACCCAAGATGTATTACAAGGCAGAAGCTGTTCTTTTAATTCATGTACGAATGCCTCCCATATATCGATCCTCGAATGTGCAACATTCAAGTCTCCGTCAAGTCTTCCACGCCACCATAATTTTGCATCACCAACTAAATACATGCTCGTCAATCAAACTTTATCACAATCTAGCACCTTGGCAGCTTCAAAATATTGTTGCATATCTTAAATAAAAATTTCCAAAACTTTTGCATCCCTTACCCAATTGAAATGCTTCGAATCTGGGACTTTCAACCTTATCCACGTGCCACCACCATCTATGGTACCATGGTTCCTAATGAGACCCAAAGCGTTCTCTAATACTCCCATCCTTCTATTTGCTTCTGCCAAAATGGTATCCATGTAGTAATGGAATGTTTGAATCGCTTCCTCTAAGTGATCCAAGTGAGCATAAAAATTATGTGTTTCATCTTTCGGAATGGCCCCCATTCCATATTCCAACCTATCCAGCCTTTCTTGAATGGCTTCAAAGTTCTGATTTGCTACCATTGCAACAAACGAAGGGTTGTTAAGTGGAACAAATTAATTCTCACACTATAGAAACGAAGACAACATCTTGATTGGTTATTTTTGTGGGCAGAAATTGATGACAACACTAAAGAGAAAGGAATAAACAATAATTGATAAACTAATGGGAAATATCTTATTCCTACAAAATGAGAACAATGACACTTATAACTCTGAAACTAAAAGAGTTTTCACTACGAACTCACTTACTATTTTCCAACTCATGTGCTCTATGTCCTAAGACCTCATCTCATGTTCTAAGGATTTACTTGTCTTCTTCCGCTTCTCTCAAGACCAACAAACAATCAAAACCTAGAAATCCCCAAATGCTCCATGACACTCAAAATGGCTCCTTTCAACCATCCCATTGAAGACCCACTAAAGAAAATCACTTAACCAAATGAAAAAGAAAAAAAAGACTCAATTTTTAAGCAAAGACAAATGAGCAAAACGCCATAGAAAGAATTGTTCTTCTGTTGAGTAACTTGGGATTAGGGGTTTAAGAAGGGAAATGTGTAGAAGAAGAGGAAGACAAAATTGTTGTTAGAGATTTTTCTCTGGTAACAAGAAAAGAAAGGCTGACAAATTTGTTAAAACGAGAGTAGATTAGGCCAAACACATTCTTTTCAATCAAGGATAAGGAAAAAGAAAATGATGATGAAGTGGTTTTGCCATCGGAGAGAGATGAAGGAATTGAGGGAGAGGAAGAGATTGGAAAAGAGAAGAAAAGAAGGCTCCAACATTAATGGAATTGACATTGGAGGATAAGGAGAAATGATATGTTTTTAAGGGGAAGGATAAGCATTTTGAAAGCAAGATTAACAAAGGAAGTTATGCAAAAAATTCATGATAAATTGAGGGAAGAGAAGTTGGGAGGCATTGTCGATCGGAGAAAATGAGCCAAAAAGTACTAGCATTAGTACACTACTATTAGTAGTGTTTATTTGGCAACAAATTGTTTAAAAGCTTGAGTGATCAGATTGTGATCGTATAAGAAAAGAAAAGTTCAAAACAATGCAGTATGGAGAGAGAGGTGTTAAGTCATTGAAATTGCATATATTTTGGACATAATTATTGTTAAGGTGTTGAAATTATTATCCGAAATTAATGGAATTGCTTTATAATTGTTTACAGATGGTTTTCAACACTCTAAGGAGGAAAAAGGATCAAAAAGATGCAAAAGAAGGAAAGAAATCTAAAATCCCTAATTCGACCGCAATTCAAAGATTAAGCGTGAGCACTCCTAAAGATGGAATCTGGAGTCTACAGATAAAATTCCAGAATTTGATTCCAATTAAAACACAATCTTTAAAGATCCTCTTACCCTATTTCCAAGAAGTCTCCCACCGAAAATAGAAGTGCACCTAATCTGGACAAAATCAAAAGAAGATAATGAGGAGATTCACATCAAATAGGAGGCTTGGGTGATTGCCGCACATATATATACATATGTTAGGGTTAGAGGGGATCATCGTATGCTTTCACTTTAGAGGCTGCCACACCTTCTTGCTTTTCTTGTTTAAGTTTTCTGCATAATTTTAGATAGGATTTTCGTTTCTTTCATTAAAGACCTAGGATGGAGACATATTGCTTTGCTATTTTCTTTGATTTCAATTCAATTATGAGTAGCTAATTTTCTCATCTTGGTTGGGGGAATCCATGTTACATGTTATTATGGTGAGATAGTTTGGATATTTTTCATGTTGTTAATAAACATTGGATATTTTC
>JAOSBK010000001.1:12571672-12595351 GCA_027568895.1 Erythroxylum shatona | reverse complement strand
AGCCCATACTTCCCATTATAAGGTCCAAGCCTTCATTTAATTTCTAACTTCCAAATTCCCAAGCCCAACATAAATATATCTATATGTCTACACCTAATTAAATCAATTAAAGCAAAATAAAAATAATTAAAGTAACCAAATAAATAAATAAATCCATAAAAATAAAAAAAAATTTTGGGGCCCAACAGATTCACTCTGATGTATGGAAAGCACTGGATATGTCTCTGGGTGGAGCAAGGTACTTTGTGACCTTTATTGATGATTACTCCAGAAGATGTTGGGTGTATCATATTAAGATAAAAGGAGATGTATTTCCAACCTTCATAACATTTAAAGCATAAATTGAGTTAGAGATAGAGAAGAAAATCAAGTGTCTCAGGACTAATAATGGTGGAGAATATATTGGTGATGAGTTCATTGATTTTTGTAATCGAGAAGGCATCAAACGTTAATTCACAGTGCCTCACACTCTTCAACAAAATAGAGTGGTAGAGCAAATGAACTAAACTCTGATTGAAAGAACTAGAGCCATGTTAAAATCTGCAAGTATGACAAAGTCTTTTTGGGCAGAAGTAGTGAAGATTGCATGCTATGTGATTAATCGATCACCAACAGGATCGATTGATCTGAAGACACCGATGGAGATGTAGACCGGTAAACTAGCGAATTATTCTCAGTTACATATGTTTGGAAGTCTTGTGTTCGTGATGTATAATACTCAAGATATCACAAAACTAGATCCAAAATCCATAAATGTAGATTTATGGGGTATACTGATGGAGTCAAGGAGTATCGAATGTGGGATCACACTGCCCACAAGCTCATCATTAGCAGAGATGCCATATTTACAGAAGATAAACTGCAAGAGAAAGATCAAAATAGCACGTCTGAAATTTTTTTGAAGTTGTAACGACTTAAGAAAAAAGGAGGACTTAATTGAAAGATTCTATTGAAACTATATTAGATCACGAGGAGCAAGAACTGGTTGAATATGAAAATACAGAAGTTCGATGGTCAACCCGTAAAAGTAGAATCCCAACCTGACACTCTAATTATGTTATGGAGGGCAATGTTGCATATTGTTTCCTAACAAAAGATAAAGAACCATCAACATTCTGAGAAGCAACAAATAACTCAAGTGCATCACTTTGGATGACAACAATATAGGAAGAAATAGAAGCTCTTCATAAGAATAAGACATGGAAGCTTGTGCCACTACCATAAGGGAAAAAGCCCATTGGCAACAAATGGGTTCACAAGATCAAACGTAACAGTGATGATCAGGTGGAGCGGTATCATGCAAGGTTGATGGTAAAAGGATATGCTCAGAAAGAAGGCATCAACTTTATTGAAAATTTTTCACTTGTAGTTCGTCTTAGTACAATTTGGATTGTCCTAGCTCTGTGGGCTACATTTGATCTATATTTAGAGTAGTTAGATATAAAAACTGCATTTTTTCATAGAGATCTTGAAGAAGAAATTTACATGCATCAATCAGAAGGTTTTGAAGAATCAGGGAAAGAGAACTTGGTTTGCAAGATGAACAAATCTTTGTACAGTTTAAAACAGGCATCAAGATGTTGGTACAAAAAATTTGATTCTTTCATAATGAGTCATGGATTCAACAGATTTAGTGTCGAGCCTTTTTCATATTTTAAAAGGTTTGGTAATAATGATTTCATTGTATTATTGTTGTATGTTGATGACATGTTGGTTACAAGCCCCAACAAAGATCGTATTCAAGATTTGAATGCTCAATTAGCTGAGGACTTTGAAATGAAGGATTTAGGATTAACAAATAAGATTCTAGGGATGCAAATCTACCGAGAAAGAAATAATAGGAATATTTGGCTTTTTGAGAAGAATTACTTGAGAAAAATCTTGCGTTGTTTCAATATGCAAGATTGTAAGTCAATATCTACCCCTTTTCCTGTTAATTTTAGGTTATCCTCAAGTAAAAATCCTAACAATGAAGCAGACAAGAAGGAGATGTCTCGAGTATCATGTGTATCAATAATAAGAAGTTTAATGTTTGCTATGATTTGTACTAGACCAGACATTGTACATGCAGTAGGAGTGGTTAGTCGTTACATGGCGAATCTTGATTGAGAACACTGGTGGGCTTTAAAGAGGATCCTAAGATATGTTAAAGGGACCTCAAATATTGTTTTATGTTATGAAGGATTTGAATTTATTGTCAAATGATATGTTAATTTTGATTTTGAAGGCGATCTTGATAAAAAAAATCTACTACAGGCTATGTGTTTACTATTGCAGGAGAAGTTGTGAGCTGGGTGTCTAAACTAATAGAAGCTGAGTATAGGACAGCTACACAAGCTTGTATTTTAGAGGAACTTGGGATCGAGAGGATAAAACCTCTTTATATTGTGATAGTTAGAGTGCCTTATATATTGCAAAAAAAGCTAGCTTTCATTCCAGAATTAAACACATAGGAGTTCAATATTACTTTGTTTGTGAAGTGGTGGAAGATGGAAGTGTGGACATGCAGAAAATTCACACAAAAGAGAACCTAGTATATGCACTAAGAAAGCCAATCAACATTGATAAATTAATATGGTGTAGATCCTTGTATAGCTTGATAGCGACATAGACAGCAAAGAAATGACAAGATAGAAATAACGATTGTTAAGTCATTTAAATTGCATAAATTTTGGACTTAATTATCGTTGATGTGCTGAAATTATTATCCGAAATTGATGGAATTGCTCTATAATTGTTTACAGATGGTTTTTAACACTTTAAAGACGAAAAAGGACCAAAAAGGTGCAAAAGAAGGAAAGAAATCCATAATTCCCAATCTGGCCGAAATTCAGAGATTAGGCGTGGGCACGCCTAAAGATGGAATCTGGAGTCTGCAGAAATTCCAGAATTTGACTCCAATTAAAACACAATCTTACAAGATCCTCTTGCCCTCTTTACAAGAAGTCTCCCACAGAAAATAGAAGTACACCAAATTTGGACAAAATCAAGAAAAGATAATGAGGAGATTCACATCAAATAGGAGACTTGGGTTGATTGTCATATATATATATATTTGTATTAGGGTTAGAGGGATCATCGTAGGTTTAAGGTAGGTTTTAGGTTGCTACACATTCTGTTCTTATTTCTTTACGTTTGATGCATAGTTTCAATTAGGATTTTCGTTTCTTTCTTCAAAAAACCAGGGATGGAAACTATTTACTTTGTTATTTTCTTTGTTTTCAATTTAAGTATGAGTAACTAAATTTTCTTATCTTGGTTGAGGGATCCATGTTACATGTTATTATGGTGAGATAATTCGGATATGTTTTCTGATTGTTGATGAACATTGAATATTTTCAGTTCTGTCTTTTCAATTGAATTCGTTAGTTTCTAGATGCGCAACTAGAGATTAATTGGTTCAATCGTTAGGTTAACGAAATTTGATGTTCAATTTCAGTAACCATAAGTAGCAATTAGGATTAACTTCTCTACGTTAGAGTCAGAAAATTCTAAGGAAATATCCGCTTGATTGATTGCATGTCGTACATGTTTATCACTTGTCATTGGTTCTTGATTCTTAATGCTATTAATCAATTTTACCTATGATCGTATCTAGGTTATTGTTTAATAAGATTGCTAAAATACATGTTTCTAGTCATTACCCTTAAGAGAAATTTTCCCCCAATGAATGTTTATTAACAATTATAATTTTATATCAAGGATCCATAATAGCATGGTAACATCGGTGACCCGAAACCAAGGTATTTTTCCTATTGAATTTTCCGATTTAATTATTACTTTTGATTTGTGAATTTTTCCTTTGATTCCTTTTATTGCGTGATTAAAACAAAACCCCCTTTTAATTTCGTTATTTGTGCCATTTGAATTCGTAATTCCATAATCGTAAAATTCCTAGTAGGAATGATATCTACTTACCGCTACTACATTAATTTGTTTTAACGGGAGTGAATTCTTTTATATTTAGTTGCAGGCGACAGTATTACCAAGAGGAGCATGATAAAAGATTCACAAAATATCACCAATTGCAAATGTGGCAGTAGTAGCGAAAGAGCTAGAATTATTTGGAGGAATAGAATAACGATTGAGGTAAAGAGTCGGAAATTGACATCGAAACTCCGAATTTAGTAGAGGAGGATGATTATGTTTGGTAAGGCAGGTAGTAATGGAATGTAATATTATTCTATCATTTGGAGGAGGGTTTATAATGAAATAAAATAGGATATGATGGATAATAAAGTAATAAAGATGTATTATCTAATATTCCCTCAATAACTTTTTATAATACCAATTATATCCTCAGCCTTAATAACAAGCAACGAGACAATACATCTCATTATTCTATCAAAGATAGAATAGTCATTCATTATTATTATGTATACGTTACATTTCATTCCATCTATCTTCTAAATAATATTTAACTATATTACTTTATGAACTCTTTCATCCTTCTCAAATAATAATTTTTTAATATCACATCTATTTATATTCCATTCCATTATAAATTATTTTATTATATTACATTCTATTAAAAATCTTTCGTTTAACTAAACATAACCTAAGGGAAAAGGAAAAAAGAGGGCGATAAGTTGATGAAAGAGAAGGATTTTATTATCAAATAAAGATTAACTTGTTTAATAAAAAATTGATAATATATTATTCAAATTTAAATTTAAATGTAAATAAAAAGAGGATGTTTGAGTTTGACCTGACAATATTTGTTAAATCTTAAATAAAAAATTGGAATAATAATAATATCACTCTTTTTTGGAAAAAAAATATTTAATCAAAATATTATACATCTTTAGGCATTGAATTTGAGACTTGAGAGGCTGAGAGAAGGCAAAGAGATGATGAGTGCAAAGCTATCGCCATTAGTTGCAACGTTAACACCACCATCACCAGTCTCGACGACGACTTTCCATACCCTCTCCCAAAGAGCCTACATACCTTCGCATGTCTACCAGCACCCATCTGCACTCCTGTTAGAGCTATGCACTTCAATCAGTGAGCTCCACCAGATCATTCCTCACGTCATCAAGAACGGTCTCTACAATGAACACCTTTTCCAGACCAAGCTCGTTAGTCTCTTCTGCAACTACGGTACCCTGACAGAAGCTGCCCGTGTTTTCGAGCTTGTTGACGATAAGCTAGACGTGCTTTACCACACTATGCTTAAAGGGTATGCAAAGAACTCGTCTTTGGACTCTGCCCTGTCGTTCTTTTGCCGAATGAGGCATGATGGCGTTGTTCCCGTTGTGTATAACTTTACTTATATGTTGAAGCTTTGCGGTGATGATTCGGACCTCAGGAGAGGAAAGGAGATTCATGGGCAGTTAGTTACTGGTGGTTTTTCTTGGAATTTGTTCGCTATGACTGGGGTGATGAATATGTATGCCAAATGTAGGCAAATCAATGAAGCGTATAAAGTGTTTGATAGAATGCCTGAGAGGGACTTGGTTTGTTGGAATACAATTGTTTCTGGCTACGCGCAGAATGGATTGCCTAAGGTGGCATTGGAGTTGGTTTTAAGGATGTTTGAAGAATCGCAAAGGCCGGACGCCGTCACTGTTGTTTCAATTTTGCCTGCAGCTGCCGATATGGGGTCACTGAGAATTGGCAAGGCCATTCATGCGTATGTTTTGAGAGCTGGATTTGAGTCGATTGTAAACGTCTCTACTGCTATTGTTGATATGTATTCAAAATGTGGGTCCGTCCAGACTGCTAGAATGATTTTTGATGGAATGAATCATAGGACTGTTGTTTCGTGGAATTCCATGATTGACGGTTATGTCCAAAGTGGAGATGAGGAAGAAGCAATGGTGCTATTTCAGGAAATGATGGATGAAGGGGTTCAACCAACCAATGTCACTATCATGGAAGCTTTGCATGCGTGTGCCAATTTGGGTGATCTTGAGCGTGGAAAGCTTGTTCACGAATTGGCCAAGCAATGGAAACTTCACTCTGATGTTTCTGTGATGAACTCTTTGATTTCGATGTATTCCAAGTGTAAGAGGGTAGATATCGCTTCTAATATATTTAAAAACTTGGAAAATAAAACGCTTGTTTCATGGAATGCTATGATACTGGGTTATGCCCAAAATGGTCATGTAAGTGAAGCATTAAATTCTTTTTGTCAAATGCAAACCCAGAATATAAACCCGGACTCTTTCACAATGGTGAGTGTGATCCCTGCTCTTGCTGAACTATCAAGTCCTCGCCAAGCACAGTGGATTCATGGACTTGTTATTCGAAAATTTTTGAATGGGAATGTTTTTGTGATGACTGCCCTTGTTGACATGTATGCGAAATGTGGAGCCGTTCACACTGCAAGAAAGCTGTTTGACATGATGGACGAAAGGCATGTAATAACGTGGAATGCTATGATAGATGGTTATGGGGTGCATGGACATGGAAGAGCGGCTGTGGACTTGTTCATGGAAATGGAGAATGGGCTTGTTGAGCCAAATGATATTACGTTTCTGTGTGTATTATCCGCCTGCAGCCATTCGGGTTTAGTGGAAGAGGGGCTACAGTTATTTAATAGCATGAAGGATAACTATAGCTTAAAGCCTAGCATGGATCACTATGGAGCCATGGTGGATCTTCTTGGTCGATCTGGGAGGCTGAATGAGGCTTGGGATTTCATTCAGAATATGCCAGTTGAACCAGGGATTACTGTCTATGGTGCTATGCTGGGCGCTTGCAGAATTCACAAGAATGCTGAATTAGGAGAGAAAGCAGGGAACAAACTCTTTGAGTTGAACCCACATGAAGCCGGTTATCATGTATTGCTCGCTAATATCTTTGCCACGGCTTCAATGTGGGACAAAGTGGCAAAAGTAAGAAGCATGATGGAAAAGAAGGGACTTGAGAAAACACCTGGCTGCAGTTTAGTGGAATTAAGAAATGAGGTTCATAGTTTCTATTCTGGAAGTACAGGTCATCGGCAATCCAAAATGATCTGTGCTTTTCTTCAGACTCTTGTAGACAAGATCAAAGCTGCTGGGTACGTGCCTGACACAAATTCAATCCATGATGTGGAAGACCACGTCAAGGAGCAGTTACTGAATACTCATAGTGAGAAGTTGGCCATTGCATTTGGAATTCTGAATACAAGTCCTGGTACAACCCTACATATTAGGAAGAATTTACGAGTTTGTGGAGATTGCCATAATGCAACCAAGTACATTTCTCTGGTGACTGATAGGGAAATAATTGTGCGTGATATGCATAGGTTTCACCACTTCAAGAACGGAGTCTGTTCTTGTGGAGATTACTGGTGATTGCTCTCACGCCTCATCTGCCATAATTGCAATGCCTTGATCACCTCTGGCCTTTGAGATGGATCTTGAATCTCACACATGAACGTTACTCATCTTTGAGCATCAGTCCATGGTCTGGCAATTATGCCCAATATTCCCAAACGGGTAGGAGCTTTTACCTTTAAGATTAAGGACACAGCTAAGTTGCTCTAAAATCTATTAATTTAACAATTTTGTTTGAAGCATTTTGTGTCAAAGGGATGTCAAAATGAATACATTTCCAGCAATCATATGGTATCGCTAAAAACGTGAGATTTGGAGTATCTTGCTTATCTCTGTCTATTTGGAGCTTTTGGGAGATTGAAGGAGCAGACTCTGAAGAGAGCCCACAAGACTTGAGGACTTCAACTGTGCGCATGATCAATGAGGAAAGCTTGGGTGGTGATGACAGTCCCGTGTATGTGCTCAAGAATTGTTTTTCCATAACAGAGAAATGAAGTCTCTCCACAGGCTTTCGCCATTGTAGAACTTCTGCCAGGGTTTACTTAATATTTAGGTAAGATCACTAATTTTATACTATCTATATTTCTCAAAAGGCGTCTTAAAAGTTTTCAACAATACTGACAACTTGCAATATTTGTGCGATTATTAATATATCATGCTATTTTACAAATTCTTTTCAAGTATGTCATAGAGTAAAATTAATAAGAAGAGCTGATGTGGTGAAGATTATAATCCAACATGAGGTTAGTAAAGATTCAGGGGTGCAAGTACAAAACAGTCAAAAGAATTTATCTTCTAAAAATAATATCCGTTACCTCGATGGGTGGAAGGAACTCCTTTATATAAGAGTTGGGTGGAGAGATAATCACATTTTGTCTTCTCTTCTTGTATTTATTTAAGTCTTTTCTGACCCACTTTTAAGACAATAAGCACTCTTGAATTGAACCTGTAAAAGAGTATGTTAGAGACCGATATGAAACAAGCCGGCCTCAATATGATGAGGCTACAATTAGCATATATCATTAATCTGTCATAACTCAAAAATCACAGCATATGATATCTAAACTTGGTTTGTTCAGGAGAACTCGATCATTGAGTTGGGAGTATTCTAGTCAAGCATGATTATTTCGGTGAAGACCAAATGACTCTCATTATATTACTCTCAATCTTTTCACATAATATTTCATAGGGGATGAAAGTTGTTCCTCAGCCTCAAAGGAAGCAAATCATCTCTACATCCTGACCGTTAGCTACTGTTGATCGTGATTGTCAGAAAAAGAAAAAGCTCATATTCTGTGTTTCACCACTTTCATAATGAGTATTTGTGAGGGAGAGCACCCTGAGCATTTTGCATCTGTCTGTCGATTCGATTGTGGTGGCTTTCATCATTCGCCCTTTCTACTAGAACTCGTTTAAATTTCGTTCTTTGCTATCGTTATGTGTTACCCTTATCATATATATAAGCTATGGTGTTAGTTTAAATACACTTGTTTGAACTTTTGAGAGTTGAGAAGGAAGAATGAGAGGCTGAATAGAATCATGAAAGGATCTCTTATTCATTTATTTCTCTAAGCTGTATTTATATAGTGTGTTTGTTATAAGATACAAGATAATACTGACTTCTTTAACGAATTGAACTAACTCTTTATTTTTTATGTACAATTCATCTAACAAACTTAGTCCCGCTTCAGTTGCTTCTTTTTCTTCCACAAAACACTCTCCCTCAAGATGAGCACGAATGTTGATCTTGGTAATTAGAAATTTAAATTGAGATGATTTAAGTGCCTTTATCTAAATATTTGCAATTTGCAGTTTAGTTGGCACATATTTTACCCTTGCACTCTCGTCTACAACTTTTTCCCTAATAAAATAACAATCTATCGCAAAGTGTTTTGTCCTCTCATGATGCCTATGATTTTTACATATTTGAAAAGTAGAATGATTATCTGAATATATCACAATTTCTCCTTCATACTTTAGCCTGAAATTTTCAAGTAAATTTTTTATCCAAAGAACTTGACAACAAGCAAGAGTCATAGATCTGTACCCAACTTCAGTTGAGCTTTAAGTCACTACTGATTGCTTTTTGGCTTTCCAACTAATCATAGCTCCTCTATACAATGCATAAAAACCAGATATAAATCTTCTAGTACTGAATATATTCCCCAATCACTGGCTATGTAACATTCTAGATGTGTATCTTCCTTAGTGTTCAACATAATTCCCTCACTTGGCATTCCTTACAAATATCTAACTACTTTCAAAGGTGCCTGCCAATGTACCTTGGAAGGCTTACTTATGAATTGTGATGAAATATGCATTGAATAGTTGAGGTTAGGTTTTGTAAAGGTGAGGTATCTCAGCTTTCCGATAAGTCTTCTATAGGCTGTTGCATCATCCAAAAAATTCTCTTCCATTTATTTCAGTCCATGATTTGGTTCAATAAGAATTAGACCTAATAATCCACATTGTTCCATAAGATCCAATGTATATTTCCTCTTACACAACACTAATCCTTTTTCTGACCTTATAATTTCAACTCCAAGGAAGAACTTAGGCTGTCCTAAGTTTTTAAATCTAAACTTTGTATGCAAAAAGTTAAGTACTATATCAATCACATCCTATGTTTTGCATCCAATCAAAATACCATCTACGTAAACTAGTAGTGATACCAAATCATCAGACAAAGAAGCTTTAGTGAATAAAGAATAATCTGACTTGGACTAAGAGAAACCAAACTCAAGAAGGGCTTTAGTGAACTTGGAATTCCACTATATTGGAGCCTGCTTGAGTCCATAAAGTGATTTTTTTAAGCTTACATACTTGATGATCGATTTTTCCATCTTTCTCCCCCTTCACTTCATAACTCTGAGGTAAATTCATGTATACATCTTCATGTAAATCACCATTTAGGAAAGCAATGTTAATGTCAAGTTGCTATAGTTTCCAATCATGTTTTGTAACTAAAGTAAAGAATAATCTCACAGTAGTTTACTTAACCACCGGACTAAAGGTTATGTGATAATCAAAACCAGTCTTTTGATTGAACCCCTTTGTCACAAGTCTTGCTTTGAATCTTTGTATTGTCCCACCAAATTTAGTTTAGTCTTATATACCCATTTGCAGCCAACTGTGTGCTATCCAGGTGGAAGGCATACTACTTCACATGTATTATTCTGCTTTAAAGCATGTAACTCTTCAGTTATGGCCTTCATCCAATATTCCACTTACACAATCTCATGACAGTGAGTGGGTTATTGTAAAGTTTAAGGTGCAAATACAAAACAATTGTGTTTCTTGGAGAGTTTAGATGTTGTGACAAAATTGGAGATAAGGTATAGATTAGAATTTTTTCTTAAAGTTATGTTGATATATATTGAGGTATTTTGGATGTTTTGATTGTCTTAAAGGTTGTGGAAGGCTAGTGGATTGAGTTGATGATTGAATGTGAGGTGACTGAGTTGGTGAAGTAAGATTATCTTATGAAGATAATGTAGGGCATAAAGTAATGTTTTTAGGAAAAGATCTCAATGCATTTTTAGACTCATTAATATCACTGTTGTGCCAATGTGATGTGCTGTGTGGAATATCATAGTATGCAATATGAGGGAAGGAACGTGAATGATCATTGAGCTTGTTACTATGGGATGAGTAATTGGAATCAAAAGGGAATATATATTCATGAAAAATAACATCTCTTGAGAAAAAGAGTTCATGACTATCAAGATCATACACTTTGTATCATTTAATGCTAATAGGATATCCAATAAAATCATATGTTTTTGCTTTAACTTCAAACTTTTATCTGTGACTACAAAGTGTTGAAGTAAAATAAAAAGAACTAAAGACCTTCATGTGTGTATAAAGAGGTGGTTGCCAAATAGTTTGTCATAAGGTGTCAGATTTTGCAAGATTTTTGTAGGTATCTTATTAATTATATAACAGGACATGAGTATGGCTTCTCCCTAGAATTTTTAGGAAGTTTGGACTGAAACATAAGAGCTTTAGCAATAATAAACAATTGTTGATGTTTCCTTTCCACCACAATGTTGTGTTGAATGTATAATTCCTTTTTCATCAAAAAATGGTTTCCTGTCAATTTTTTTGGCATTTTCTGATCTTGCTTTTATTTTCCTATAAAATTGAGTCTCAATTAGGTTATAAAAGCTAGGTAGGATAAATTGAACATCTAACTTATGCCTTATAAGATAAACCTAGGTGATTCTAGTAAAATCGTCCATCAATGTAAGGAAATAGTGAAAACCACTGATTGTAGCATCATAATATGGTCCCATACATCAATATGTAATAAATCAAAAGGGTGCTAAGTGCTTTTGATATAAGATGGAAAAGGAAGTCTCTTTTGTTTTGTCAAAGGACAAATTTCACAAACTTCATTTAAAAGAGATATTATATCAGGTTTGGATTTATATATTATACTTAATTTGTCATGAGTAACATGGCCAAGCCTATAATGCCAAATATCAAACAATGATGACTTTGAATTGGTGTTTACATTGAAATCAAACCCTAAATCAAGTTTATGTATAGTATTAGAGACTTCATACGTATGATCAGATGAATTTAGGTCTTGTTGAAGAAATTACAAGCCTGCATGCTTTTTAGCATAACCAATCATCATCTGGGGACATTGGCCTTGCATTACACAATGTTTAGATGAAACACAAAGGAACACTTGCGAGGTTTTGTAAATTTACTAACAGATAAGAGGTTGAACTTGAAAGAGGGTATGAATATAACATTGTGTATGTGTAGTGAACAAGAGAGTGATACTGAACCAAGATGTGTGACTTGAGTTTTTTGTTTATTTAGTATTTGAACATACAAATGTTTAACAGGCTTGACATTATACAAGATTGAAGCATTGTTGCACATATGATCAAAAGCACCTTTATCTAACACCCATTTATCATTCAATGATGCTGTAGTAGCTTGAAATGCGTTAAGTATGCTTTATTGAATAAAAAAGGTAGGTTGAGAGTTATAACTACAAAATTGGAATAGTGTGCATTATCCATATCATTTGGTTGTGTATTGTGTACAGCTGTTGAAACATTTTGTTGTGCTCGTACCATTCCTTGTCCACTTAGAAGTGTTAACAGTCTTTGCATTTGATTCTTGGTTAATGTTGTTGGAAATGTTTCTTAGATTTGAGTATATTCAATAATTTTGTTATTTACAAAATAACTTCTATTAGAGCTAACTACATTAACTAATATCTTCCCTCGTTGTTTTGACTTGCTAAATTTGAAGTAACAGAAAAATTAATTATTCTATAGTATTTTTCTTTTGTATATCCTTTCTTTCTACAATCACTGCACATAATTTCTGATTTTCCTTTCTTATTCTGTTCCACAAAAGATGCTAAAATAGATGATTCAATCAAAGGTTGAGATAGACCTTGTATGAATCTTTTAGATTTATCTCTTATCACCATATTATACGTCTTTTCTAAGGTAGGAAAAGGCTTCATCAATAAGAATTGTGAAGTGTAATGAGAGTATGACTCATTAATCCATTTAAGAACTTAAAAATAACATCCTTTAATTGCTGATCCATATAATCCTGGAAATATTGTGGATTGTAACTTCCACATAAGCAATGAGGGTAAGGTCTATAATACCTAAGTTCCTCAAGAATCATGGTTAGTTATGTATAATCTGCATTGCTAAATAGATATTTGACTATATTTTTACTCCCATATTTGATGTATTTTTCTTGATATTTTATACATTTATCTTATATTTGGTACTTAATTCACTTCAAGTATGTTTATAGGTGATAATTGCCTTCATGGACTTAAAGGAGAAGAATTCGGACGAAAACACGACATAAAGAGAAGATTTGACACACATAAGAATAGGCAGTCTGACTACTAGAGCTTTACATGGATATATCTGAGGCTTATGAGATCTAAATGAGGTGATTCAAAAGCTTAAATTCAAGCCAACATCCTAATCCATAATTCATATGCAGAACTCAAGGTCCAAAATTGTTGTTTTGAGGAGCTAAAAAGGTTGAGAATGAAATATGAAGTCTGTCTCAGCCTGGCCTGGCCTTCCCTTGGTTTTTACCCCATAACTTTCTCTATAAGGCATTTTTAAGCAAAAGAGGATATGTTGGAAATCTAAGAAGTAGAGCTATAACATTTATGAAAACATTATGACCTAAATATGAAGATATTGGAGTGCACGGTCATGTAAAAGTGCAAAGTCGTGCATTTTCGCAATTTTTAGCTAACTCTGATTATGCACGGTCATATGCATAAGGCGTGCACACGAGAGTGCATATCCCAGGAACCCTAATTTTTGATATAAAACAATTTTTTTCTCTACTAATGAGAGAAGGAGACTTTAAGAGGTGATTTCTAGACATGGAGAATGTCCAAAAGGGTCGATTTTGGTCCAAGGAAGTGGAAAACACGAAGAAATCATCGACAGATCCATTGGATTTTAATATCAAGCCTCTACATCAGAAGAAAATTCGATAGAAGACAATCATGGATATTTAAAATTATGAACCTGTTGTTTCCTATTTGTTTTTCTTTTAATGTATGCTTAATTTCGTGTTCGATTATGTATAACTAAACATTCAGTTAATATTTATGTTAGATGAACCTTATGTTAATACTTTGGCATGATTTGATTTTTTTTATCAATGCAATTAGTTGTTTGATATATTGCAATTTGATTAGCATTTTTTTATGTTCTAATAACCTAAGATATTAAATCATAATTTGATTTCATATGTAGAGATTGAGAAATTGTAGTGTGAATAGATCTACCATAATTAGAAGGAGTTGATTGAAACCTTAAAGATAGGATGACATAAATCCTCCAAATTAGGGTCAAACCTAATGGAGGGATTCCTAAATCAAGTAACACAATCCTATAAGATTTAACTGAGTAATTCAGTTAGAGACCTTAGGATTAATTGTTAGTAGACTCAAGATCAGCTACTAGCATATCATAGGAGTCTCCACAGTCTAATACATCAACACACAATTGTATGATAAAAAGATCAATCTGTTAAGGTTTTAGGGGGATTCGATCTTAGATACTAATTTATGATAACAATGGTTTTCTAAGTGAATTCCATTATCTTCGTGTTCATTATTATTTCCTATTTTATTTTATTTGTTTTAGTTTCTTTCCATTAAAAGTCTAAAATCAATACTTAGGCTAGATCATTGGGGAAGAGTGAATAGTATTCATAATCTTCGTGGGATTGTCCCATACTTAGCGGCACTAGCTACAACTACATCGTGTACTTGTGATTCATTACAATATTGACTATCACAAATATTGCTGGGGACTTTGATATTAGAAAAGCCTGAATGCTATTACTCTAGCCATTTTCATTTTAGTTTATTTTATCTTGATTTTGCTTTTTATATTATATTATCTATTTTCTTTTATCTTATTGTATATGTGGCTTATTAATTTAATTAACTTTTAAATTTCTCTATCTGATCTTGAGTTGTGGTTTATTGTAGGAATTACAATTCATCATTATAACCATAACTCATAATGGATGGATGGAGTAGATAAGACTTTTATGGGAGCCAAAATATGTCTTTGCAATCTATATCATGACCATATGGGAGAGTGAGGTGTCAATACATATTTTCGAAAGCTTAACCGATATTTAGGCTGTGTAGTGACATTAGTGGGAGTTATCAGTATAATCGTGAATGTCTAGCACCAACATATAGATGGGAGCAACCTAGCATGTATAATCAATCTCATGGTGCAGAGTATGAGAACAACTACAATTTAGAGTGGAGCACCTCTTATACTTATGGATAGAAAGATTACGCTCTAGTTGGATATTTATGACACTAAGCATCTCCTTATAACAAGTTGACTCTGGAAGATAAATTGATGGAAGCCATTGTTGAAATGAAAGATGACCGACACAATTTTGAAAACAAAGAAAAGATAAGAGTTAGCTTTATGAACGAAGCAACATTTTAAAAGAGCTTTCGGAGGAACAAAAAAGTGTTATAGGTAAACTAATAGAATGCCTTGTCGAGAGAGTAGCTAGTCAAAGTGAATTCAATAAGAAACTTCCTTCACTTGCATATAATGAGTATAATCTGAGGTTCCAATCATCTCAGAGTGAAGAAGGAAAGGAGTCAACTACTACTCTGAGAGATATGATGATTGAGTATATTCAAGATTCAGACATGAGGCATCATGAAATAGAGGCTCGTATATAGAATATGGTGAATCAATCGATCAATGGAGTTTGTCCAGTTCTGCTAAAACTGATACTATCGATCAGGAGGCAATCACCTTTAGTAGTAAATAAGAGCTTCCTAAAGAAAAAGACAAAGAAACCTCCATCCAGGAAGAGAAAGAAGAGGAGTGGAAGAAGATAACTGAAGAAGATGAGTTGGAAACCTCTATCTAAGAAGAAGAAGAAGAAGAAGAAGAGTGGATAGAGGTAATTGAGGAAGAATATATGGAGGAACCAAGTAAGAAAATTGCTAATGAGATGTTGATAATGACCTTAAGTATAGATGGTTCCCACTTCCTCAAGGACATTGTTTGAGCTAGTTGATGATACACAAAGTTTTGTTATTCCTTACATTTTTAACAGTTTGTCATTAAAAAGGGCATTAATAGAGTCTATTATTTTTATTAGTCTAATCAACTATGTCCTTTTGATTATCTCGCAATAGGTGGCTGACTTACAGGAGATAAAACCCCTATGTGAAGAAAATGGTGGAAGCAAGCTGCTGATTATTGGTCCAGGATGACGTTAAACATGTAAGATATGTCGAGCTACTGATGTTATAGAAATGTTGCATGGGAGACAACCTATGAGTTAGTTTCAATTTTATTTCAATTTTGATATTATCTTTTGTTTACTTTCGTCTTAGTATAAGATTTTATTTTCTATTATGTTATTTATTTTGTTTCTCTTTATCCTTTTCTTTTATATTTTGCAAGGATGTTAGTTTCATATTGGATGGATCAAAATCAAAACAAAATCTTCATATTCAGGAAAGTACCAACTAAAACCTCTCATTTTTTCATAAATGCGCATTATATACATTGGGGACAATGTATAACTTTAAGTGTGGGGATGAGTTTAATAAATCTTGACATGAATTCTTTAAGTTTATTATGATCTTGACTATAAATTTTATTAACTAATATCTTGAATTGCTTGAGATCTGTCCATGACTACTATATGTTATTGTCAAATATTGATTTGAATTGGTGTGCAATAGGTTGAAGGTTATACTGAAATTAATTTTCTAAGTCATATTTTTTGTAATCATTGAAATTTTCAAGTTAAATAATATACACATATATACCCATCTTTTCTGTGAGCTTTTGAGCCTAAGAGCAATTTTTCAAAAATTTTAAAGCTCTTGTTATTCTTTCATCTGTGTGATATCGTGCATAATATGATAATTCTAGAACTAGCCTTTATTATGGATGTTGAGACCATATTTGTGAAAATTAGAAACAATAATATGATAAAGGCACTTAGATTTACCAAATTGTTTAAGCTTTTTTCTTTGAAAGTTATAGTACCCAAAAATTGACCTTTAGGAATAACCGAGTTGAGCCTTAGTCTTTTTCATTGATTAAACCCACATATTAAGCCGTATTCCTACTTTTCTTTGAAGACCTAATATTATATTAAACCTTGAAGGTTATTTGCATTATTGGCCAAAAAAAAAGGGTTATTTGCATTATTTACTTGTTGAGACTTGAAATTTGTGAAAGGTCCAATAGTTCTTAAATTGTGGTAATGAATGTTTATTGTAAAAAAGAAAGCAAAAAAAGGAGAAAAAATAAGTAGGAAGTACCATTTGTTTTGCAATGAGAGAACAAATGTATATTTGTAAACAAGTCTTGTACTATTTCTTTGAGTAAATTATCTTCACTTAGCCCTTTTTATTATCTCAATTGTACCTTATCTAAGCCCTATTACAACCTATACAAAGACCTTTTGATTTTTGTTTCTATTTTTTACATAAGTGGTGGAGATGTGATTTTACTGTAAGCCTATGATAAGAATTTTACTATGCATTAATTGAGAGTTTTGATACTTTTCACTCTAAACACTTGAGTGTATTGAGTGAAATCGTGGTAAGAGTGTAAAGAGTTATGATTTTGATTTTAATGCAATTGTTGATGTGATTACTATTAATATTACTTAGGAAGTTAATTCTATGATAAATTGACTCTGATTGTATGTTAATTTAATTTGGTATGATATAATGATGTATAATGTGAATGCACAGGTTAAAATTGGTAAAGGATTGATGCTGTGAAATTTATAATTTTGATTATGATTTGCTTGAGGACAAGCAAAAGCTTAAGTGTGGGGATATCTGATAGATGAATATTTGGCTATGTTTTGAAACCTATATTTTATGTATTTTACTTGATATTAGATACTTTTATTATATATTTAGTACTTAATATGCTTTAAGTATGTTTATAGGTTATAATTGTCTCTATGGACTTAAAAGAGAAGAAACCTGACGCAAACGTGGCTGAAATAGGAAAAACAACAATATGGAAGAAATGCACACTAGTGCTTTTTCACGATATCTGGTATACTCCGATTATGCACATTCATGTGCACGGATGTGCACACGAGCGTGTATAACCCAAAACCTAGATTTTCATATAAATTGGACATTTCAGAGACAATTAGGAAGAGAGACTTTATGGAGGTAATTTCCAAATGTACAGTTGTTCTCTAGGTGCGATTTTGGTATAGAGAAACAAAAAAGATGAAGAAATCATCAAAAGATTCATCAGAATACAAGATCAACCCTCTACATCGCAAGAACATTTGATAGAAGACAATTAGAGAGAATTAGAATTATAATTCCAATGTTTTTTATTCGTTTTTCTTTCATTGTATGTTTGATTTTGTATTTAATTATGTGTAACTAAACGTCTAGTTAGAATTTAGGTTAGATGAACCTTATGTTAATACTTTGTCATGATTTGATTTTTTTATTAATATAATTGGTTGTTTGATATATTATGATATGATTACATATTTTATTTATGTTCTAATAACCCGAGATATTAGATCATAATTTAATTTCAAACATAAAGATTAAGAAATCATTGTGTGAATAGATTTACCGTAATTCGAAGAAGTTGATTGCAACCCTAGAGATAGGATGACATAAATCCTCCAAATTAGGGTCAAACCTAATAGAGGGACTCATAAATTGATAACGCAATCCTATAAGATTTAACTTGAGTAATTCAGTTAGAGATATTATGATTATTTATTAGTAGATTCGAGGTCAGCTACTAGCATACTATAGGAGTCTCCACGGTCTAATATATCAATAAACAATTGCATGATAAAAGAGCAATCCATTAAGATTTTAAGGCAATTTGTTCCTAGATAGTAATTTCAGATAATGATAGTTTTCTAAGTGAATTCCAATATCTCTGTATTCATTATTGTTTCCTATTTTATTTTATTTGTTTTAGTTTTAGTTTCTTTCCATTAAAAATCTAAAATCAATCCTTAGGCTAAATAATAGGGGAAGGGTGATTACTAGTAGTCATAGTCTTTGTAGGATCGACCTGTACTTGCCAGTACTTGCTATAGTTACGTAGTGCACTTGCGGTTTATTACAATATTGATTATCACGAAATAGGTAAACGATGCATCAACATTTTTTTCCCTTGATTTGTGTAAGTATTCATTTTGGGTTTGTTCATAAGTATCATTGTTACTCTTAAAGAATTCCCCATAAATTTGAAACTCAAGATCTGCGGTTTTGATTTGTTTAAAAGTTTATTAATGGAGTATAGCCTTTTTCATGGAAAAAAATTCTTGTTTAAGATAGAATGTTAATATGAAGTAGTTTAGTTCTAAATCAAATAGATGAATTTAAGTCCAAAAAGAGGGCTCAATTTGTCTTAATCATTAGTCTTTGTTTTGTTACAGGTAAGAGGGATCAAGTTGGGTCTTGCCAACCATTTTGTTGCCTTTAAGGCCTAAGGCAAGTTTAAATTCAAGAGGAAGTTTAGCGATGTAAATGTTTTTAATTTTGGGTTTACTGATATCATTGATTTAAAAATAAATAAAAGCTGCATATGAGTCTTTGATTGATCTAATTTAGTCTTATATGTTGAATTTCACTTGAGTGAACTTAGTAGTTAGTGTAGATTATGAATGACAACGAGTCAAGTTGGGTTCAAGCTATCCATAGCCTAAGTTCAATTCAAAAATTTTATTAAGGACTTGGCTAGAACTTGAGACCAAATTAAATTTGAAGTTTGTGACTCGAACTTAAGTCTAATTAGGTTTTAGGCAATCTGAAGCTTAATTATGCCTGAAACTAAGGGCTCAAGCTTGAGTTCGGCTGGGTTTTAAGCATTTCATATATTTTTAAAATAAAATTTTATTGACAATTAAATATCTTCATCAATCAAAATACATAATGGAGAAAAAGTACACAATAGAAGCTAAGTTTCCAAATGTAAGCGATACATGATTATTGTACTTAGATGGGACATACTTTCCATATTGATGATGATTTGGTTTTGTCTCTAGACACTTCTTATATTGTTTCAACAATCGTGCCTATTTCATTTTGAAAACCCACACCAGTTATGCTATATAACCCTAATTAATTGTTGAACTTGATTTTTTCGTCTTCTTTTTCTTATGTCTCATCCCCCATGAACTTTGCCTTATGAATTATAATTTGTATATATGATTAATAAATAAAAATGAAAAAATAAAACCAAATTCAATAAAGAAACTATAATAGTTAATGCAAAAACTAATAGAAAATCTTACAAATTTTAATTCCCCTTATACATACATATACACTTAAAATGATATTATGCTTAATGTCAAATAAATAAAATAGTCAAATTAAATCAATATGGTAATTAAGGTTGATAGTTCTTCCTTAAGTCCATACAAGTTTGGTGAGGGAAAACACCAAGAAATCTTAAAAAGAAATTCTTAAAAAAAATATTAGTAAATAAAATAAAAATAAAGAAGGTAATAAAAGAAAAGAAAGGTTAGGATTTTTGGGTTGCCTCCTAATAATCTATTCTTTAGACGTGTTTTAGTACACACCTCTTTAAGCTTTTTACTCATCCTAGATTGTCATTAGGATAGGCTCAATTTCCTTCTTACACAAAGAAAAGGAGAAAAGGAATTGTTAAATAAATCTTTGAATATCTTATTTGTGCATACCATTAATAAGGAGGTAAGGTCTCAAACTAGGTTAGGTGTATCTCTGGTAAAAGCTAAAGGTATTAACTCCTTTTTTTCCCCTTAAAAACACCATCCCTAATAATATGCTTCTCCTGTTTTCTTCCAAGTCCTAAAGTTTTACATATTTTTCTCTAAATTATGACAACAAGTCTTAGGGACTTCTTACACACTAGGGTCTCTTAATTCCATTATAAAGGAATCTTTTTAAAGGGCAAGAGTTCTCTTTAGCGTTTGGTGGATGTGAATCTCTACTTTGTCCTTACTCACCCTAAACACTAGCTTCCCCTTAGCAACATCAATCATGACCCTTTTGGTCTCTAAGAAAGGTCTTCCTAAGATGATGGAGACCCCTAATCCATAGTTTTTGTTTATCATAAGAAATTTAGCTAGAAAGAAAATTTATCCTACTTTTACATGTAAGTCTTACCCCAGTTAGGTACTTAATGCAACAATCTGCCAGTTAGAGTGATGCATCCAGTAGGTTTAAGTTACATATTCCCTATATTCCTTAAAATAGATGAAAGTATTATATTTATAGTTGTACCTAAATCACAAAATATTTGAGAACTTTAAATTCACAAAACTTACAGGGAATAGTGAAACTCCATGGATCTTTCAACTTTTGAGGTAATTCTTTTATCTATGATAACAATGCACTCCTCTGTCAAGGACACCGTAGTGTAATTCTGTAATTTATTTTTATTAGATACATTCTCTTTAAAAAAATTCACATAGCTAGGCAACTAAACTAATACTTCAACAAAAGGTGTGTTGATTCTCAATTTCATAAATACATCCACAAATTTAGTGAACTTATCCTCATTTGTTTTCATTTTAAGCCTTTGATGGTATGGAATTGGCAACATATAATTCTTCACATAGTATTTAGGCCTTTGTTTATGACTAGGGCCTGTTAAGGTCGACATTGGTCTCATTTTATTTACTTCTACTTCATTCTCCAGATCAACACTACTATTTGATAAATATGAGACTAGTGTTGATCTTCTCATGTTAACTTCTTTCTCAAGCTGCTCCTTAGTTTTTCTAAACATTTGCACTTCCTTGAATTTAGCAACGTCATAATCAAGTGTTATGCCACTCTTTAATGTGATGGAACACACTTAATTCTTAGGGTTTACTTTAATGATAATTAAAAGCTTTTCTCAACCTCTTTTGCTCACCACTTTATCTAGTTAGCTCATTTTGTATCATTAGGATATGAATGGAGGTCGCATTAAATTGCATCAGACTTTCAATTTGGTCCACTTTATTGAAATTTCCTCTCATTAGTCCACTTTATTTATTCAATCTTCTAGCTCTAGTTGCTCTTAACTCCTTCCATAAAAGTTGTTGCCTGAGGTTGACTTAACACTATGGCATGAATGTGTCAGGTGCCAATATATGCCATATTGGTAACACGCCTTCTTATTGCCCATTTTATGGTTTAAGATCATCTTCATATGATTTTGAAATATTCAATATTTTTATTACTAGATTTGAAGATACTTGCTCCTTGTTAAGGGCACCTTTAACTTCCTCCTTACCATTTTGGTCGATGAATTTCTTCCAAAGATCACAATGATCTGCTTAACCTCCTAGGTATTCTTTATGTAAATTATATCTGAAAAAATTTTTCAATCTAAATTCAAATCTAGTTAAGATGTAATGTCTACCAAATTTTGACATAAGTCCCTCATAGAAGAAATGCATCACTAATGATGAGGGCACTAATTAATAAGAGCTCTATATCACTTTTGAGCATCGTGAAATGCTTCATTTTCCTTCTGTATGAAAATTTACATTGTATCCTCTGTTTAATATTCATTTATAGGGAGAAGGATCTCAACATAAATGTATGATAATCTTGATCCCACTCCTTAAAAAAAATCCACCTTTTATTAAGACCATCCATATCCTTGCTTGATCTTTTATACAATATAAGAAACACTTAATCCTTATATCATCATTTGTGAGGCTATTCAATGGAAGTGTTTGGATAATTAAATACAGCTCCTTAATTAATATAATCGTATCTTCACTAGGTGATCTACCAAAGGTCATAACTGATACAAGAAGCCATGGCAATGGAGATCAAGATGCAACACGCCCAGACAAGCTTACTTTGCTAAGTGGACCTATTACAAGGCAACGTACAGTAAGGATTAAACAAGCACTTTAAGGGTTTGTTCAAAGTCACATTACATCTCACCTTGATGACAAGACCGAACCATCCATGGAGAAATCAAGTGGAGTAGTCAAGCTTGTGATTCTTTTAGAGAGGGCATGTGGAGGGGCTAATACTTAGCCAAATTTTAGGACAAGTTTAATTATTCTTATGGACTTATTTTAATACATTGGACTTATTATTTATCCTTTGTTTATTAGGCTGAGACTTGTTATGGGCTGGGTATTTATTAGTAAGCATGTGCACTCATTAAAAGTCACTTGCCTTAGTTTATTTAAAGCTAGTTTTGGACAACCAAGTGTGTGGGCCTAAGTAGAGTGATCCATTGGGCCCATCCCCCTTGGGTTTATTTAAGTTATTTTGGTCTTATTTAAGTTAGTTTAGCCCAATCCTAAACTAAAAAAATCACAACTCTTGTACCTTATTCGGAGTCCAGATCCTCTGTCTAAGTTAACCCTATCTTATTCTGTCCAATGTCCAAACGACGTCGTGTTGATATTAAAATTTTCCTTTGTTATTTGGAGTCCAGACCCTCTGTTTAAGTTAACCCTGTCTTATTCTGTCCAATGTCCAAACAGCGTCGTGTTGGTATTAAAATTTGCCTATGTTATTTGAAGTTGGACAGAAGCCTGGGGGACCCACCCACAGGCGCCGTTTTTAAGCCACAGCCAAAAGCCAGCTTTTGTTTTGGAAAGCCACTTTGTTTTGTTTTCAAACGTTATTGAAGAGGTTCTGATTTTTTGCTTGTTCTTGCTAAGAACCAAATTAAAAATAATCAAGAATTTAATGATATTATTTAATATCATTAATAAATAAATAATTTAATAGTAATAAGAATAAGAGTAAGTAGAAAATTAATATATATAAAAACTTTAAACAATTAAATTAAAAAGAATAATTAAAGAACAATAATAATTTTTAACCATAATAAAATGGTTAATAATAATAAGAAATATAAAATTAGCA
>JAOSBK010000001.1:12544213-12565663 GCA_027568895.1 Erythroxylum shatona | reverse complement strand
ATATTTTGTATTGAGGAATGACATTCATTTTACTTAATCATATTACTCCTATTTTAAAGTGTACGTGTTATTCATAACGAGTGATGGTTGGATTTTTGTAAATAGTTGTGGTATTGGATATATAGTGTTTTAGTATAGTTTATATTAAGTTATAACATTCTTTGTACTTAATGATGATATACCAATTTTAAAGTATATGTATTGCATATTTGTAATAAATGATGATTTTTTTTGGTACATAAGCATGATATTACTTATATGGTGTCCTAGTATATTTGGCATTGAGTCATAGTATCCTTTTGTACTCATTCATGATATTTTCATTTTAAATTATACCTAGTACCTACTTTTAATGATAATGATATTTTTTGTAGATCGGGTAAGTATTACATGTATTGTGTCTTGGTATATTTTATGTTAAGGCAAGATAGTTTTTGTACTCAATCAAGGTATTCTCATATATAAGTGAAGTAGTTACATGTTCAATTGTTCAATCAATTTAGCAATGCGTTCATTTGATATTTATTATATATCGGCATGTGAACATCCTACTATAATTTAGTACTGGGAGTATCCTTCTTCATTATACCCCAAACTATACTTGTATCTTATTCTTCTTTTCAAACTCTTCCTCTCTTCATTAGGTATGACATTGGGCCGAATCAGGACGGTTGGCCTCCTGACCTTATATTTAAAAAATAAAAATAAATATAATATCCGAGCTAGGACGATCGGCCAGCTTGTGGCCCGGCCCGACTTTATATTTAAAAATAAAAATAAAAAATGACATCATTTTTTCACAAAACGGCGCCACAATTTTGCCATTCCTACTCTTTTATTTATATTTTTCACTCTAAACAAATATAAATCAAGTTAAGTTATGTTAATCATTATATTTTATAGGAAAATATCTTTTCATACACGACACCTTATTAAGATAAAAAACTTTCAAATGTTTTTTTACTTAAATCATAATACTCCTTCTAGAATAAAATTAAGATGGCGTGAAAATGATTTCTTAATAGGTTACTAAAGTGCTTACTTATTAGGTAACATATAAATAATAGCTAATTACAAGTGACAATGTCAAAATACTCAAATAAATCCTTATAAACATAAAATGTAGAAAGAAGATAATAATTCTTAATTTTAAGTTTTAACAAAATGATGAACATCTATGTTATGATAAAAGAAGCAAAAAATTATTTATTTTTAATTAATTGATATTTTTATTTTTAACCTTTTTAATTACTATTTTATTCATCAATTAATATTAAATAATATCATATTTTTATTATTTTATTTTAATTAACAAATAAAAGTAAAGAATAGTCACCACCCGCCGGCCGCCGGAAAAGTATTTTTCATGCGACTTATAGAAGAAAGGCGGAAAAGAGGACCACTTCCATCATGTTGCCATTTTTATTTTTGTGTACTCTGCATTCTTTAGGCCAAAAGTAGAAAACAGAGAGGAGATGGAGGCAGTGGCGGCGGCGACAAATCCAGTCATTAAAGTCGTTTGCCTTTGCGGGTCTATTCGTAAAGCCTCCACCAACCGTGGCCTCATTCGATTTGGTAATTGCTTTTTATATGCTTCTTCTCTGGACCCATCTTCAATTACAGTGATGTGTTGAAGCTTACTTTTATGCTCATATCAATCTTTGCCTTTGATGTTAATTCTTACTCCAATTCCATGTCTTCGTGGGATCCCTGACATGGGCTTTATTATTGTTCTTTGGTCTCTTGACTTTAGCGATTGAGCTGAGCAAGGAATCGGTTCAGGGTATGCAAATTGTGTACTTGGACGTTTCGGTACTACCAATGCTAAATACCGATCTTGAAGTGGACGGCACTTTCCCACCAGTAGTTGAAGCTTTTCGAAGAAAAGTTCTCGAAGCTGATAGTGTCCTGTTCGCCTCTCCAGAGTACAACTACTCTGTTTCACGTACTCCACTTTTTCTCTTGTCCACATATCCTTATCTATTTTGGAGGCTCGTGTAAATTTTACTCTGATCATATAACCGCAACTTCTCATTTTTTGTTCTGTTCAAGTTCGATTCCAACAGAATTGCTTATGAGGCTTGAAATTTGAAACTATACAATGCCTAAACTTGTTTCTTTGGAGAAACATGCTCGAACTTTTGGGATGGGCATGACCGTTGATGAGCATGAGAATAACTAGTTTATCTTTGTGCCCTGATTACCTTTATAACTTAGGTGAAATAACTAAATGTTTGCATTAATGACTTGTAGGAATTAAGTCAATGTGCGTAATAATAACTCGAGCTCTGGTAATAGAAAAGAAAAATAGGCTTCAAAATTAGGAATCCAAAAGCAAGTAACTATATGATTCCATTACTCTGCTCTTACATATACTTGTTTTCCATGGAATTGGCTAGCACCTTTGAAGAATGCAATTGACTGGGGATCTAGACCGCCAAACTGCTGGGGTGATAAAGCTGCTGCCATATTAAGTTCTTCAGGAGGTTCTCATGGATGGAGATCACAGATGCATCTTCGCCAAATAGGAGTGTCTCTTAACATTCATTTCATCAACAGACCTGAGTTTTTGCTGCATGGAACTGCACCTCCTGCCAAATTTGATAGAAGTGGCAACTTGACTGACCCAGAGGTGAAGGAGAAAGTAAAAGAAATGCTTGTGAGCTTACGAGCTTTTACCTTGCGACTCAAAGGTGACCGAATTGGTGTTTCAAATGGCCCATCTTATCAATTTTAACGTACAAAATTTACCTATTTCCTTTTGGAACGCGGGGGATATTGATTTGAATTACTAACACAGCTATCCAAATGTGCCCCATCAGATCTCTTTAAGTTGCACTACTCCCAACTTCTATAGAAAAGTTTCAATGATAGTTACCGGGACCAGACACTAGTCCCATGTAAACTTCCATTGCCACTTTCTAACATCACGTATCCATCAACTTACAGAGTCAGGGTCCAAGTACAAGAAGTGGCAGAGAGAAAAACAGAGGGAGGTGGCGGCAGCGGCAGCGGCAGCGGCAGCGAAACCAGTAATTAACGCGGTTGCCCTTAGCGGGTCTCTTCGTAAAGGCTCTGTCAACCGTGGCCTTCTTCGCGCTGGTACGCCCCCACTTCCATTGTCTCCGCGAAGCTTAGAATGTCAAACGCTTCCATTTCTGCATTTCTTGGGTTTAAATGGTCTGAAACTTGTTTCCTTGTTTATATGAATGGATTGGTTAGATGTATGTTTTAGTGAATTTGGGACATTTACTTCATCTAGGAGTTTGGTTTTGCATATATTGATGTTTCTGTGCTAATAGATTGGGTGTGTTAGCTGAAAATTATTTTATAAATATAAAAATAAAGTGAGTTATATCTGAAAATAAGAGTAATAACTTGTTTTCTTAATTTTTAAATTTAATAAAAAGATGCTTATTCGAAATTTTATTTTCTGGTTTTATTTTTAGTTTCTTCTATTTCTATAACTTAAGAAAGTCATAAAACTTTCTTTTTTTATAATCTGAGCTACTGTTAACTAAATATATATTATTTAATTAGTTAATATTAATATAAATAATTTAATATAATTTATTTTAATAAAAATATAAATACTTTTTGTCAACAATTTATCAATAATATTATATAAGAGATTAAAATAAATTTTATTTATAAAAATAATTTATCTTTAAATTTTATGTAATAAATGATTAAATTAAATAACTGATTAAATTTCTAATATATTGGAAATGGTTATAAATTGTAATTATAATTCATAATTAAAATTAGATAAATTAAAATTTCTTCTAATTTATCTTTAATTCTATAACTAAATACTTTATAATTATATATTAAGATTGAGTCTGAAAACTTGTTATGATTACGTAAAAGTGATTTGACTCAACCTATAATGTGTGATTTAATTCTTTATTATCTATTGTTCTAATTAGATATAGATTATAGAATTAGTATATAATCTATCTAAATCAAATCATGTTCGTTTTTACTAATAATAATTGATATTTGAAAGTATGTTTTCAATTTTCAATTCACTATAGCTAGAAATTTTGTTAAATCTAGTTAGAAAATTTGTTAAATCACTATTAATTAAGTATTATAGTGAAATATTATTCATAATTAGTTTAGAGTGAAAAATACTTTCTTAACTATTTACATATAGCTTATATTATATTTAAGTATTACAAATTGATTTAGAAACAAATTCTTTACAAGTTAGGGATAAGACTGTATACTATTGAACTTCCTCTAATTTCGCGTGTCAGCGAGATTTCTACTTGTTGTTGTTGTATTACGAATTGAGTTACTCTAAATAGAATATGTCATAAATATTATTAAAATATAGTAATTCTTATATAAGATAATTTGTAGATCTCAAATTTAAGGATCAATTATACAATTATTATAGTGAGAATATTTATATACACAAGTTATAATTCATTTAGGAATCTAATGATCAGGCTAATCCAGTGAACTTATTTTCTAGTAAGTATCTACACATTTGTTCGTATCTTTATATTTTAACTTATGAAATTAATTGCTTTTTCATAAGGAAAAAAATAGGTGTGCTAGTCTTTCCACTTGATTAATATTCAGTTTTAATAAATTAAGAATAATATATAAATACATTATAAATCTTGAGTTTATCTGTAACATATATTTATTTAATAAATTTTATTTATATATTATTTAATCTAATAAATATACATAAGATAAATTTTTTTTAGTTAATTATGTCAGGCATATACAAACAGTATTTTTTTTTGAAGAGGGGCATATACAAACAGTATTAAATGTATGTTTAGTGCATTTTGGTTATCTGTGAGTTGGTTTGGCTGCAGCTATAGACATAAGCAAAGAATCAGTACAGGGTCTACAAATTGAATACCTAGACATATCATCATTGCCAATGGTAAATACCGATCTTGAAGTTGGAGGTACTTTCCCACCAGTCGTCGAAGCTTTTCGGAAAAAGATTTTCGAAGCTGATAGCGTCATCTTTGTCTCCCCTGAATACAATTACTCTGTCACCGGTACTCTTCTCCTATTTATATTTTGCCATCTCTAGTCTTGATATAGGCCAACGCTTTGTCTCAAAGCTGCCAATGTTGTTATTTTGCTGAAAAGTATAACTACTGAACTTGGATTATATATCAAAAAAGGATCTTCCAATACCCCTTTTGAAATGGCAGCGGTTAGTTTAGCCAAAAACTGAACTCTCTAGTATGTGGGCCTCTGTGATCCCTTTGGATGATTTTCTTCCATATATGCACTGCATTAGAAATATATCGGCACATAGTTGAAAATTGAGTTTGTTTCTGTGTAAAGTTAATTTAGATAGAGAGGTTTCTGAAGGTTTTAAATTAATAACTGGACTGTATGACTGAAAAAGAAAAACTCCAGTGCCTAGTTGGAAATTGTACCATGTGTGTTCATTGAAGTTCGCTGCATTTAATTGCCTTTTCATCAATATTCAGCACCTCTGAAGAATGCAATCGATTGGGCATCTAGACCGCCAAATTGTTGGGCCGATAAAGCGGCTGCCGTGGTGAGTGCTGGAGGAGGCTTTGGTGGCGCACGATCTCAGTATCATCTTCGCCAAACTGGTGTTTTTATTGATCTTCATTTCATCAACCAACCTGAATTCTTCTTGAAAGCATTTGCGCCTCCGGCAAAATTTGATAGTGATGGCAATTTGATTGATTCAGAGGCTAAGGAGAAACTAAAGCAAGTTCTTATAAGCTTGTATGCATTTAGTTTGCGACTCAAAACTGACTGCTGAAGTTGATAGATGTTTCAAATCTCTGATACTATAGCTTCTTGTACAACTATTCTTGTTCTATTCGTAAGTTGTGCAAGACTTGTTTGGTTTGCTATGAACTCCTATGGTTGGTTTGCAGTTGCAATTGGTTGGCCTTTTTGTCGTTGTTTAACAAAAGGCTGATGGTTCTTTCAAGTCTGCGCAAAGAAAATAGAAATTGGGTTCTTCATTTTCTTTTTCTGGAAAATTAAAATTGGGTTCTCCATGTTGGGAGTTCACTCGTAGGGAAGATTGAAATTGTTCTCTGGAGTTAGAAAGTTATCCTAGAAAAAACTTGTGTTCATTACCATCAATTGACCACATCATTAACAGATTAAATCATCAAAGTCAACATCAACATGCTTTGAGAAACCAAGGGAATGGGACACTAAATCACTTTCATTGATTTTCTACAAATTATTCTCGTCTCCCGGGATTGTGCTGGCTGGAATAAGGCTGGCCACCTGAACATTTGCTTTGAATTCAATTGGGAGGCCCAGAATGTTTTAAGGTCCTTGAATTTTTGAGATGTAGGACACCAGACACCTTGTCTTATATTAGATACACAGCCTCCCAATTATGCAAAACACCTAACACTTTGCCGCAATTAGGGATAATTTCCCGACTTGCTCTTTTAACGCGGCCTGTATAAGATGGACTTTACACAAGTCGGAATGTCCTTAGTCCCCTCGATCTTAGTTGTTCTGTTTACGCAAATATGAGAAGAAAGGAATATCAACAGTTTCAAGCAGAATTCTAAGACTTCCATTCAAGTCTCCGACTAGCTAATTCAATGGATTAGAGAGGCTGTGGTTACTAAAGGACTAGCATAGGACATGAGTACCCATTTAAGAGTGAACTGGAATGTGCAGGCTAGGCTGATTGCCTGCTCCCACCTTTCTAGCTGATTCAGCTTTAGTCTCTTTGTAGCTTTTTGCTGTTTAGTCATTTTGACTTGCTTGTGGCTCCATAAACACGTAACATTAACAAAGCGTTTCCTATATAGCCACCATACTTCGAGCCATGTCAAATATATACTTCAAGGAACATAAGTGTCAATAACAGTTTCTTTGGTCCATGAAGCCCACAAATTATAATCCTCCATCATCCATTTTTCATTGACAACAACTAGCAAAATATTACAAGTTGAAATTCGGCCAGGTCTACAGCGTCATGCCATGGTCGCGGAGCTATTTGAAATTCTTTCGTTTCTGTGTCAAACAATATAATAACCCTGTAACTGTAGTTTCTCCTTGGACTTTACAAATAGACAGCTAATGTAACTTTCTGTTCACAAGTGCCTCTGAAATCGGCCGTACAAGCAAATGACGGTATCTTTTCAATCTTTCTCCTTGTGGGATGGCAGAAACTAAGCATAAAAGTCTCAGGGTCAGCCACGAGGAAGTCATACGTTATTGTTCATGGTCAGGGCCGTTCCTATAGTTTTATAAGCCCTGGGCGAAATTTAAAAAAAAGGCCCCAATAAATCGACAATATACTTAAGTTTATATATCTGTATGAAATATAAATGACTCAATTTATAAGTTTACATATCTGTATGAAATATAAATGACTCAATTTATAAGTTTACATAACTAACTAAATATTAAATGATCATAACACTAACAAATACACAGAGGATCATGATTTATGAAAAACAATTTCTCCGTGCGTTTCTAGATGCAAAATCATTAATAATATTATCAAGATCAATATTGTCCAATATATCATTCTCAATACATAACATAGCTAAACTATTCAACCTTTCTTGTGACATTGATGATCTCAAGTAGGTTTTCAATAATTTTAACTTTGAAAAACTTCTCTCAGCTAAAAAATTTCTTTTTTTTCCCCTTTTTCACTACCAGACAAATGCTTTTTAGGCAACATAATATAAACTAATTATAATACAGTTAGATTAGAAAAAGAACAAAAGCACCTATATGGAACTGAAAGAAGTATGCAGGCACAACCAAACTCAAACAGCTTCACAATATATCACAAAGATATATAAATGATATTATATCTGTGATACAAAAAAATAAATAGCAAAATTTAATATATAATATTAAAAATAAAAAATAAAGAGTAAAAATATATTTAAAAATTATAAACTTTACCTTTAAATTATACTCAGAACACAGAAGACAGAATCGTAAAATTTTTTGTTGCTAATTTTTGAGTTCGAGTACTTTAAATACATATATTAATGAAAATAAAAAAATTAGAAGGTAAAAATATACTTAAATATTTCAAAGCTATTTATAAACATGAGGACCACAAACTTACCTTTACTTCAAAAAAAAAAGTTATAACCTTAGATTATAATGTTAAAGTCATTTCATTTAACGTTAAAGTGATTAAATCACTATAACATTATAGTGTTGTAAATTGTTCAAGTGACGCAAGCTAACCTTAAAGTCATTAGCTGCGTCACTTCTTAGAGTTTAGAGAGGGGCCTTTAAAGTGGGCCCCCTCTTATAAATGACATTAACATTATAGTGTTATTAACGTTAAAGTCATTACTCATCAGCTAACCTCGGAAGGTGTAAACTAAAAAAAAAAGTCATTAGCTAGTGTTAGTTTAGAGAGGGGGCCTTGGGGCCCCCTCTCATAGTGGGCCCTGGGCGGGTGCCCCGCTGGCCCCTGCCTAGGGCCGGCCCTGCTTATAATGACTTGTTAAGAGATCCAAATGTTAAGATTGTATGGAAGGTTCTTGGGTCATCATTAAAAGCATGAGAAGCCAAGGTGACGATAAGTTAAGAGGTGATCTTCATACTTTCAGAAGAAGAGTTAATAGGGTCATTTCTCACTTACAAGATGAGATTAAAATGGATTTATCACCCCATAATTTTTCAACTCAATTAAATAATTTTGTTGAAAGTTTTAATTTAAATTTGTGTATCTTTTACATTATCAATTTTCTTGCTGTTTATTATAAATAAAAAGGGATAAAATTTAACACTACACTTAATTTTGAATTAGTTTAATTTCTTAAAATTTCTTTTATCATACATATTTTATTTCCACACTAGTGTAGTTTTGGAAGTTATTTAGCCAAAAAATTAAATAATAAAAATAAAATCAATTTTGTTTGCTATAAATTCTTATAAAGTTTTATATATCATAAACCAAGATTTGTTACATTTACTTTTTATGATGTTTGATTAGGTTATTTCATGTTAGTCATGTGTTGCCAAATTTGTATTATGGTTCTAAGTAATAATTTGGCTTGATTAAAAGTTTTAGAAGGTTACAAATCACATTCAAAAAATATACATATAATTTCTTACGTTTGAAATTGATTTTGTGAAATTAGGGAGTTTAAAAGAAACGAAAAATTTAAGTCTGAATTAAAGGAAAGCATGCTAAAAATAGTAAAAAAATGTGATTGAATACTTAAGAAATTTTTCCTATAACTTACAATAAAATGTACTTGATTTTTTATTATTTTAAAAATAAATAACCCAATCTTTCAGCAAGATTTCTATTATATATCGTTGTTGTATTTTTTATTTTTATTTTTATTCTTTATAAAAATCTAAAAGAAGATCCATAGTTGCAATAGTTCAAACTTAATTTGTTACAATTATGGATATATTATTATAAATTATCATTTGTTTTTAAAACTATTCTAGATTTCTAGCAAGTGTGAGGGTTTAATTTGATTTCCCCTCTTGAATATATATTTAAGCTGTAGCCTAACAACCTAATGGTTCGCAGAGAATATTATTCGTGTTTTCCTTACCATCTCAATTTAAATTACGTTGGATGTGAATTTTATTTCTCTGTAAAACGAAATTTATCCTTTGTATTTTTTAAAAAATAAAAATTAGTGTTGAATGAAATGGATTCTCGGTCAAGTAAAGTAAAATGGGAGAAAAATCCGTTTTAGCCCGACCCGACCGCATGTGACCCGACAAAAAGCACCTGTCTCTTTGCTGACCGTCCTTAACTAGGCGTATATCAACCGACGATCGCGCAACAAATTATGGTCGTGTCTCAAAGGTAAGCCAAGAGCCAACTCAAACAAAAATCGTAAGTCAAAGCCATTGACTTTATTTTTTAATTTATCAAATTATATTTTATTTCTTTGCTCACTGCACAAGAGAGAATGTGTTGTGGAAGAAGATAAGTGGGACCAACATAAAGCGACTCTCATGTAGACCGTCTGATCCACAGTCTTCTATCTCAAAAGTACGTCCACTGTTCTTCTCATCATTAACAACTTTACCTATTGGTAAAGAAAGAGTGAGTTAATGCAAACTAAAAATGCAGACATTGGCTCTTCTTCTACTGTGGCTTCTCCTGGTCTGCTCTCCTTCTGAAGCTAAACCAGGTGAGTTTTTACTTTGTTATTTGTGTTTTTGGTATCTGTTTTTAAGTAGTTTCTTGTCTGGTTTTGTATTGGTCAAGCGATTGATAGGTCTATCTGCAGTTTGGATCTTTTTGGTTGTGGAGGAACTGTAGAAAAGAAAAGGAAGTAATGTAGCTTAGTTTGCTTCACTGAGTACCACTTGACCAAACTACAACTGACAAAACTCTAAAAACACATGATTGGGCAGCGATTAGTTATTGCTAAAACTGGTTTTATTGGTTTCTAGGAGCATGAACACGAAGTTGGGTGAACTAATTTCAAAATTGTACGGAAGTAAGCGGTAGTGGAATCAAAAACCGCGATATTTTATAGTTAATCAAGCTTTAGCTTTCAATCTACAAATGAAATTAATCAGGGTTGACAGAAGTGATGATTGCGGTATTAGTTCTGGATTTGCTAATGGTTCTTTACTAATATGAAAAGGAAATGTTTTAGATTTGCTTTTTCTGGAAAACATTGAAGATAATCTTCCAACAATAGAACAGATCTGGTGCTGTATTCCTATTGGTTTGGTGGAGTCTTGGAGACAAAAGTATAGTCTGGTCAACTACTTTTAGGGTAGAAGAAGGACATTTATGCAATAAAAAGGAATTACTACTTCACTTCAACATTTGATGCTTGCGTAAAGAACCATAGTCTTTGCTGCATTGAAGTTGGACACCACTTAATTGTTCTACTTTAGATACTCTTTCTATGTAACCGACAAAATCTTTTCCATTAATGTAGCACCATGGGTCATGCGCATAAGTTGCGGATCGCGGGTAGATGTCCGTTCACCACCAACCAATACACTTTGGTACAAGGACTTTGCTTATACAGGAGGGATTCCTTCAAATGCTACACTTCCTAGCTTTGTCTCACCCAGACTCAAAACATTACGCTACTTCCCCTTGTCTGAAGGTCCCAATAACTGCTATAACATTAGGAGAGTGCCCAAAGGGCACTATGCTGTGAGGGTCTTCTATGGATTAGTTGCACACCCTAACTTTGATGATGAACCACTATTTGACATTTCGGTTGAAGGCACGCAAGTGTATTCTCTGAAATCTGGCTGGAGTAATCATGATGACCAAGTATTTACTGAAGCTCTTGTCTCTCTTACTGATGGTACAGCGTCTATCTGCTTCCATAGTACTGGTCATGGTGATCCAGCTATACTTTCAATAGAACTCCTTCAAGTTGATGATAGAGCTTACTATTTTGGCCCTGGATGGGTTCAAGGGACAGTACTCAGGACAGTAAAAAGACTAAGTTGTGGTAATAAGAAGTCTAAATTTGATGCAGATTACAGTGGCGATGTTTGGGGTGGGGATAGATTTTGGAGTTCCATTCAAACTTTTGGTTCAGGTTCTGATCAAGTAATCGTTAGTACAAGAAGAATTCAGCAGGCTTCAACTATGCCAAACTTTTACCCAGAAGCTATTTATGAAACAGCTCTTATTAGCACTGACCGTCAACCGGATTTAACATACACAATGGATGTAGATCCTAATAGAAATTATTCAATCTGGCTGCACTTTGCCGAGATTGACGATTCTGTAACTGGTGTGCAACAAAGGTTCTTTGACATATTAATTAATGGAGATGTTGCATTTGAAGGAGTGGATATTGCTCAAATGAGTGGTGATCGTTATAAGGCTCTTGTACTTAACACCACAGTTGCTGTCAATGGGAGAAGCTTAACAATAACCTTGCATCCTAGAGAAGGTAGTCATGCCATAATTAATGCCATTGAGGTGTTTGAAGTAGTTTCAGCAGAGTCCAAAGCCATAGTTGAAGAAGGTAGAATTGTCACATGGTTACTTTTTATTTTCTTTATTTCTTGCTACTATTGCCATCTTCACTTCCAGTCATCTTCTTCAATTGATGAATTGACATACACATGGTTTTTTATTCAATTCTTTTTTAGCAGAAATATGGTTATTGCACATTCAAATGTTTGTGAAATGTAAACTATTGTTGATTTAATATGATTGTGTTTTCATAGTTAGGGCATTACAGGCATTACGGGATGCTCTGGCACTTCCTCTTCGATTTGGGTGGAATGGTGATCCATGTGTTCCGCAACAACATCCGTGGAGTGGAGTGGACTGCCAGTTTGATAGAGATAGCAGCAAATGGTTTATTGATGGACTGTAATTTCTCATCTCTCTGATCTTTCCTTTGAGCTTAAACCAAGCAGATATTGTTCCTCTTGATGAACCATCTAGTTTGTTTAGTAAATTCATTAGCTTGCATAGGGTGAATACGACACAATTTTTTCTTTATGTTGGCAGTAGATTTGGCATAACTCTTTGTTGTTTGCAATATATGCAAAGTGAAAGTCGAACTCTGCCAATAATTCCTGCCATTGTATGGGGGAGCTTTGGCTGCCTAAGAAAATGGCTCACTTCAGTCTTATCTGTCTTCAATACATAAGACCAAAAAAGAAAAAAGAAGAAGAAGAAGAAGAAGAAGAAGACAAAGTGAATGTATAATAAATAAAGGAAACAGTTATTTCATTCCTGATAGTTATTTCTTTGATCATTGGTTGACAGTATACTTTGGATTGGAACTGCCCTTGGTTTCATTCACGTTTAAACGTGGCCTCTTTATCTGCATTTCCTGACCTGATAAGTGATGTCAGATTATTGTATTGATGCTTAACACAGTAAAAGATTTTTTTTACGCCGTGTTTGATTTTATGGACAGTGGACTTGACAACCAAGGTTTGGGGGGCTCGTTACCAAGTGATATATCCAGACTTCATCACTTACAAAGCATGTAGGTTTCATAAACATCCCTATCCTTTTGACATTGAAAATTTGGGAAGGTTTGTGAACAATGGAAATTTTTGTTGCTTCTTATGCCTTTCATCTAACGTTGGATATTTATAGAAACATGAGTGGTAATGGCATCCGTGGACCCATTCCATCATCAATCGGAAAAATATCTACTTTGGAAGTTCTGTAAGAGCCTCATTTTTATTTGTATGATGCACTGTTTCATTAAATATTCAATTTTGATTATGTAGTTCTCTTCACTTTTTATTGTAATTAAGTGGTATGGAAAAATAATAGCATCATCTTTTCTGCAACTGATAAGGCTTTTGATCATTTGCTGATGTTTCTTTTTTTGTGAGTTTTAATTGGTTGCCTGTGAAGTGCTAGAGCTAGTATATCTGACTTGAGTAAGTCTGCCTTCCAAAGATGTTACACCATCCTTGTTTTTGTCAATTCTTTGATCTTTATATCCTTGTCCTAATTCATTGAGGTTTTATTTTTTTCAAAATATGCTGTGGACTAGTCACCTTTAAAGTCAAACATTACTATGTTCAAATGAGTCCTGTAAATATAATTTGTTATTCACTCTATCATAATCATTTTTGTGTGGGTATAATATCATCTATTCCACTGTAGTTAGAGTGTTCACTCTTTTGGTTTATCTTGCTAAAATCTCTCTAAAATTTGTGGCATGAGTGCATGACAATGTCCATTTGTTTGAGGTCATTCAAGAAATGTGCACACATACACATACACATACACGTATATGTATATATTGAATCATTGATCTATACCTAGTTCTGTATATATAAGCATGCAGTTTACACATGGAATGCATGGGAATTTCTTATTGGAAATGCTAAGGTGGATAACCAGTTAAGCACATAGTAAAAGTATGCTATAGAAGAATCCAATAGAGCCGGTATAATTTATAGAAGTTGCAAAGAGTTGGAAGGTTTTAAGTAGTAAGATAAAGGCTAATAAGTACTGATTGCACTTTAATTTCCCTACCACAAAATTTTGCAAGATGTGTCAAAATCTTTCTAATGTTTTCCACATTTGAACAACCATCCAAATTGAGCAGGCTTAAACTCTGGAAGAAACAATTGTAACCATGAGCATCATCTGTAAAACATAATAACAGGCTAGTAAACTTCGCCAACAATATATATGTCTATGTACTGGTATGGCATTATTACTTTGAAATTTGATGTATGGGTTAATGTCAATCCCGAACACTGTTATACATTTTCCATGGAGTAATGCATAAAAAGAGGATGAGCCGGTTACTCTTTTACAGTGAATGGTTTTAGTGATTTTATGAATCCCTAAATTCTCCCTTGTTGATCATAAGGTCAACACGCCCTTTTGTACCTCTTTCCCGTCCTTCCTTTCAAATCCTCATTCATCTCTTGTATAACATTGTTCTGCACCATAACTCACCCAAAAGGATCCTTGCATGTGAGCCTTTATATGATTGTGCTTTGCATGTGTAGTTTAAAATCTAACATGATCATGTAGAATATATGCATGAGTGGACTATGTTTCTGGAAAGAGCATTATTCCCTTAGTTCAAAATGGTTTCTAGAAAGCCTGCTGAGACCAGGATAACCGATACAAAGGAGTCAACAATTTTGGAAAAGAAATATGTGACACTGATAATTATTTAAGCTTTCGTACAGTTCTTTCTTTAGAACCTTAAGCTCATGCTTTAAAGTAAGCTTCTTAAATCATTCATTTTCAAGTTAAAATCCTACTCTATATGCTCGATCCTCATCAATGAAGTCCCAGCTTCACCAAGGAAAAAGGAAATATGTGGTTTAAGGAAAATCAAGGACCTAAAATTTTTTAGTGCCAACAGTATAGCAGACAAAAATCTCAAGGAATTCAAGAAATTAAGTTGTGGTAGTAACTGTAAAGGAATAATTAAATCAAATTGCTGGTGTAAGTAACAAACTCGTAACTGTACACAAATCCCTTCCATATCAAAAAACAAAAGTGCATAAGGGTTTCTTCTCTAACTTTTCTGAATCTTTCCGATGTGCACTATGATACATTTAAAAATACTTATTAAGCTTAATGAACATTTTTCCGATTGTTTAAGATGAATAACATCTGTACACAATTTTTCAAGTAATGAATATAAAAGAGTTTTGTGTGATTCTTTGTGTGTATTTATGTTGTCATTGGGAAGTTTCTTTTTTATCTTACTGATATTCCATTCTCCCCCTCTGGAGGAGGTCAAGTGAAAGACACATATTGTTAAGGTACTTAGCTTTTAGAGTTGCTAAAACTGTGCAGTTACACATACTGTTAAGGTACTTAGCTTTTAGAGTTGCTAAAACTGTGCAGTTGTAGTCCTTGGCCAGTGTCAGTGGAGGATTAGAAAGATGACTTAGTTGATTTCAATGTTGGACTAGTCTTAGTCTGAGTTGCATCTTTTCTTTTAGTAAACATGCATAGCCAGTGGTGAAGGCTTTTTTCTGGATTTGTGGAAGTATGTCAGATGCATTTTGTGATTCAAATCAATTATTATAAGAACAAAATAGTTGATCATATCCAGTTCAATGACAGGGATCTCTCTTACAATTTTTTCAATGGCCCAATTCCTGAAAGCCTTGGACAGTTGACTTCATTGCAAAGGCTGTAAGATATTTTCCATGGCCAATAAATTAGTGATGTTTAAAACGTTGAGTAGAGGACACCTATCAACTTCTTGCAATGCAGGGATCTCAATGGGAACTCTCTGTCTGGAGAAGTACCAGCAACATTAGGAGGAAGGCTTTTACATAGAGCTAGCTTCAAGTATGCTTTCAATCATATTGTTCTTGCTAATTTTTCCTTAGGTTAATGGCAATACACTTAACATTCTGCATGAAATTCCATACGCCCTTTATGAAGAAATAGTTTTATTACTGTCTAGTTTTGGGGGAAAGAAATCTTAAGAAGGATGGGGAGGGCTGGGTGAGAGAATATTGTCCTTAAAGTAGCCGTTTGGCTCCAAAGAACGTTATGAAAGTAAATAGCTTCTAGATTTGTTGTTAAAAAGTGAATGCTTGATGTGTGTACTTACTGCAGTTATGCAGTTTCACAGATAATGCAGGTCTTTGTGGTATACCTGGGTTGCCCACTTGTGGGCCTCACCTTTCTGCTGGTGCAATAGTTGGCATTGCATTTGTTGCTGCTGCGGGATTCCTCCTCCTGATCACCTGTTCAATTTGTTGGTGGAAAAGACGGCAGAACATTCTCCGAGCACAGCAAATTGCAGGTATTCATATCTGCAACAATTTAAGAAGCAGACGATTTTAAAATCTCTGTAGCATGTGACGTCTGATGTTTAGCATAACATACTGCTTCGTATAAAAAAAAGCAAAAAATAGGAAAACATTAGTGCATGCATAGAACTTCCAACTTTTAGCAAGTAGTTGGTTGATGACTTGGGCTTAGCATGAAAACGTTTGTCAAAAAAGGCACTTTTAGTTCTCTTCTACTTTTACTGGTGAAACAAATAGCTCGGAGAAGAAGACACAATTAGGTTCTTTTATTTACATTTTACTTATTGTGTACAGCAAGGGGTGCTCCCTATGCAAAAGCAAGAACCCATTTATCGCACGATATACAGATGACAAGGCACCATAATTATGGGCATGCACGGACGGCTGCAGAAAATGGGCCTAGCTTACTGTCATAGTTATTTCGCAGCAAATGAAGTCTATTTGGACTGTGAACCTGATAAACGGCCAGCAACTGATGCTGGCTTAAAGGGTTGATTCATTCAAATGGTCAAGTTTAAAAAGTGAAGTCTTTATCAAAGGTCGCAATCCTTGATGGCTGCAAGTGCTGCATGGACTTCAGTATGTACATTTTGCTTCAATTCATTGGTTTGAGTAGTACTTACGGTTGCTTGTGCTGTCAAAGGGACGAATGATTTATTATAAAGTAAGTTGCATAACAAGTCACCCTTTAGGCTGTGTGAGAGACTATGAGGACGACGATGTATCTACTTAGCTTATCTTTGGCAACAGATTCCTGTAGAACATTTTCTTTCTTTAAGGCTCTCGTTCAAGGAAGTGTTGTCCAAACTTGACTCATTATTCACGGTTATATTATGTTGGCAAAATCAGCAAGAAAAGCATATCAAGATGTAGGATAAATAGAAGAATTATTATCTAGTGGTTAAAACTCACAAAATAAGAAATATGGTTGATAATAGGCTGTTGGATTATCAACTTTCAAGGCTGAATTTTAGCTAAGAATGCAAAATTTTCATATTATGTATAGCTTGAATTTTAAGGGTTGATGACTGAAAATTTAAGCTAAGGATTTCAGGGTTTAATACAGCTAGAATTTAGGTTTGAGAGGGCTAGAATTTTGGTTAGGGTTGCTAAAATTTAATGATCGCAAAGAATGGATGGTAGGAAATTAGAAATCACTCGTAGGGTCTAATAATCACTCGTAAAAGAAAACATCACACCTTCTAATTGAAATTCAAGTTTGTAAAAAAAATTACTGATTGCTCCTTACTAATGAAAGGTTGAGTACACATATATATAGAATTCTTAGAATCCTTATTCTAGTAGGAAAATGGTTTCTAATTTAAATACTATTATAATAGAAATTTTATAAATCTTATACAAATACGATAACATATCTAAAATAAAAAAACATAATACTGCTATTTCCTATCTAATAAGGAATCCTAATACAGTATGAATTTCTACCTTTATTTTTGATGTCAACTTAATTCCCAATTCTCATCCTACCAAATTAAAGCTTGTGATTGATTAATTTTTCCTCTTTTATTTCTCTTATAGATTTGAAGTTTTTTTCCATTAATTCTCCTCGACTTGCCTGAAGTCGTCTTCAATGTAGAATGTGATAAATACTGATCATATAAATCTAGATTCAACTTTTGAAATTCTTACTTTAAAATCCGAATGTTGTAAAAATCAATCTTCCTTTCCACTTGATAAAAAATTGTCGATATCCTCCATCTTTGATAGCTACAATTTGTTCATCTAGAACATATTCTATCTCCTCTTTAAGACGAGGAAAGGTTGGAATTCTTACAGTTGCAGTAGGGGATTACTCATCATCTTGTCCATAAGAAATAGTTAAATCCGCAACATTAAAGATAGGACTTATGCCTATATCACTTGGTAATTCCAAAACGTAAGCATTATCACTTATTTTTTTGATGATCTTATAAGGTACAACATTTTGTGAACAAAGTTTCTTATATTTTCCTTTCTGAAAATACTATGGACAAATCCTAACCATCACCATATCACCTTCATTGAATTCTATCAATCGACGATGTTGATCAACATGTTCTTTATAAGATAAGTTACTGGTTGTTATCTTTTATATTATCTCTTTAAAGATGTCCCCTCATGTGTTGTGCAAAACCTTCATCCTGTTGTTTATAGTAAAGGAACCAGATCAATAGGCTTCTTTGGTTGAACTTCTGAAACTATCTCAAAAGGGCTCTTACTAGTAGAACTATTTATAGAACTGTTGTATGCAAATTCTACCATAGCAAGAATTATGTTCCAATTTTTTACATTGTCTCCAACCAAACATCTTAACAAGTCTCCCAAGCTTTTATTCACCACCTCTTTTTGTCCATCGATTTGGGGATAAAAAGAACTTAAAGATTGAAGCTTACTATTTAATGTTTTCCATAGAGTTCTCCAAAAATAAACCATAAACTTTATGTCACGATCAAAGATGATGGTTAAAGGTAATCTATATAGATGTACATCCTCTTTGAAGAAAATTTAGCAATATGGACAATATCATAATTTTAGACCAATATATTTGCAAATGGTTTCATAACTAAACTGAAGCAAATCACTTGTTAATATAAAAATATGATATAATAAGTAAACTACACAAGAAGGGGGGTTGAATTATGTAACCTTTTCAAAAATATCAATCTTTTGAGACTTCTTGAATTTATTTACAAAATTCAAATGGTCACTAAACACTTTGCTAAAGTTGATAAGCAATGCAATCACAAGTAATATTATCTACTCGTCTAACACAAGAAAATTAAAGATAAGAGTTAGAGAATAGACGCTGCAATTTTATACTAGTTCATCCTAAACCTTGGGGTACGTCCAGTCCCCAGGGTTTTTATGAGATTTCACTATAGTCTTTCAACTTTACAAGTATTCTTTCACACGTAGAGCCTCTTCAGGTCTCTCTCACAAAGTATTCTTTATGAGTTGTATTAACCTCTTTAGGCTCTAGCCTTCCTTTCTCTCTCTAAGAAAAGTATTTTTGAGCTTTCACGTTACAAATGTGTTTGCTCACTTCTTTTGCACTCTGAATACAGAAAATTTGCTAATATCAAAAACGATCACGAGTAATTTTCTATCTGTTTCTCTGTATGTATTCGTATTCGTATGTAGTTTTTGACTCAAACTAATATTTATAGCCTAAGTCTCCAACCGTCTTCTTGATAACCGCTTCTTGAATCTCCTAGAAGCAGTTATTAGTTGAGTCTTGTAACTAACTCCAACTAATTAACTGACTGACGTTCTTAGCATATCTTCTTTTTGTATCGTCTGGAATAACTTTTCTTTTTTCACTATATTTCATCTGTTATTCCACTTCGTCTTATGCTGCGCTTCGTCTTATGTTGCGTTGCTTTGTCTTATGCTTCGTCGCTTCGTCTTATGCTTCGACTTCGTCTTATGCTTCGACTTCGTCTTATGTTGCGACTTCGTCTTATGCTTCGACTTCATCTTATGTTGCCGCGCTTTGTCTTATATTGCCTAATTGTTACTTGAATTTATCTGCATACTTAATGTTAGAACCCAAACTTTTCTTAGAAGATTAGGACTATTAAATGAGAAATTTTGGTGATTAGTCATGAGTATAAAACAAATGAATGAAATTTTTTAAGTTATAAATTATAGACAAGATTAAAGTAGTAAATGAGAAATGTGGATAGATCCATGTTTTGCTTTGGTGTTTCTAGTGGATAAAAGATTTTGAAATGAGAAGAATTAAGGTGAAAGTTAGAAGTGTAATGAAAGCAAAAATGAAGTTGAATATGCATACGAAGTTGATGAAGGATATATATATATATATGTGTGTGTGTATGTTCTGTTATTAGTGTTCATGATTAATCATGGATTATATTTTCTTATGGATGATATTGATTTGAAATGGATTTGAGAATGAGGAGTAAACGAAGTAGAAAAGGTGATCTTGGTATGAGTTGTGTTAAGGAAAGATTGTGAAACAAAATGGGTGGTTGATCTGGAAAATGTTCACGGAATATGCTTCAGTCTTTTAGCCACAACTTTTTCTCTATTTATCCAAATGAGATGATTTTTGATTTGGATTAAACTAGAAATATATGGCTACATTTATTATGAAGACATTGAATTTAAATTCTATCTTTAAGAATTTCAAAATTTGTCATGAAGTTGAGAACTGGGTGTAGTACATTGGTGGAGGAATGTAAAATTCTTTTTTTTTGAATGAGAGGGAAATTTCTTGATTGATTTGGATAGATTTAGACAAAGTTGTCTTCTATAAATTTGTAGGCATTTATTTTATCTTTCCAACGGTATATAGCATGAGAATTTTGGACATTGGAGTTGAAAGTTATAGTCTTTATAATTGGAGATGTTCAGGAATATAGATAGTATCGTCTGTGATGACGTCATATTGTCTGTGATGACGACATATCGTCTATAAAATATATCATCTATGATGAAGTCATATCGTCTATAAAATGTATCGTCTGTGATAACGTCATATCGTCTATGTTTGACTTTCTACTTCTTCTATGTTTGACCTTTGTACACTATCGTCTAGTCTATTTTTGACCTCTCAAATGATAGAATTTGTCTTCAAGGTCTATATAAAAGTTGTAGATCTTGAAGTTCTCTTTCAAACCATCTAAATAACACCTCAATCCAATATTTTTAGGAAACGTTATAGCAATTTTCACGATTCGTCTTCTTTTTTACATTCGTCTACTTTTTCATTTGGTTTCATCTATACCTATCATTTGCTCCATTTTTGATCCTTCAGAAGATAGAATCTATCTTCTAATTCTTCATGAAAGTTGTAGATCTTAAAGTTATCTTTCAAACTATCTAAATAATGCCTCAATATGATATCTATAGAGAAAGTTATAGAAAATTTCCCAATTCATCTACTTCTTCCCATTCGTCTGCTTTTTCATTTGGTTTCGTCTATACCTATCGTCTGCTCCATTTTGACCCTTCAGATGATAGAATCTGTTGGGACCCGATCCGGGAACCGGATCCCAACCGGAAAAATGGAAAACAAAATCGGAAAGAATGGATTTCTTAACGAATTCGAAGCGGAACGAAACGGAGGCAAAATAATCGGCACGCGAAAACTAAGTATCGGACACAGAATTTAAATTCCGAAACAGAAACATAACGCGACAACGGATCCGACATCCAAACACAATTATGAAACAACCATGCGAGACGCGTTGGAAACCTTAGACATTCCAAAAC
>JAOSBK010000001.1:12523027-12544113 GCA_027568895.1 Erythroxylum shatona | reverse complement strand
CACTTCCAGACAAATGCTTTTTAGGCAACATAATATAAACTAATTATAACACAGTTGGATTAGAAAAAGAACAAAAGTACCTGTATGGAACTGGAAGAAGTATGCAGGCACAACCAAACTCCAACAGTTTCACAATATATCGCAAAGATATATAAATGGTATTATATCTGTGATACAAAAAAAATAAATAGCAAAATTTAATATCTAATATTAAAAATAAAAAATAAAGAGTAAAAATATATTAAAAAATTAGAAACTTTACCTTTAAATTATACTCAGAACACAGAAGACAGAATCATAAAATTTTTTGCTGCTAATTTTTGAGTTCGAGTATTTTAAATATATATATTGATGAAAATAAAGAAATTAGAAGGTACAAGTATACTTAAATATTTCAAGGCTATTTATAGGCCTGAGGATCACAAACTTACCTTTACCTTAAAAAAAGAAATGTTATAACATTAGCGTATAACGTTAAAGTCATTTGACTTTAAACTATAACGTTAATGTTGTAAATTGTTCAAGTGACGCAAGCTAATGTTAAAGTCATTAGCTGCGTCACTTCTTAGAGTTTAGAGAGGGGCCTTTAAAGTGGGGCCCCCTCTCATAAATGACATTAACATTATAGTGTTATTAACGTTAAAGTCATTACTCATCAGCTAACTTGGGAAGGTGTAAACCAAAAAAAAAAAAGTCATTAGCTAATGTTAGTTTAGAGAGGGGGAGTAGGCCTTGGGCGGGTGCCCCGCTGGCCCCTGCCCAGGGCCGGCCCTGTTCATGGTAGACTATCTTGATCACCTTACGCTCTTTGGTCTTTGGATGAAAACAAAGTTCATAAACTACCGTTGAAACTCTTAAATTTGAATGTTTATTCAATATCGGAAGTACTTTTTGAAAATTTATAAGTGGAGTAATCCCACGCTGAAAAAAGATATAAAGATAAAATGAGTTATATATAAAAATATGACTCATAATTCATTAAATTTAAGATTTTAAGTTGAGATATAATAGTTTAATTATATACGGATTCATTTGGATCCAGTCCAATTCCTCTTTAAGCCGCTTCAACTTCAAAATCCATCATTAATGTCAGAGCTAGTTGACATGGATTTGGTCCAAAAGGAATGTTGTTCAGTTTCTTGCATGGAATGCATATTTTCTAGTCCGTAATTTTTTACGATGCATACCAAAGCTTCAAAACAAGTTTACATTTAAGAAGAGATGAGAAGGGCAGTCCTTTTTTGAAAAAATAAAAATGCATTGATGTAAAAGGAAAACAGTTTTAGGAATCCTAAACCTCATATAGAAGCTTAGCTTGACAACAAAAGACCTACGGGGTGTTTGGAACATTCGAATTGAATTCATTAACGAATTAGATTTAATTACATTAATGATATTGAATTAAATTCAATTTATACTGTTTGGAACAAATCTAGTAATATTAGAATTGAATTCAATTACACTGTTTGGAACACAATTAAAATAAATTCAATTATCTCATATGACACATTTACCCCTGACTAAAAAATAATCTTATTAGCTAATAAACATTCACACTTACATGGAGCAACTTATAAACATCAATTTCATTATAAGTAATATCATAAAAAAGTTAATTATTAAATTGAAAAGAAAAAATTGATTGCAAATGATATTAGGCTAGACCGAGCTATGAAAATAATAGAAACTATTATAATTTAGAAGTTTAAAAATGCATGAACGAGCAGTAGTTCTTTTGCATTGATAACTACAAGGCACTATCAAATTTTGAAATTTCACTCCAAATTACATATAATATCATAACAAGTTTAACATGTCTTCTTGTGATAAGGAGATATAAGATCGATACATTAGAAAACTAAATAAAAAACATTCATACTTGCATAGAGTAAGTTACATCATCTATAAAGTTCCATGCTTAAATATAGCAAACTATAAAAACCTAACACCGGTATTATTGGGTTTGCTGTGATAGGGCTATTGCCTTTGGGTATTATTGGGTTTCAACGTTAAAAAAGAAGAGTAGCAACCAAAGGAGTCGAATTCACGTGAATGAGAGCGTGAATTGAATTTACAAAGGAAGTGGGGTTTAAACCCACGTGAGAATTCAATTCGTGGCTATTTTTTTTGTTCCAAACAGGGGAATTGAATTCCCTACATTCCAAACAGCTGTTAGTAAGCTTTCTTGGCTATGGGATTGTCTTTAATCAATCCTGTTCATTACGAGTTATCTAACCATGAGTCCATCCCATAAGGAAGCAAGATCATGGCTTGTAGTTATATGATACAATCAACAATTCTTTGATGCTTTTTAAGGTTAATTCCCTAATGCTATGTAAGGTCACTTGAATCAAATCTTGAGCATTTTGATTTGCCCTTGAAAATATATGTTATTTCTCCCTTTAAAAAGAGTATAAGTTTCCTAACTAATTAAAAGTTTGAATGCAATATAGTTACCTTTGTGGAAACTTAATTTGCTCAGCTCATGAAATAAATAATGGCCAAGATGCTAAGCAAAAGGTGAGCTTTCAAACATGAAGTCATTTGCATTTACATCAGAATTATGAGAAGTAGTAGTAAGTGTAGAGAAAATGGTTAATACTTTTAGGGAGTAAATTATAGAGCTTACAAAGGATGTTGAAGTGAGCTCCTCTTAGTATATCCATGATTGTCAACTTAATCCTGATAACTAACTAGAGAAAAAAAAAGCATTAGGTGATCTATTAGGGAACTAAAGTAGCCTCCACCAAGAGACTAGTGGTTTGCTAATATTGAATAATTGTAGGCATGACTTGTTGGTTAAAACCTTGGAGCTATAATATGCCCACTCAGGGTTTATCCTTTTCATTTAGATTAAGCCTATGGAGCTTTAGCCATAACAAATGCAAGTTCCCTGATCCTACGATTTCAATTCCCATAAACTACACTCTATTGACTTTAGCATTAAGGGAACTGATTAGTTATAAGAATTTTATTCCTAAAATATTGTGAAGGGGCCTAAGCAATTCTAAAAAACCATACCAAATTGAGGTTCTTTCTCCATATCTAATTATGATCTTGATTATTTGGTTTATATCCTTTTTAATTTAATAATTTGGTTGAAAGACCAAAGATTTGGATGGCTTACTCTTAATGCATTGGAAGCTTTATTTTCTAAATGTATGTGTGAATTTAACCCAAATGGAATGAGTATTAATGAAAAGCTTTCATATTTTCCTTGCTAAGAGCATCTTACTGGCGACCCTGATAAATACTAACCCTAAACCTCCCTCTTTTTTTGGTGTATAGATATCAATCCATTTTACTTTATCTCCTAAGTGATTCTCTGCTTCTTCAGTCAACAAGAAGCTGTTTAGCATTTTTTAATATCCTTTATCAGTTTTTGTGGTAAGAATAGATGTGAACATCAATGAATATGCAAATTGTTCAATGATAAGGTGATAAAATGGAGCCTTCTAGTATAAGAGAGAAAGCTCTTATTCTGGTGATCAATTATCATCCTAACTGCATCAAAGAGAGTTTGACACTCACCATAAGATACTCTTTTGCTAGATATTAAAATATGTAGGTGCTTAGAAGGTAAATTTTGGTGCGAAAGACCTATGATTGCCGAAAGCAACCTGGATTGAGGAGGAACTGATATATATATATATATATATATATATACAATATACTTGTAGGGCACTCTTCACTTTGTTTATTGAAAAACCAAATAATACGTCGAAAGAACTTACTGAATCTATGAGTAAATGAACTAAGTTTGGATCTAAACTACTAAAAAGAAGTAGATCATGCACAAAAGTAAGATTAAACAACTCCATTTTCTCACAATTGTAATGGTAAAAGCTATGATTTTAGTCTATCCTATAAGAGATTGATCTTATTAGTACTTGATATGTGCTTAATTGATTATGAATTTATTCCATAACACTTAGTGAGTATTTCTATGAAAATACTTAAGATACTCACTTTGACTCATATGTAGTTTTAGGCACAATTCGAAAGCGAAAGAGCTAAAGTGAGTTGATAGCAGTATATTTGGGCCATTTATGAAGATTTGTACTCACTTGTCTTTATGGAGCAAGAAGAAAATTAAAGGCATGAGAAGACAAGAAAATTCCAAGAAATATGAGATATATGCCGAAAATACAAAGAAGATGAAGGATGGAGTAAGAAGAAGACAAAAAGAACAAGGAGAAAGGGGCCGCAGCTATGCCATTAACTTGTCACAGTCATGAATATTGGCTCACGACTGTGATAAAGTGTCTCATAGCTATGAGTCACCACTTATGGCCCTAAGAAGGTGTGTGACACTCGTGACACACCAAGTCACAGGTGTGACACAATGCCATCTCACCAAAAACCCTATTTTTTCATATAAAAGCAACGTATTGGTGACGGGTAAGGGTTATGAAACTTTTTGTTGTTTTTGGCTGGGAGAAAAAGGGAGCTTCCAGAGAAGATGAGAAGAAGGGGCAAAGCTCTCAACCTTGAGAGACCCACAGAGAGTTAGCTTCCTGACACCAGTTCAGAGGCGACATCAAAGTCGACGAACCCGATTAGGTGCATTTCTCTATGAGTTTGTTGTTCTTTCGCTTCTTATAGATTAATTGTGTTATCTTATGCATATGGATTTGGGTTTTGTGTATGAATGGTCGTATTATAGTATAGCTCGATTGTTTGTGTATGAACCTATAGCTAGAATTTTAATATAATCTGTAATTGTTATGTTGATATTCATTTGTAGCGACTAATGATTCGTAACCATTAGGGATAACATAACCTTGGTTGAATGACCTGAGTGTATATGGTTGTTACTTAGATTGATCTATTTTCCTAATTTGTAATGCGACTGTCCAATTAAATCTAGAGATCATATCCTAGGTTATTCATTGGCTAGGTTTAATTAATGAACATCTCTTAATTAAACACAACCTAAGAAAAAATCAAAGTTAACAGAGCTTGTTGTTACTCTACGACCAATAGTCCAAAGAGAGGTAAAAGAACACCAAATCAATGAAATAGGTTTAATTGGGTGTAAGATGAGATTGAACCAAAGAACCAAGTCCTTAACGATTTCTTCACTTTCATCATTTTTACATGTTTTCTTTAAATTGTTTTCATTAGCTTAGTTTCATTTTATTTTCTTATTTCAAACCAAACAAACCCACCATAACCTAAAAATTGATTAATTTTTTTTCAAAAGCTAACCAAACGCTCTTTGTAGGATCGATCTAGACTCACCATTGCTATAGTATTAGGTCTAATTTATTTTGCATAGCATTACAACGCACTACTATCAAGTGTCGTTGCCGGGGAGTGTAGTGCTTTAGTTTTTGTTCTTGATTTTTAATTAATTGTACACATTTGTTTGCAATTTATTTCTTTTAAGTTATTTCTTGATCTTTTCACTTTTTGTTTAGTGTTTATGTGTTGAAAAAAATATTTATGGATGGAAGTAATTTTTTCTATAAATTATATTCCCGATCTTATAACCAAGTTTAGACTGTTAATTAAGTGTACATATTTGTTTGCAATTTATTTCTTTTCAGTTATTTCTTAATCTTTTCACTTTTTGTTTAGTGTTTATGTGTTGAAAAAAATAATCATGGACGGAAGGAATTTTTTATATAACTCATATTCCCAATCTTATAACCAAGTTTAGACTGATCAACCTAACTTTAGTTATAGATGGGATAATCAACATAATTACTTCCATGATAGTTTGCAGGATACATAACAATTCTAGTATATACCAAAAGCTTCTTATCATGACTCAGGTACATCTTTGGAGGATTTGCTTAATATTATAACTGCCAACAATCTTTAATTTCAACAAAATATACAACAGTTTCAATAGGGTGTATAATAATTTTAGCAGGATGTACAACAGTTTCAACAGGAGTATAACAATTCCAATACGAGGAAAGGCAATTTTAGTCTAGGTTCCAAGAATGTGAGAGCCAGCAAAACTTAGATATATCCATGGAAGAATTAGTTAATGTTGTTGTTGCAACACTTTGCAATTTCAGCAGGATGTGAAGCAGTTCTAGCAAAAAGCAATGTCTAGGTGGGGAGATAACAATCACATTGAGCCACAAAGTGAAGAGGAGCAACCATATCAACCTGAGGTATACCTAAGGGGTGTTAGCGCAGGGGCCTTATAGAGTGATGAGGAGCCTGAGAATCTTAAGTGTACTACTAAGGAATTGTTTGTGCCAAAGAAGTGGAGAACTCGAAGCAGAAAATGATACATCTTTTAGCTCAAAGGTATACACTGACTTCCAATTTGTTGTTAAGATAGGCTTTTTACCTTTACCTAGCAGGTTAGAGAAATTAAACGAAAAAGAAAAACGTAAAGAGACATTCGAGATCTTTCTAAAGAATATGAACCGAATAAAGATTGAAATTATGAAGATAAGGAATGTGTTGAATATGATGGATTATCAACCAAACTATTCTGAATAACCTCCTGTGGAAGTGACTCAAACTATGACACCAGAAGATCATAATTTCATCATGTGAGGAGAAAACATGGAGTTGAGCTAGCGACACTAAACAAAGGTGCTTCTTTGGAGGTAATCTAAGGGAAGTAAATTTCTTTTCCTTTACTTTTTCACACTAGTTAGGATATGCATGTGTGTTTTTATATTGGTTTATTTTTTTGCTTGTTTTAAGTTTTCAATCAAAATGTAAGAGAGAATGAAATAATTAATCAAACATTTTCTCATTTTCTATTGCCTATAGGATTATATAGTCATGATTAGAGAATGAATTGACTAGAGAATTTCATGGAAAACTTAGTAGGTGCTTTTACTCTTGTGATTAGTTAATGTGTACTATCTTTAGAAGAGTAGTGACTAGTGGTAGATAAAGCTAGTGACATTTTAAGCCTTTCTAGATTGACATATTTATATCAGTCTCATTGTCTTTGCTTATGTGTGACCTTCATGACATGTACATCCTAACTTTGCTTTGATTTTCTATTTAAGACCAAATTTTTATCACATGCATTAACATGGAAAACGATTAGGCATTCTTTGCTTTTCCGAATTATATTAGCCAAATAGCCTAATCGTTATATGATTTTCCTTTTGATAAGCCCCCCTTGAGCTTTATTTGCCTTTTCTTTGTCTACTAACTGCATTACTAGCTTAAAACCAAACCAAATGTCCTTTCTAAGTCCTCAAACTAGTGGAACATTTGTTGATTGTTGAGTTTGCGGATGTTTAAAAGTCTAAATGTGGGGGTATACATATGTAGGGGTTGGTTATAATGTTGGGATGTCATTTTATGTCATATCATTGAAATTTCCATATTGATTTGTTTCTTTCAATGTTTATATGAAAAAAGGGAAAGAAAGGAAGAAAAAAAGAAAAGAAAAGAAAAACGAAAAGAAAGAAAAAAGTTTAAATAAAAGTATCAAGGAGGAATTGCATGTGTTGCAAAGTTCTTCATGAGTAATCTTTCCTCCTAAAGTTGTATTAAATGGGTTATTTGAGATGTGAAACATCATTTTTGCATTCATCATAATTGATGTACAAAATTGTGATTGAATGCTGATTTTTGCACTTGATGTCATATTGAGTGTTACTATTGTTTCACTAGCTTTAATGACTTTTATGCTACTTAACCCAAATACATCTCACCTTACACTTTTCGACATTTCAACTTTGAAAAGTCCTTTGATCTATTATTTTGCATGTGAACATTAGTGGTGGAGAAATGAAATGATATGCAAAGTTGTGAAATGTCTTGATTGTGAATGGTGTTTAGTGTACTCGACAATATACCTTCTTTAATCACACTTTCCAAGTCTACCATTAGATTGATCATTTTTTAAAGGTATTATATGTTGATTGATCATGATTAGAAGCATTGAATGTTAAATTCTTGCTATGAATTTTGAAAGTCATGCATCTTTGCTTATAATTATGTATTCTTGGAACATATGGGGCATGAGTCAATGTTTTGAGTCTATGATCTTAATTTTGATGTTTTGTTTGAGGAAGGTCAAAAGCTAAGTATGGTGGAAATTGATATGTGCTTAATTGATTATGAATTTATTTGATAAGACTTAGTGATTGTAGCTATGAAAATGCTTAAGATACTTACATTGACTCATATGTGAGTTTAGGCATAATCCGGAAGCAAAAGTGCTAAAGTGAGTTAAAAGCACTATATTTAGGTTGTTTTTCGAAGATTCATACTCACTTGTCTTCATAGAGTAACAAGAAGAAGATCTAAAGCAAGAGAAGATAAGGAAATTCCAAGAATGATGAGACATATACTGAAAATACAAAGAAGATGAATGATGGAGCAAGAAGAAGACAAAAAGAACAAGGAGAAAGGAGTCACGATTATGCCATTAACTTGACACAGTTGTGAGTATTGACTCATGGATGTGACAAGGTGTCTCACAGCCGTGATAAGGTGTGTCAAACCCGTACACACTAAGTCATAGGTGTGACACAATGCCACCTTACCAAAAACCCTATTTTTTTATATAAAGTAATGTATTTATGACGAACGAGGGTTATGAAAGTTTTTGGTGTTTTTGGCTTGGAGAAAGAGGGAGCTTTGAGAGAAGATAAGAAGGGGAAAAGTTCTCAACCTTGAAAGACCCATGGAGAGCTAACTTCCCAACGCTAGTTTGGAGGTGACATGACATTGACGAACCCGATTAAATGTATTCATTACTGAGTTTGTTGTTCTTTCTCTACTTATAGATTGATTGTGTTATCCTATGCATGTGGATTTGGGTTTTGTGTGTGAATGATCATATTATCGTATAGTTCAAGTGTTTGTGTATGAACCCATAGCTAGAATTTCAATATAATTTGTAATTATTATGTTGAGATTCATTTGTAGTAAGTAATGGTTCATAATCATTAGGGATAACATAACCTAGGTTGAATGACCCAAGCATATGTGGTTGTTGCTTAGATTGGTTTGTTTTCCTAATTCACAATGCAGCTATCCAATTAAATCTAGAGATCATATTTTAGGTTATTCAGTGGCTAGGTTTAATTAATGAGCGTCTCTTAATTAAACACAACCTAAAAGAAAACTGGGGTTAACAAAGCTTGTTGTTAATCTAGAACCAATAGTTCAAGGACAGGTAAAAGAATAACAAATCAATGAAATATGTCTAATTGGGTATAAGCTTAGATTGCACCAAAGAACTGGATCCCTAACGATTTCATCACTTTCATCATTTTTGCATGTTTTTTAAAAGTTGTTTTCATTAACTTAGTTTCATTTTTATTTTTTTATTTCCAACCAAACAAGCCCCTCATAACCTAAACACTGATTAATTTCATTTAAAAAGCTAATCGAACACTCCATGTGGGATCGACCTAGACTCACCACTGCTATAGTAGTAGGTTTAGTTTATTTTGTGTAGCATTACAGTGTGCTACTATCAGTACTTCTGTGTATAATGAGAATAGGTAAGGAGATATATGATCTCTTTGTCATAGTCATTTAGCTCCTTAAAAAAAGAGCAAGTGGGATCTCATTAACAAAAATAGAGAAGGAAGTTGTGCATATACAACTTTAAATCATCCATGTAACAAACTGATTAGGGAAACCAAATGTAAATAGAGAGTCCAATATGAATCTCCCTTTCATTGAATAGAAAACATTGTTGAAACTATCTTGATTGAGCAACTCCTTAACAATTTCTTACTTTTGTGTCCCTTGAAAAGTTCTTGAATTAGGAGTAAGTTGATTCTAATGCTCTTGCCTTTATAAGTTGACCTTGGCTTATATTAACGAGACTTTCCAATGTATCTTTGAGCTTATTAGCTAGCATTATTAAATAAATTTATAAATGAAATTGCATTATAAAATGGACCTATTATCATTCAAGGAAATAGGGTTAAGTCTTCTGGGAGTAGGGCCCATAAATGTCTAGTTTAATTCCTTAAAAATAAAGTTTAATGAGAAAAGTTCCAAAGTCATATTGTTGATCATATTTACTATCAAATGATAAGTTCTCTAAAAGAAAAAGTCAATGAAGACATTTAGACTTGGAGTCTTATTAAGATTGAGGCTAAATAATACTTATTTAACATTCAAAGCACTAAAATTCTAATAAGAGATTCCTTTTGATCTTGGGAAAGTGAATTATGAACTAAAGATCTAAGTTCTTGCACATTAAAGCTAACTTAAGTAGAGGCTCCCATTGATTTCACCTAAAATTAGCTCTTTGATATCTAAATTTCTTTTAGTTAAACCATCCTTATTGCTTTTATCTCCTTCTTTAAGGCAATTCACTTTAGCCATTTATTTTAACAAAGAGTGATGATTATCTAATTCTTGTGAGTATGCATCAAGAGCTTGCTTTTCCTTGAATTAAGAGAGGGAGTTAAGGATTCTTTGGCTTTGAAGATTGCAAATTAAGTGTTCTTGATCCTATTAAAATTCAAAATTTTGAGCTTCAATTTGACATTTAAAAGTTAAATAATAATTTTAAATGATTTATAACCGTTTACTTGAATCTTTAAGCCTCTTACTACTGCATCCTTAAAGCTCTCAATATTGGTTAAGAAGTTATTGCATCTAAAAAATAATTTCATTATAACAATATTTGTTCCTAAAATTAACTCGATAGGAGTATGATCAGCGCAAACGGATGGTAAAAATGAGTTATATCAGTTTTGTATTTTGAAAGTAGTAATGGATTGACTACTGCATGATTTGATTTTATTATAACCAACCACTTATTCTTCTGTCTAATGTTCTGTATATATTGGCTCCATTAAAGTTTCTCTGAGCTAAGTAAAGCATAAGCAGTTTAACATGTTATAATTCCTTCTTCTACTATATAGTCTTTCTCTCTTAGAGTCTTATGAATATAGGATGTAAGTAAAGTCCTAAGCTACTAACCATTGCTTATTAATAGATTTCCCTAATGATTTTAAATCATTCTATAGTGAATTTATTTGAAATTCATCATTGGTAGCATATACAAAAGTTATCTCCATACTTTCAGCTTCCATACTAACCATTAGATGAATAAAATGATTGAAAGCCAATTGTTGGAGGGCTTTAACTTTGTTAGGATCATAACCTACTATAATGACACAATTGGTGAATATAAATTATCTTCTAATTCTTACTAAATATTCTCATACAATGTTAAAGCTTGCTAAGCTTGATCTTTTTCTTTAAGAGACCTACAATAGAGAACCTTTTAGAATCCATATAATCTTTTATTATCTATTTTTCTTATGTTAATTCATGCCTTTAACATTCGATGATAAAATAATGGAGAGGAATGAAGTGTAGCGGATTTTCTTATTAATCTCCTTTTAATAATAGTACTTGCTTCACGTTCAACTCCTTGTTTAACTTCAATGGCATTCTCTTCTATGTTTGTTTCTATCAAGTTACTATTTGTGGTATTATTAGCCTTGTGTACCTATAATAAGGCACTATCCAAAGGTGGTAACTTTAAAATCTCCTTTGGTTCCTCATTTGAGTTATATGTATTAGGAGAAAATTTGTATACTTTTTGAGCTATGTCAAGCTTATTCCTTTGCTCCACTGAAATAAACAATTCATAAAAAACATAAAAATTGCATAATTAAATTCATACAAAATCATTTAATAGGCCCCTAAAGATTCAATTTCACATGAAATTTTCCCAAATAATTAAAAAATCTTTAGAAAATTTGAATTCAATATGCAAAATAGCCTAAAAAAATTTAACTGAACCCCTTAAACTCCTTTAATCACATGGACAATCCCAAATAACTTCAAAAAACCCATAATAGTGATTCTTACACCTATTTTTCCTAAAAATTATTCAATAACTTAAGAATAATAGAAATAAAGCATAAAACAAACCTTAAAATTTTGAAATTTTAAGAAAAATAAGTTGAAGATTAATTTTTTGCACAAGGGGGAAGTGGGAAGCATTGCCCAGGGGAGAGAAATAAAATGGAAAGTGAAAAAGTGTTTATGGGTGGTGGGGAGCAATTTTAAAATTTTTTGCTTAACATAAGTAGCAACCTGGGCATGTAACTACCTTGTGTTGAACATTTTAGGGTTTAATTTTTAAAGAATACAAGCCTATCAGGCTGTAACATTAGTTTGCTAGGATTTAAGATGGGTGTCTTCAAAAGAAGTGTTATGACTTGTTTAAACATGGGCTACAACATAGGCATTTATCTGGACCATGTTAAAACAAAAACTAGATAAGTCCTAATACACCCATGTTGACACTAAATTAAAACACTTGAAATCTACACGACTGCTAATATGGGTGTATTAGTGGATGTCTATCTTTCTATAACTTTTTGCAAAACAAGGAAAAGAAGACATAACTCAACACAATTACAAACATGGGCATGTTTATGGCCATGTATCTTTATTAAAAACTTTTGTAGATTTGGTAATATAGGCATGTTGGTAACTTATAGTGATTTTTCAGTAACAAGGGCATGTTAGTGCCACTATATCTTTTTATAACCTTTTGGAATCATGTCTTTACGTGCAATATAGTCATGTTTCTAGTTAACATAGGCATGTAAAGGAATACAACCATTAACACGAGCATGTTGATTGGCATATAACTCTCTACAACCTTTTTACTTGGCCAAATTTCCACTGGCCTTCTAAACGAAAATTCCACAATATAACCCAAAGTATGAAAGACAAAATTAACACTATATAACCATAATCCAAGCAAAAATTATACACTAAACCATAAAATTAACATAGAGATAAATGAAACTATGGAAAAAAAACCTAAAAGCTTATAATAAAAACTAATCGAAACAAAATTTCCAATAAAAACTTAAGTTGCCTCCTAAAAAGTTATTGTTTAACATCATTAGTTTGACTTTCTCAATTCAAATTAATCTAGATTTTTATTTTAGAGATTAAACTCATTTATAGCATGCTTGTCAAAATCCCCTTCAAGTTAATACTTTAACCAATGGACATTTGCCTTAAATGTACCATTTTTTGAATGGGTTATCTCTATGGAGCCATAAGGAAAAATTCTCTTAACTATAAAGGGTCTATACCATCTGGACTTTAGCTTATCTAGGAACAATTTAAGTCAAGAGTTGTATAAGAAAGCTTAATCCCCTTTGAATTGCTTGGCTTGCTTAATCTTTTCATTATGATACATCTTGGACCATTCCTTTTATAGTTTCAAATTTTTGTAAGCCATCATATGCTATTCTTTAAACTCGTTCATTTGGAGTCCCCTCTTCTCAACTATAAGATTGAGATTAAAGTCAAATAATTTAATTTCCTAATAGGCTTTATGTTCAAGTTTAACAGGGACAATGACCTATTTTTTCATACACTATCCTATAAGGCATAGTGCATATTGGTGTCTTAAATTCCATTCTATAAGCCCAAAGAGCATTATCTAACTTATCAGACCAATCTTTTCTATGATGTTATATTGTCTTTTCTAGAATTCATTTTAATTCTCTATTAACTACTTCTACTTAATCACTAGTTTGATGGTGATAAGGGATTGCAACTTTATAAGTAACTCCATATTTCTTAAGAACTTTTTCAAATTGGACATTATAAAAATAATTTCCCTTATCACTAATATAATCACATTCAATGTGCCAAATCAAGAAAATAATTTTTCAAGAAACTATACTACATCCCTAGAATCATTTGTAAGTAAAACCTAAACTTAAGCCTATTTAAACATAATCAATAATGGCTAAGATGTATATATTTCCACTAGAAATCAGAAATGGGCCTATAAAATCAATACCTTAAATAACAAATACATCATAGACCATACTAAAATTTTGAGGAATTTCATTTTATTAAGAAATATTCCCTATATGTTGTCACTTATTACAAAGTTAAACATACCTTTGGGCATCTTTAAATAGTGTAGGCCAATAAAAACCTAATTAAGGAAATTTTTTTGGCCATTTTATTCATAAGATAATGCCCTTCAGCTGGATTAGTGTAACAGTGCCCTAAAATCTTCCATTCTTTTTATTTTAGAAATGCTTCTTTAAACTATCTGATCTACACAAACCTTAAATAAATATGAGTCTTCCCAAATATAATTCTTCAATTCAAAGAAGAATTTCTTCTTTTGTCTAATGAGAAATCCCCTTAGGAAGAATCCTAGTAACGAAATAGTTAGCAATATTAGCAAACCATAAAAGTTTAGGCACATTAACCTTTTCGAGATTGTATAAGTGCTCTTCAAAGAACACATCTTTGATTTTGTGTTCTCCAAGACTCTTTAAATTTGTATTTTCCAAATGTGATAGAGGGTATGCCACAAAGTTTTCAACTCCCTTTTTATCGTTAATCTCCAACTCAAAACCCTACAACATGAAAATCCATCTAACTAATCTTAACTTTGAATTTGACTTATTCAACAAATATTTTAATTAGAGTAACCAGTATAGATGATAACATTGGAAAAATTAAAATAAGATCTAAATTTATCAAATGTAAAAACTGCCAGTAACAATTTTTTCATATGATTATGTAGTTCTGTTAAGCATCTGTCAAAGTCATGTTAGCATAATAAATAGGTTTGAGGTAATTTTCCTTCCTCCGTCCAAGAACTACACCTACTAAAAATCACTTGCATCATACATTAGTTTAAATCTTAGGCATGTCTTTCTTAAGCATGCTTTCCTTAAGCAACTTGGTTAAAGGCCTAACAATTTTAGAAAAGTCCTTAACAACCTTTTTATACCCTCTAAGTGTCTTCAATAACTTTTCTTTCTGGTCTTCCTTTAAATCTGATGTTTTAATTACCAGTAGCTTTGAATCTTTCTCTAAAAATGCATATTCTAGATGATCTGGCAATTTCTTCAATTCCACACTGGTGGATCTTCAATAGAGGGTCTTAACTTGTTCTCTTTACCCTTATCAATCTCCCTACACTCTTTACTCCACTCTTTGGGTTTGTTAGCTTCAATATAGGCTATTTGCTCCACTCTTATGAAGTTAGCTTTATCTTCATCTTTCTTCTCTTCTTGAATAGTAGCTTCCTCCTTTTTTGTCAACTTGTAGCTTCTTTTTACTCCATAAATTTATCATATTCATATGTTCCCTCAAATTTGGCTCGATGTATCTAAATAAACACCTAGCTCTTTAATTTTATAAAGGATAACCATGATTGAAGCAATGAATTTCATAAGGAGATCTTTATGATATCGATACTCCTATTATTGTTGTTATTATAAAAATTTAGGGCAAACTTAGGCATTCCATGTAAAGTTGTGATACTTCTCCACTCTTGATTATAAGTATTTCTGTATGGGTGTTTTGAGGCCTGGCGCCCCATGTATATTAAGTGCTCCCATACGTAATATGGTGCCTGACATTCATAATTGGGGTGGTCACCACCACACATGTCATAATACATCATGGATACCAATTGAGCTTCCAAAAATGTGTTACCATGCCTCTCGTTTCAAGCTTCCAATAATACTAATAGTGATGGAATACCATAATCCTCCTAAGAATATTGTCATCTTCATCTTGCCGTTGTGTTTGGTAGTTATAATAATGAATACCCAAATCCTAAAAATAACTCACAAACATAAGATCAAGATAGGGAACTTCAAGAGTAAATAAATAACACAAGAGAAAGAAAATAAATGTGAGAGAAAAATAATGGATAGATTATTAGAAATTAAGTATTCATAATATCTTAATCCCTGGCAATAGTGCCAAAAGCTTGATAATGTGATCTGATTTGTGTTTTAACTACAAGCATACGGTGTACTAGTAACAAATCTTGTCCAATTTTTTAATTAACAATTGAAGTGAGATGATTAATCAAATTTAAAACAAAAGAAAATAAATTAAAAAAATATAACATAGTTAATAAACTAGGATAGAAAAAGAGTGAAGAATCAACTAATAAATAATGACACTTGAAATTTGGATCCCCTAAGGTTTCTCATGCAATCATGATTTCAAAAATCAAATTAATTTACAGTTCATTAGGCCATGAAAATTCCTTAATTATTCTAAAATCCTTCTTATGACTATTAACATGTAATCCTAGATTAATTACTCAAAAATTATCTCTAATTAAAACCCCTAGAATCACATTAATTGATTTATAAATTTAACTATTAGGTTTAATCTTAATCTGAAAGATTTATGTCAATCTATTTTACGTTTACATGCAACTCTTTTCAACTGTGCTTGATCTATTCACAAAAAATTTATATCTCAATTGCATGTCACACATGAATCAACATGCTAGCAATATTAATTCAAAAATAATCAGTAACACATCATTGAATCTAAAACATAAATTAAAATGAAATGAAATCATAAAAAGGTCCATCTTAGGGTTGATCTAATCTAGATACTAAAAAACATAACATCAAAGCTAAAGAGAAAAATGAAAATTAAGTTATAACATAATAGAAATCCCTTTAATCTTCAATGCGGGGTTTCCTTGGTTGTTCTGCATGCTTCCATCTATTCTAGGGTTTCTTCCCATGTTCCTTAAGAATCTCTTCTATTTTACCACTCAATTTTGCCTTCTAATGGCTCTTATTATTGTAGATACACTAGCATCAATAGGGGTGTGATGATGGTTGTGTACTTTAAACAATGTGCGATGTTTTTTAGAGCCAACACATGCACGAACATAGTCATTTACTCTCAAAACAAGCTACTTACCATTCAGTATGGGCATGCTCCACAGAAATCAATCAACATGCTCCCAAACTCTGTAGACATTATCATGTGCTTCTTACGCACTCTATAACTCAGTCAAAATAGCTCCAAATTATTCCAGACTTGTTCAAATTTGTTCTTTTTCTCAAAATGAGTTAACTAAACCCTAAAAATAAAATGTGAACAACTTAAATACTAGAAATAATAAAAATACTCAAATAAACAAATAAAATGCATTAAACATGAGCCAAAAAAATGACCAATTCAACACTTTATCATTAACCTCCTGCTATTTGAGCATCAGACTATCTCTCCTATTTAAATATAATACTTAAATGTTTCATTCTCTATAGGCATGAAGGATTCATAACACAATAAGCCAATCATTTACACGGACCTATTTAAGTTTTTGTTTTCATCATTTGGACCGTATTAAGGAAATGTTATAAAACTTTTCATTCCTATTCAAGTAGCCACCACTTAAATAAAAAAATCATAAAAGTGGATAAAAGTAACACATATGTGCTTTAAATGATGAAAAAATTGCTGGACCCAACTTCTGGGGCCTAGCATTTGGAGCAAATGATGTTGAACCCCGCTTTCGGAGCCCAACATTCGGAGTCATTGACGGAAACAGTACTTGCCCTTGACTATACTAAACCTATTTCGGGACATTTAGTATAAATTTCTCTAGAGAACTCATATTAAGGTGTCCTTTAGATGAACTAAAAGAAGACTTCAAAATCTACAACTTTCATGAAGACCTATAAGGTAGATTCTATCGTCTGAAGGTCCAAAAGTGGAGCAGACTATAGGATCAGATGAAACAAAAAAAAAGCAGACGAATGGAAAAAGCAAATGAATGGGGAAAATTGTCATAACTTTCCCTATAGATATCAGATTAGGGTGTTCTTTGACTATTTTGAAAGAAAACTTCAAGATCTAGAACTTTCATGAAGGCTTTGAAGACAGATTCTATCATCTGAAGGGTCAAAAATGGAGCAGACGATAGATACAGATGAGACCAAATGAAAAAGAAGGCGAATAGGAAAAATCAGATGAATAGGAAAAATTGCCATAACTTTCCCTACAGATATTAGATTAGGGTGTTCTTTAGCTGTTTCGAAAGAGAACTTCGTGATCTACAAATTTCATGAAGAATCATAGACAGATTCTATCATCTAAAGGATCAAAAAAGGAGCAGACGATAGGTACAGACGAAACCAAAAGAAAAAGCAGACGAATAGGAAAAAGCAGATGAATGGGGAAAATTGCCATAACTTTCCCTACAGATATCGGATTAGGGTATTCTTTGGCTAGTTCAAAAGATAACTTTAAGATATACAACTTTTATGAAGACCCAGAAGACACATTCTATCTTATGAAGGGTAAAAATGGAGAAGATGATAGGTATAGACGAAACCAAATGAAAAAGCAGATGAATGGGGAACATTGTCATAACTTTCCCTACAGATATCATATTAGGGTGTTCTTTGGCTGGTTCGAAAGAGGACTTCATGATCTACAACTTTTATGAAGATCTTGAAGATAGATTCTATCGTCTAAAGGGTAAAAATGAAGAAGACGATATGTATAGAAGAAACAAAAAAAAGCGACGAATGAGAAAAAGCAGAAAGTCAAACATAGACAATATGACTTCACCATAGACGATATAACGTCATCATAGATGATACATTTTTACAGACGATATGATGTCATCATAGACGATACATTTTTATAGACGATATGACGTCATCATAGATGATATGATGTCATCACAAATGATACATTTTTCACTCCTGAGCATCTCTCCTTATATGGACCATAACTTTTAACCCAGAAATCCAAAAATTTCATACTATATAGAGTTGGAAAGCTAGAAGGATAAGCTATAACTTTTCAGAAGACAACTTTAACTAATTTTGCCTCAATTAGTCCAGTTTTTACCCCGAAGTCGGCACACAATTTCTACGCCTAGAAAAGACTTGGATTTTGAGATGAACAACTACAAAAGAAACATGCACATACACCTGTGAAACTTTTCAGTTCTAACTCATTTACCAAATCAACAAAAGCTCATACATAACTTTAATTACATATTAACATTATAAGCAAAAGCTTAACACAAATACAATATATATAAGATGCTCAATGTTTTAACATGCTTATGAAGCTGTCCAAAGTGATTGAACTAACTTAGTTACAAAAGTTTCAAATATCTTGGAGTTTCCAATGCCTTGCAAGGATTGCTAACCTTCTTGTTCTGTACCTGAGGAGGGAATAGTGGAGTGAGCTACACAGCTCAGTGGCAAATATATTTATAATCATTTGCAATTGACCAAAGTCAACCATATGTATATATATATATATATGAATTCAGTAATTTAAGCATTCATTAATTCAGCTCAAAATTCATAACATATAACACTCAAAATGATTCATACTTAGCAATCCAATTATACAATGCACAAATAAATGGCTTGAGAGCTCCATGAAGCGAAACAGAGAAACCAAAGTTTACTCCGTGAACAAAATAAGTCCGAATTTTCAGGATCTCGTGGCCTCATACGGGCAGCCGGGAGAAGGCTATGGGTCAATGTGTACGTGACTAATAAAACGGGTTCCTCTCTTGTCTAAACAAAAGCACATAATCATGCTCAAAATCATTTTATCAAATGCTCAAACTTTCATGCTTTTCTTCTTTTTATCTAATTCAAAATGTTATAATCTTTTTCAAGGAATAATATAATTACTATGCATTTCCAAACACTTACAATGGTTTCAATTTCTCGCAAATCAATTCCAAGAAAAAAAACATAAACATATATAGGTAAGAATTTGCCCAATTACACAATAACTATTAATACATTACTCACCTAATTAGCTTGCGAAAATCAAGTCAAGCTTGCCTTTTCCCTTGCTCTTGTGTAGGAGTCCCTTAGTTTCCTAAAACAACCAAGATTTCATTCAAAACACATTCCAATAACTCATAAACTTCAAAATAAAGAAATCACAAAATGACAATACACACAAATTAAGCTCAAATCTAACCTATCTATAGTACATCTAGGTTAGATAACTTAAGATCTAGTTTAGAAACCCTAAAATCAATTGGGTTCTCCTAATCCATCTTCTTCCAACACAAACTTTTCATTCTCAATACAAACCCTTTTTCCTCTGTAACTCCTTCATCCATAACACAACTCATTCTTTTAATAAAGCAAGAAGAAAGATAGTTAACCTACCTTAACAAACTTGATTTCTCTTCTTTTCTTCTTTTACTGAAACCTCTCTTCCTCTCTCTTAATTTCGTTTCTCGCTCTTCTCTCTTTTCAATTCACGTTTTTCTCCTCTTAACAAACAAAACAACGTATTCTTTTTCTATTTCTACCCTTAATGAGCCCAAAAAATCTATCTTACCCTTGCTTATAAGCTTATGTTCTTTTATGCTTAAGTGATCTCCTAAAAATGTCATTGAATATCCTTATTACATCAACACTTTAATTACACTTATCTATTCAGCAAATCCTACTAACCTTGACACAATTATAACTCCAAAAATTAATCTATCTAACCCTGCAAAATTATTTTTAAATCACGCTTAACCTAAAGAAAAAAATTTCAGGGTCTAACAAAAATAAGGAATAAGATATCCCTTTATATAGATTTATGGACAATTAGACACTACAAGAAAACAAGCCCTTTTGTGACGTTTTAAAAACATCACAAAAGGTCCTAGAAACGTCATAGGAGAGTATTTGCGACGTTTTAAAAAATGTCATAAAAAACGTCGCGGAATGTGGTGTAGGCAAAAGTTTTCACGACGTTTTATGAAAAACGTCGCAAAAAACGCTGACATTCCGCGACGTTTTGTAAAATGTCACAAAAAAGTTGGACAATCCATGACGTTTTTAAAATGTCACAAAATTTGAAGGAATCCGCGACGTTTTTTTGGAAACGTCATGAAAGACATTTTGCGACTTTTTTAGAAACGTCACGAAATGTCTTCCGCAACGTTTTTATTATTATTTGTATTATTATTTTTTCCATTTTTTTGAAAATCATGTTAATAACTATTCAATATTATTTATGATTTTTATTTATTTAATAATTTCATTTTTTTGAAAATCATTTTAATTTAATGATTTTTAATTTTAATAATTTTTTTAAACTACAAATTTTTTTACCTCTTATTTGTTTAATAACTTTTGCAAACTCAAAAAGTTAGTACAAATATTACTTCGAGTTAGACCTGTAATGTCATATAGGCGGACACGAATTATGTCAGAATTTCCTGGAAAATGAAAAACAGTAAAATAAGTCTAGGAGCTACATCAATTGTTGTAAACCAAAGAATTTGACATTTTATTCATCACATTTAAAATTTTAATGAAGACAATTACACAAAGAACACTCCCTCAAAA